>PVHX01000896.1:20930-184912 GCA_004024805.1 Geosciurus inauris | reverse complement strand
GTATAAATATTAGAAAATATAAACAAAAAGAAAGCAAGAAAACTGAAAACAATATTAGCACCTTAGTGTTTTGGTACATGGCCTTCCAGGCCATGGCTCCTCAGGCACACAGATATAAGTAACTGTATCTATCAGACACATTCCACATGTTTTTTTAAACTTAGCAATAGACTATGAACAATTATCAAAATCAACAAATATGTATCTGTGTTATCATTTCTATAGGCTACATGCTATTCCACCATACTTTTTTGACATTAAGGACGATTTCACTTATTTGCCACTTTAACTTTTCTGCAATAAACATCAAGAATATTTTAGGTAAAACTCTTTAGTAATTATATAAATATTTTAACATCCTAAAACCAAACAGAACTGAAGACCCAAAGCCTAACTCACTCTCTGGTTGGCAGCTAGGCTGCTGCCAGGTTACACCAAGCACAACCTTCCTCTGGGGGAGGCAGCCGTAAGAGACAGAACTGTTTAGTCAGTACTTGGATGGGCTGGATTGAAGGCATGTGCAGGGAACCTCCAGGTATCTGTCTGGCTCACACTTTCCTTAGAGTATTAGGCTCATGCCCCAATACTCTTATCTTATTTTACTTGGATTTCAAACCAGACTTTTTTGAAAATGTGGGAAAAAAAATACAACTAAAAAATGAAAAGAGCAAAACAGATTATGCTTTTCCAGTTGATGGAATTACTACTATCTTTATCAAAAAAACACTTATTAAGAATTCAAGTTTTATAGAGGAAGAAATCTAAGCTTGATTCTAGTTTCATCATTGAACAGAAAATTAAATAAAGAGAAAAATATTTTAGTTTAGATAGGAGGGCATTTAATTTCATTCTACACGTATCTTATAAAACTAAGTTTGGTGCTTTAGAGTTTGTTTTGTTTTATATTATGTATTGCATTTTTACAACATCTTTCTGGAAGGAAGTTGGACCTCCTTTTATGGTTAAGCAAAGTGGGACTGAAAGAAGCTGTTAGATATACAGAGCTAATAAAATGGAGCATGGAATTTCTGCTCTTCACCAGTGCCACTGTCCTTCTAAGTCACAGGTTTAGTTAATCATGTGGGAAAAATAGCAAACAGGTATTCCCTGTAAGGAAAAATTTCTTTTTCATTTTATACCTTATGGGACTACATTTCAAGAAATCCTTAACTGGCCTAGGCAGATTTCAATGAACTCTGTTTTTCTGACGCAAGAGAAAACATATCTGATACATGAGAATGTGCTCCCTTCTTACGGACTCCAAAGACTAAGAGTCTCAACTGTGTTTAAAGGTTCCAAAGACAACCTAATAACTCATGCTCTTGGGAAGTGTCTTCTTATTCGCTGTTCTTTCTATTTTCTGTTGCTATCTTTTCTGTCAAGATGGAGAATGCCCAGTTACCATTTTCTGTGTGAAAGCTCTTCAAGTACTCTAAGAGCAGCATTTAATCTCAGCTCTGGCCTTCTCTTCTGTGGAGACATATACAGGTAGCCAGCTGGAAGTGACACAGCTTTGCTCCAGTGTCCTGTTACCACACAGTGGCCACACAAGATTACAGCAGGGCTTCTTCCTTTTCTCACAAGGCACTAGGCAGCTATACTAATGAAATTTTTTTAAATAAAATTATTATCTCTTGGTCCTAGGTCAAGTTGGAAGTTTGATCAAATTAAAATAGGCAGCAGTATACATGCTCAGAAAAAAATCAAGACTCTTAAAAGCCATTCACTCCAACGATGTGAATTTTTAAATTACTTTGTTTTTGGAGATTTCAGGAGGAGGTAGACAGTTAAAGGGAACACGTGAAAGGGAGCAGTGCAGCCCTCTGCATCTCATTTTAGATAATGGTGTTGATACTACTAAGTATAAGCAAGGAAGTAAAAAACAAAAGATATTATTCCATTTAATTCACAACACTCTGTAAGGTAGACATTACTATCACTATTTTTAGATATGAAATTCAAGTTCAAAGAGGTTACATGAATTTCCTAGGGTCATAGTCAAACAGAATTTGATCCCAAGCTCTTCGATGCCCAAATCTACCCCTTTTCTACCTTAACAAACCACCCCTAAACCTATATTCTCTATACCATAACACTGCAAAGTAGGGTAGCAAGCGAGAATAACCCATTTTCTGAACCACAGTCTTGGGGCTGAAAGCATGAGGTGAGACAGAGGCAGTGACGTGCTGGGCTTAGAAGGAAGGCAAAGAGCTAAGAATGTGACAGGACGGATGCCCAGCAGTCCCCGGACTTGTCCACACAACAGAAACACCTAGGGGTATTGTCAGACACCTAGGCCCAAGCTACGTCCAAGCCAGTAAGATCACAGCCTCTGGGTGTGGGACACAGGCATCAGTATTTTTCGAGCTGCTCGGGGGACTTCTAATGTGCAGGTGAGGTAGGGATCACTGTGGTGAAACAAGGTGTGTTCAGCTGGATGCAGTGGTGCCCACTGGCAGTCCCAGTTACTCGGGAGGCTGGGGCAGGAGGGTGGATTTAAACCAGTCTGGGAAACATAGCAAGGCTCTGTCTCTAAAACAACAACAAAGCAAAACAAAACAAAAAATGTGTATGTTTTCTCTTTTAGGAGAAATCAAGCATGATACTGACATGTTTACTAAGCTTCATATGTGGGCAGGGTGGCCATCTCATCCTGGTGTTAGTACTGGAAGGCTCATGGTACAAGAAAACCCTCATTCCCAGCAACCGTTGCGGTCAGTCTAGAGCAGAATGGGTGGCAGAAAAAGATCAATGAAAATACTGATTTACAGAGCTGGACATGTAGCTCAGTGGTAGAGTACCTGCCTAGCATGTGTGAGGCCCTGGGTTCAATCACCAGCACACATTAAAAAAAAAGAAAGAAAGAAAGAAAAAGAAAATACCGATTTACTTCAGGATCTTCCTCAATCTTTTTGTAGTTTTATCCTAAAGTACTAATGACTAATAACATATCTGGTGGATTAGATTCTATTTTAATTATAAAATCCTCAAAAGGACTTCAGAGACTTACCCCAAACATCTGCCGGAGGTCAGGGTCCCGGAAGCGGAAAGGAATATTGGAGACATGCAGTCGCTTAGGGGTAGATTTACTCTCTGAATTTTCACTACTTTGTGTCTGTGACTGCTGGCCATCTGTCTGTGCTCCACCTTCTGTCTGCTAGAAAAAGAAGCAAACTTTTCACTGAATGAAAAATAAACACAATTACTTCACAAGTTTTATGAAAAAATAAAGTCCTTCTTTACTACTTCCTAGGTTTATCTATAAGCAAACATTACAATTTTCCCTTCAGAGAAAGAGAGAGAGAGAGAGAGAGAGAGAGAGAGAGAGAGAGAAACAGACAGACCGGCAGACAGACACACCAAAGGTATTATCCATGTTCAAAATGCTTTAGTTTACAAACAAAATTTGGGTCTTCTGAATACTTACAGTACATTAACAAAACAGGAGACACAGACAGAGAAACACCAAGTGACCTGCCTGAGATCACATGGAAATACATTAAGATAACTGGACATGTAAAAATAGTACCTTTATTCTTAGTAGAGCTTTCTATTTCTGAGAACTTTCTATTTTGAAAACAAAGAGTCTGCTGTACTTAGTTGCAGAGGTTATTTCCATCTTTTGGTCCTTCATCTCAGGCTCTCAAGGAAATTAAAGAAGGCAACAGTTTTATATTCCATTCCCTCCATCCTAGAGTCTATGACCAGTTAGTTGCCACAGTATTATCATGACATTATTTACAAAGAGGGGAAAACTAGTGATAATAGTCAATTTGCCTAAAAATTGAAGTAGCTTCTTATTCCAAAATAAATCTGTACTTTCCTCCCTAATTTATCAGATCTCAGCTAACTGTAGTCCAGGGGACCCCTCCACCAACAGCCCTGAACAAAATTGCATTTGGTGAATCTAACTGCTGGAAAAGACTTTGAAGGGACTCCGACTAACCTGTTATTCAACATATAAATGCTAAATTCGTACATGCCAACAGTGAAAGAGTGTGAGTGAGTATGGGGACAAATTTTTAACTGTGACTCTCTTTTGCAACACCCCAGGCACACGTGCATCCATTTTTTTCCCCACCAATTCCTCAAAAAGGTGGCTATACTGGGAAATGTTTTTGACAAATGTCTGACAGGTGTGACACAATCTAGGCATGCAAAAAGACATTTATTTTGAAGGATTCATCTGGCACTAAAAGAATCTGTTTTTGCTATTCCCTATGAAGGGCATGCCAAACAGGATGGCTTGTTGGGCTCATTAAATGAACATACTTTAAAAGCAGGAGTGGAACTGCTATTCTTATTATCTTAATTAAGACAGAACTGAGTCTCTGGCAGATTCTTTTGGTAGCACAGGATGAATCTCCTCCTTCTGACCCAATGTTCAGGCTAAGCGAAACTGTGAATCAAAGATACTTTTGGCTCAGAGATGTTAACAACCATTCTGAAATGAAATTTGAAACTTTAAAATATAAAGGACAATCAAGAATAAACTCCAAATGAATACTAGCTTTTCAAGAGTCAATCTAAGGGATGGCAGCTTTTTTATCTCATTCCATTCAGTCCTTCCAGATGGCTTAAATGTGATATGATTCATATGATATAAAAATAGCACAAAGGGGGAAAGTTATGAAGCAATATTCCACGAAAGTGTAAGGTTTTCAATCATCCATTGAAGCACAATGCAGACTCAACAAAACAAATTCTATTCAGAGATGAAACTTACAAGTTACTACAACGGCATCAAGGACCCCAGCATGCAGTCAAAGCAATAGGCATCAATGGCAACTAATGCTCATTCAAGCAACTTCAAACTTGCCTCTTAATTTCACAGCTGGATCACATAAAACTCTCTTCAAACTTTAAAAGCACCAGATTTGATCTGTGAGAGGACAATGTATCACTTTGAGAAAAGTTTCTACAAAGCTCCAAACTACAGTTTTCTTTCTTTAAATTCTTTTTAAGTTGTGGATGGACACAATACCTTTATTTGATTTGTTTATTTTTATGTGGTGCTGAAGATCAAACCCAGTGCCTCACATGTGCTAGGCAAGTGCTCTACCACTGAGCCACAACCCCAGCCCAATCTGCAGTTTTCTATATAATGTATAAATGTCATCAGTAACTGCTGTAATGTGTGTGAAGTGGCAGGATCTAAGAAAACTAATGACTACTTTGACATATACTGCTTGAGGTACTTAGTGGTTACTCTTGAACATTCTTTACTGTCCTGAAGATGTAATTTAAGAAGGTTAGAAGCCAGACTGATAACATTTCCAGTTTGGAATGAACACCTACTTATATGTTGTTGTTGTTGTTTTTCAACAGGGATTGAACTCAGGGGCACTCGACCACTGAGCCACATCCCCAGCCCTATTTTGTGTTTTATGTAGAGACAGGGTCTCACTGAGTTGCTTAGCGCCTCGCTGTTGCTGAGGCTGGCTTTGAACTCGTGGCTTTGAACTGTCTCAGCCTCCCAAAGTGCTGGGATTACAGGCTACTTATACTTTTTAAAAATATGAAATCATTAACTCTAGGGAATGTGGCAAGTGGAAAACATGAATTCACAAGCCTTCTGATCTAATGCAACTTTTTTTTCAGTTTAAATATCTTACTTTTATTTTATCCACATTTTGTTAAGTCAGGTAGCACTCAAAACCAGAATTAATTCAAAGAACTTCTGGGATCAAAGTGGTCAATCATTTATAGGCAGAAAACATAAACAATGTGTACAGAACATAAAAAATGTATACAAAACATAAACATAACAATGGTTACAGCTAACAGTGTTTTTCCTTATTTTAATCTGTTGGCTATCCATGACTGAAACAAGCTCTGGTTCTGTGATTCTCCAAGAAATCAGCTAATTTGTGAAAAGGCTAAATTAGGTTTTTGCTTGCTTTATGTACTAAGTTAGGTTGCAGTTCGTTACCTAAGACTAATGTACCTTTAAAATGGGAGTTTAAAACAGATAAAAATGCATAAATCATCAGCAAAGGATTCAATGAATTTTCACAGAGAGTATAGCCAAAATTAGATCAAGAAATGAGTGGCACTCTAGGAGAACCCCAAGGGCCCACCCTAGGTCTTGAAGATCTTAACTACTAGCTCCACCGATTAGTTTTGTTGTTTCTCAACGTAAAAAAAATAAAAATAAAAATAGGGTTGGGGATATAGCTCAACTGGTAGAGTACTTGCCTCACATGCACAAGGCCCTAGGTTCAATCCCCAGCACTACAAGAAAAAAAAAAAGGATCATACATATGTACTCTTTTATTTGGCTGCTTTCACATGCTGTACTTATGAAACACACATATTGTTGTAATTTTTCCATTCACAACTTTGCTGAATAAACATACAGAGTTCATCTGGGCTGCTTTCAGTTTTGGCTATTAAGAACAACATTCCTGGGCTGGGGTTGTGGCTCAGTGGTAGAGCGCTTGCCTAGCATGTGTGAGACACTGGGTTCGATTCTCAGCACCACATATAAATAAAGTCCATTAGCCGGGCATGGTGGCGCACACCTGTAATTCCAGCTCTTTGGGAGGCTGAGACAGGAGAATCGCGAGTTCAAAGCCAGCTTCAGCAATGGTGAGGTGCTAAGCAACTCAGTGGGACCCTGTCTTTAAATAAAACACAAAATAGGGCTGGGGATGTGGCTCAGTGGCCAAGTGCCCCTGAGTTCAATCCCCAGTACCAAAAAAAAAAAAAAAAATCCTGTTCTATCCTTAGCACTACATAAAAATAAACCAATAAAATAAAAGCATTCTGTCCATCTACAACTACAAAAATTAAAAAACCAACAACATTCCTGTGAGTATTCTTGTTTACTTGTACACTCAAGCAGGCATTTGCATAGGGCGTATGTACATCCAGGAGTGGATTTGCTGGGTCAAGGATAGGTATATGCACAGCCTTCATGACACTGCTACTTTTCCAAAGTGGCTCTATTATGTCATACTCCCAAAAACTCTTCATAGAGTTCTAGTTGCTTTTAGTTTTGTCATTTTAAAAGTAGCATTACATTGTGGTATTTATTTGTATACCTTTTCATGTTTCTTGGACATTTTGATATCCTCTTTTGTGAGATGTCTGCAAATCCTTTGCCCATTTTCTATTAGGATGACTCTTTCTGCTTGTGCTTTGTAGGTGTTTTTTATGTTTTGGATAGGAGCTCTCCCCTTGCCCCCAAGTCCCCATCTAAAATCTTTTTTTTTTAATTTGAGGTGCTAAGGATTGAACCCAGGGCCTCATGCATGGTCGGCAAGTGCTCTTCCACCAAGCTACATCCCTGGCCCCAGGGTAAGAGCCCATTGACAAATGCCTAATTATCTGTTTATACTCTTGTAGTTCCACCTTCAGCTTTTTCACGTAACTATTTTAGCTTGCTGGTTACCTGAAACTTCTCTACCACCAAAACGGCTACTGGAATGCCTCACTTTTGAATAGACACTATTATCTTCTCAGTCTGCTTGCTCACATATCCCCACCAGAACACATACTTGATTTCACTGGAACAAACATGCTCTCAATCTCCCCATCTTTCCTTTCCTTTCTATTTAGGTTTCAGAACCTGTCATTTCAATCTCCTTGGTTGAATCTGCCTGAAAAACCATAACCTGGAACAAATCCCACCATTCCTTCTAAGCTTAAGCATGGGAAGGCAACTTGCTGGAGGAAAGCCATTCACCTGAGTGGCTGGGTGACACAATAGTGGCACCAACTGAAGAGGGCCTTCAGTGCTGCTGGCCCTCACGCCGTGCATCTTCAAGTCAGCTGGCACTCCTGCTTTCTACAAAGAGCTTGACTTTCTTTCTTTAAACCTCAGGGCTTTCCTTTTTTCTACTTAAATAATTTTGTTGAAAAGTAAGAATTCCCTGTAAAAGAGCAACTATTTTTTGCGTGTGTATTCTGTCAGATCTGAAGATCTGATTTAACCCTTTAATAAAAATTAGGACTTAAACAGTGTTCATCAGTTTCCAGACACCAGCCTAAGCATTGTACATATTTTAAGGAAAAAAAATATATTTTTAAACTGAGAGCATGGCTGGGTGTAGTAGTGCATACCTATAATCCCAGTGACTCAAGAGGTTGAGGCAGGAGGATAGCAAGTTTGAGGCCAGCCTCAGCAACTTAGACCCTGTCTCAAAAACAAAATCAAAAGGGCTAGGAATGTAGCTCAGAGATAGAGCACCTCTGGGTTCAATTTCCAGGAATGAAAAAAGTTGAATTAAATTTAAAAAAATAAATAAAAATAAAAATGAGGGAATAATACATGCGGGTTCTTATTCTCATTTTTTAAACGAGGAGACTAAGGAACAGGAAGATTGTCTAAGCAAGGATTAGGGCCCAGGCATTCTGGCTCCAGAGTTTATATTCTTTTTTTTTGGTACTAGAGATTGAACTCAGAGGTACTTGACCACTGAGCCACATCCCCAGCCCTATTTTGTGTTTTATGTAGAGACAGGGTCTGAGTTGCTCAGCGCCTCACCGTTGCTGAGGCTGGCTTTGAACGGGCGATTCTCCTGCCTCAGCCTCCCTAAGTGCTGAGATTACAGGCGTGCGCCACTGCGCCCGGCTCAGAGTGTATGTTCTTAACCACTACATTATACTGTGCTTTTCTGGTATTATTTTAATTCTCACAATAACTCTATGAGGTAAGTACTGTTATCCCCAACTGACAAAAAAAAGAGATTAAGGCATAAAGAGGCTAACCAATGCCCAGGGTCACATAATGAGTGGCCCAGGGAGAATTCAGTCAGGCAGCCCAACTTCATAAGCTGGACCCTCTCCTTCTACCCAGCACACGCCCGTCCTCACAGATTTCTCTCATTGGAAGGGAGACCACGTGTGCATTCTATTCTCTCACTTTATCAGGACCCACATCTGAAGGAACCAGCATGCTCCTGGGTCCTGGGGTGGCAGCAGGCGTGGCAGGAGACGGAAGGCCAGTCCCCCGCCAGCGGCTAGGCTTGCTGCACTCTCCATGGCTAGCTGCTCAGCAGCACACCCCCTCCCAGGGCGTGCTTTCCCCCTGTGGCTGGCCTCTGACAAATGTGTTCACTGGGCAGGGGACGACACAGAAAAGGCTGATGTGGTTAACGGACCACTCACAGCAAGGACTGGCCGCACAAGGGCTCTGGGCGACCCTATGGCTGCAGCTGCACGCCCACTCTCCAGCTGCACAGCTGCACCTGCGTGGCCTGGCCGCCTTCAAGGCTCAGCCATCCACCAATATGCACAGGAGTCTGGGCCTCTCTGTATGTCTTAAACCCTCATGTTGGAAGGGAGGACTAAAATGTGTTGGTTTTAATGTCCTCAAACTTCTTACATTCGCTTTTGAGCCCGGGTCTTGCTATGTTGCTCAGGCTGGCCTCAAGCCTCTGGGCTCAAGCGAGCCCTTAGTCTCCTGAGTAGCTGGGACTACAGGTGTGTGCCATCGTGACTAGCTCCAAAGCCTTTTTTTCTTTTTTTTTGGTGGTGCTGGAGATGGAACCCAGGGCCTCACATGATGCAAGTGCTCTGAAAGCTACACTGCCAGCCCTTAAAATTCTTACAACTGGGAAATGAATTCACTTTTTGGATTTTCTCTATGAAAAAATTACTTTTTACACTATTTATACACCATGAATACATGTTTTGTAATGATCTGGATGGGAACAAGACTAAGTAACATTTTTCAAGTCTCTATCACAAGATGACAACATATAACTTGAGCTTCTAGGGAATCTCTTGATGGATTCAAGAATAATATTTTGATTCGTGGATTATCCATTTTCTTCAATATTTACCCACCTTGCATTCTATTCTAATGGTAGTCTTCCTGGGTATAGAACTCTAGGTTGGGGGAAAATGTGTCTCGAGAATTTTGAAGGCAATTTTCACTGTCTTCAGGCCTCTGGTGTTGCTTTGAGAACTCTGAAGGCACCATCAAGCCTGTCCCCTCATATGTGACTTTTTTCCTACTCTTTCTGGTTTTTCAGGGCTATCTTAGTATGTGGTGCTACCAAATAGTGTTCACAGTGATATACCTCAGTGTCGGTATACTTTATTTTCATCTATTTTGCTGAGAATTCTGCGGTCTCTTTTGAGTTCCTTCAGTCCTGGTAAATTTCTTAAAAATCCTATTCTTCTGAGGATTTCTACCCTATGCATTTACTTTCTTTCTGCAACTTGTATTATTAGATGCTGGATCTTCTGGATTGGTTCTCTAGTTTTTTCAATCTCTTTTTATTTTTTCAACTCTCTCTTGGCTCTATTTTCTCACCTCTGGTCTATAGGTACTCCATCCCTTATCCAAAACCAAATGTGTATTAGAATTCAGAATTTTTAGGATCTTAAAAAGGTAATGTGCTTACTATCATGTGCAAGGCCTTTTACCTCTAATGCACCTTTTATGGGTGCATTTTACATCCTTACCCTCCCCACAATCGAATGAAAGGATCAGAGTTTTCCTTTTGTGGTGCTAGGGATTGAATTTTGAAAAATACTGCTTTTATCAGAATGGATTTTAGGACACAAGCTCTGAAGAGTATGAGTGAAGAAAATGACAAAAGAGAAAAAAGATATAGATGAATGGTTTATTAACATGTACTGTTTTCTAAGTCAGGGATGCTCTAACACTCGTTGAAATGAGGTGATTATGCAGGGATGCTGTCACAGCCCATACACACTGGGCCCTCACCACGCACCAGGCATAAGTAGCTGATATTCATTTTCTCATCTCATCATGTTTATATATTAAGCTGAGCAATGAACCAACTAACCCTGATTTCCAAGGTTCAAGTGCCCTAACCACAATATTATACAATAAAAAAAAAAAAAAAACAGCTTTTTTTAAAAAAAGAAATTAAGTTCTCCTTGTACTATTTTGGAAAGTGGATTGGGATATCTTCACTATGCCATTTTTTACTGTGCCTTAAAATAATAAAAAAACTACACTCCATGTTGGTACCTTGACTAAATTTGTTAGCACTAAAAGCATTTAAAAATGTTTATAATGGAATACATGATGGATTAAAATCAGGTGGAATGAGACAGAATGTATTCCTTCTTAATGAGGAAACATATTGTAACATAATAGGATATTTTTTGAAAAAGTAAAATTTTGACCTACATGCTTATTTGCTGAAAATTCACTTCATGGTGCTAAAATATGAATTAGAACACCTATGACATACTGAATATAAATATATATGTGGGGCTGGGATTGTAGCTCAGCGGTAGAGCGCTTGCCTTGCATGCGTGAGGCCCTGGGTTCGATCCTCAGCATCACGTACAAAGCAATAAAATAAAGACATTGTGTTCATCTACAACTAAAAAAATAAAAAATAAATAAAATAAATAAATATATATGTATACATAAAAATATATATGATATGCTGAACATAAAATTTCTTTATTTGAAATAATTTTCTAGACACAGAAAACTCAAATTGAGAGAAATTCCTTACTCAAGGAAAATTACCTTTGGATTTAAGAGAAATAAGCAAGCATTTCTTCTGCGTTTGAATATTGCTATGACAAGCTGAATTCTAAGAATGTGATCCTGTTTGAGTATTTAAATGTACTCTAGCACTTTTTCGATAAACTAGTAATTCAATTTCTTCAGAAAATATGTAGTTCTATTTTCTCAGTGGATCAAAGTGTCATGAAAGGAATTATGAAAGGCACCTTTGTATGATCGTGTCCTAATTATTACTATCATACTATGAAGGAAAAAACACCATTACACTCCTAAATGAAAACCACAGCAAGCCACTTATTCTTTTTATGCAGGAGTGAGAAGACATAGTGAGGTGCACACAAAGATTACCTCAACTTTAAAAAACTTAATACCAATTAACCCCTCTTGATCTGTAGTCTCACTTTCCATGGTTTTTTACCTACAGTTAACTGCAGGTTGAAAATATTAAATAGAAAGTCCTGGAAATAAGCAAAGCGTAAGTTTTCAACTGTTTCTGAGCAGCATGACGAAATCTCCTGCCACCCTGTGCTGTATCAATTGGTCCCACCCAGGACACACCATCCCCTTGTCTAGTGTATCCACCCTACCCATTAGCCACTTACTAGCCATTCTGGTTATCAGACTGACTGTCTTGGTATAGCAGTGCTTGCATTTGAGTAACCCTTATTTTACTTCACGGCCACAAAGCACAAGAGTAGTGATACTTGGATGAGTTAAAGAAAAGCTATAAAGGGTTTCCTTTAAGTGCAAAGGTGAAAGTTCTCAATTTTAATAAGGAAAGAAAATACTGCATGCTGCAGCTACTAAAATCTATGTAAAGAATGAATCTTTTATCCATGAGATCATGAATAAGAAAAGAGAAATGCATGAGAGTTCTGCCACCATACCTCAAGCTGCAAAAGTTATGCCTGCACCACATCATACATGCTTAAGATGGAAAAGCCTTTAAAATCTGTGAGTAAAAGACATGATAGAAAGATGTGTTTCAACTGACAGCAACATGTTCTGTCAAAAAGCACTGAAGCCTATGTGAAGATTTCAGTAAGGGGCTCCCTGAAATGAGTGACACCAAGCCATTTATTCCAAGTCAGGGATGACTGCACAAATTGAGGAATAGGTTTTACCTAGAAAACACACACAAACAAATCAATCAATCAATTGATCGATTTATTTATGGTGCTGGGGATTGAACCCAGGGCCTTGCTCATGCTTATAGAAGTGTTACACCACTGAGCTACATCCCGAGGCCTCAACTGAGAAACATAAAACTTACTGGCAAAGATGTGCCTGACAATGAAGAAGCTGCTGCCACATTTTTGGCAGAGAGGAGTTAAGAAGAAAGAGTAACAAAACAAGGCTTAAACTGAGACAAAATCAGGCTCTTCTGGAAGAGGATGCTTACCTGAACTTAATTATAAAATTGCAGCCGGGCGTGGTGGTGCACGCCGGTAATCCTAGCACTTTGGGAGGCTGAGGCAGGAGAATCACGAGTTCAAAGCCAGCCTCAGCAACGGCGAGGCGCTAAGCAACTCAGTGAGACCCTGTCTCTACATACAACACAAAACAGGGCTGGGGATGTGGCTCAGTGGTCGAGTGCCCCTGAGTTCAATCCCTAGTACCAAAAAAAAAAAAAAAGTGCAAAGCAGGCACAGGGCATAAAACATGGAATTGAGGTAGGACAGAATACATTAGGATAGGTAGAAACTAACAGGGAGGGAAAAGAAAACAAATTAAATCTAAGAAGCTCTATGAGCACCCTCATCTTTATTCCTTAAGCCTGTTTTTCTCCGGACATAAAATCTTTAAAAGCCCATGAATCTTAGAGTACTGTGAGTCTAGATGATTAATGCTTAAGCACACTGCTAGCTTGTACAATGTATTTTCTTTAGATTAAATAAAGCCAAGGGAAAAATAATGTTAGAGGTGTATGATATGGGTACATTCCAAACATTATCTATCGATTCATTGATGTCAACTTAAAAATCCCAAAGAAAACCAGACCACCACCCTGCCCTGTGCTCCATAAGAAAATCAAGCTTGCCAGGCTAAAGTCACCCCATGTTCACTGTTTATAATGTTTCCTTTGGAAAGAAGAACCCAAGACCCCAAAGTATATCCCATTCTCCGCTGCCTGTGCCTCTTCTTCCTTTGAGTGAGTACCCTGCACTGCTGCTTGTTTTCTTAAACAAACCTCTGTGCCTCTTTTGATGCATCCTGAAATTTCTTTCTTTCTTTTCTTTTTCTTTTTGCAGGGGTACCAGGGATTGAATTCAGGGGCACTCAACCACTGAGCCACATCTCCAGCTCTACTGTGTATTTTATTTAGAGACAGGGTCTCACTGAGTTGCTTAGTGTCTCACTTTTGCTGAGGCTGGCTTTGAACTCATGATCCTCCTGTCTCAGCCTCCGAAGCAGCTGGGATTACAGGTGTGTACCACCGCACCTGGCCTGAAATTTTCTGTGGTGTAAGTCAAGAACTTGCTAGGGCCAAGGTGTGGTCTCCTTTCTGGGGGATAACCTCAGACTTCTATCGAATGACAGAGAACAGATTAACTCTGTTATTATGTGGCAATACTACAGAGCAAACAAAAAAGCCAGGCATAGTTTTCAGAGCAAAGAACTCATGTGCTCTCAAAAAACTTTAAGAGAGAAAGAGATCATATTCACATAATTTTTATGATAGTATATTACTATAATTGTTCTATTTTATTACCAGTTATTGTCATTAACCTTCTACTGGGCCCAAATCATAAATTAAATTTCATTACAGGTATGAATGTACACATGAATGTCCTAGGACAACCCAGGCTATAGTTAGAGTTTGATACTATCTGCAGTTTTGGGAATGCACTAGTGAGGTCTTGAACTATATCCCCCAGTGACAAGGGAGGATGACTGTATCTCACTGTTCTTATTATTTCAATGTACAGTTTAGAATGAAAGAACTCTTGTCAGTATGTTCAAGCTAGAGCTCTCGGGTTTAAAGTCGAAGAGTAAATGGAAGCTAAGATGATAAGATCATCTTTATGGATATCTTTTATTTTTTTATCATTTGTATGGGGGAAGCAGGAAAAATAAAAACAAAAACCACTTGAGAACAGATTTTCTGAGGTCTAGTTCTGTAGCCTGCTTGCCAGCTGTGACCTTGCTGATGTTTTTTAACACTGTCCACCTCAGTTGTAAAAGGAAGACATGATTCTATAATCTACTTAGCTTGAAACCAGTGATTCTCATCAGAGTTTACCAACTTTAAAAGACAGCACAAAATATTTATTAAAAAATGTACAACTCGGGGCTGGGATTGTGGCTCAGCGGCAGAGCGCTTGCCTTGCATGCGTGAGGCCCTGGGTTCGATCCTCAGCACCACATACAAAGCAATAAAATAAAGACATTGTGTCCATCTACAACTAAAAAAATATTTTTAAAAAAAAATGTACAACTCTTATAGGCAGGTTAAAAAAACCTAAATTATCATTATTATTTCATCATCCTTGATGTAAGATGTGAGAGCTATAATAAGGGTCAGTAGACCACAGCATTACTGTTCCTAGCAATTTTTAAGTTTAGTTTCTTTTCAGTGGAGGGACTAGCAAACATAAATTAATGAAGGCATGCAAAATAGAAGAAGCAACAGCCACGAAGTTAGCAATATTAATAGTGTGATAAACCATATCTTGGGTGTGACATGAACTAAAGGGCAATTTTCTCTATTCAAAAATACACAGGCCTGGGGCTGGGATTGTGGCTCAGCGGTAGAGCGCTTGCCTCGCATGCGTGAGGCCCTGGGTTCGATCCTCAGCACCACATACAGAGCAATAAAATAAAGACATTGTGTCCATCTGCAAAAAAAAATTAAAAAAAAAAAAAAATACACAGGCCTGGTTCCAACAGTGGCTTTCTGTAGCAACTCTTGCATTCTCAAGTCAGGCTACCGATTCCTTATGGATCCAGTCTGGAACTGTCAAGCTGTTCATAGGCATCAAAACTCTGGAATATATGCAAAATTATTCTGAAGGATAAATTGATGAAGAATGTAGATATTTTGGATAGCTCGATGTACTCTGCCTTTTATTACTTTGAGGGTGAGAGCCGCTCTCAGAAGGGTGAATGTCTGATGAATGAATTCCTTTGTAGTCCCAGTCCCTAATTCAAGCCTGGAAACAACCTGATGGTACTTGCGATGCAGGCTAAAGGTAGTAGGGCCTAATAACACACAATGAGATAGAAGGACTTTGGCCCCATTATCTCCATACATTCCAGAAGTTCTCATTTGGGCAAATGGATCTACTGTTAAGGGCTATAATTTCTTGGTAATGTTCTAGTAGGTCACCAATCTGCAAGGAACTGTCAAGTGTTATCAGATCAAGGAGCCACAGGACAATTCCAACTGACAGTAGGAAAACATAAGAGAAACTGGCTTTAACCCCAGAGAAAGAGCATGTAACATGGCAAAGATACTCTGAGGATGGTGGGCAAAATGGAGTGTGGGCTGAGGTGTGTTAAAGGCCCAGTGAGGAGGGCTGTAAAATCTAAGGTTGATTAGCATATTAGAGTGGGCCACTCAGCTATTTTCTTAAATCTCTGCTTTCAACTCACCAACTCTTGTGCAGATACTTGAAATAACCCTCAGCCATGTAGCCATGGCAAATTCTCTGTACTTATGTGCAATGTCCTCTGTAATTTAACTATTACCAACCTTTTTATTGAGCATTGTTATTTCAGAAGAGCCTTGTGTACCAAACACCCTATACTCAGAATACCATGCTATATACCATAAATATATGCATTTTTACTTGTCAATTAAAAAAAAAAACCTTATATGCACATTCTTACTTCTAAATGGGAACCCTTTTCAGCTCTTAAACACTACTGAGCATCCAAAGAGCTTTTTGCTTTTGTGGATTACAGATATTGTTATTTACCATATGAGAAGTTTAAAAAAACTGAAACATTCATTTAGATAACAACAAACCTATTATATGTTAACATAAATAAAATATTTTTATGAAAAATTAACTATTTTCTAAAACATAAATGTAGTTAGGAGAGTGGCACTTTCTTTTATGTGTGCATTTATTCTGTTGCAACATATTGTTCTGACTGAAGTATATGAAGAAAAATGTAGCCTCACACAGAGAGCTGGAAACAGAAGTATTTAAATAGCCTTTTCAGATTACTGTGGATTGTATTGGATAACACACCAAAATTTGACAAGAGTAGTTTCTTGGTGGGGATTGAACCCAGGGCCTCACACGTGCCAGGCAAACACTCTACTACTAAGCTATATTCCCAAATCTGAAAAGTAGTAGTTTCTTAAAGGCTACCTGTAGTGCAGAACCTGAAACCTTCTCAGTGAACTTTTCATACTTTGTTACAATAAACTTCACTGGACAATCATGTACTTTGCATGGATCTTTTACTCATGCATGATTCTGTAACATTTTACATGAGTCATCTGTAAATGTAAAATATTGGCTTACTGGTGAGTCAGGGAGCTTTTCAGTACATTTCATACAAAGTCTGCCCTTCTTTCAACACGTTTGTTAATATCACCACTGATTTCATCAGACAAATCTAAGTACTGCCACATGTCTCTTAATGACAGAGATACATTCTGAGAAATAGTGTGAGGCAACTTTGTTGCTGTACAAATACCAGCACGAAACTAGACAGCATGGCCTAGTAAAGAGCAGCTATGGAGGACAACCTGCTACTTCTCGGCTACAGGCCTGTGTAGCACATTACTGTGCTGGATACTGTAGGCAACTGGAATATAATAGTAGGTATTTGTGTATCTAGACATATCTATACCCAGAAAAGGTATAATAAAAATATGGTATAAAAGATAAAAAATGTACACACGTATAGGGCACTTACTGTGAATGGAACTTGCAGGACTAGAAGTTATTTTGGGTGAGTCGGTAAGTGAACTTATTATAACTTTTTACTTTATAAACTTAAAAAATTTAGCTTAAGACACAAACACATTGTACTACTATACAAAAAGATGTTCTTTATTTATGTCCTTACTCTATAAGCTTTTTTCTGTATTTAAGTTTTTAAATTTTATTTACTTTTTAACTTTTTTGTTAGAAACTAAGACACAAATGACACACATAAGCCTAGGGCCTCATAGAATCAGGATCATCAATGCCACTGTCTTCCATCTCCACATCTTGTCTAGTTGGAAGGTCTTCAGGGGCAGAAAACTGCTTGGACTAGAATCTCTGTAGCAATGCCTTCTTTTGGAATCCCGCCTGAGACTGTTTTATAGTTACCTTTTATCTATATGTATTAGAAAGTAACATTCAAAAATACCAATAAAAAGTAAATACATGAACTAGCAGCATATCATTTATGATCATTATCAATTATTATGTACTGTTATTTTGTACTATTATTGCATGTGCTGTACCTTTATATGACAGGTATATGTAGACTAGCATCACCACAAACTTGTGAGCAATGCCCTGCACTATGACTTTACACCTGTCATCACTAGATGATAGGAATTTTTCAGCTCCACTTTGATCTCATAGGATCTATATGTGGTCCACTTTTGTCAAAATGTCACTATGTAGTGCATAACTGTCCTTTAGGAAGCTTGCAGAGGAGGATACAAATTTTTCAAAATTCTAATTTTTTCAGAGATGACAGGCCTAGTCATTAAAAAAAAAAAAAAAGCCTGCCAGATATCTAAGCCAGAATACCGCAGTTTTTGCATCAGTTGTTCTAGCAAGAGAAAAAAGGTGCCCCAAGAAAAAAGCAGCTAGTGCAGCCTGCGGCTCAGTCAACAAGTACTGCTGCTGGAGACAATGGCAGTATTCTGGAATGTAGCCCAAATGCTCAGTGATCACTTTACATTTTGCCACCAGGAACTTGAAAAAGACTAGATATTCCACAGTGGGGAATTAATAAAATTAACATTTTCCTAACTGTTTCATCAAGGGCATTCTTAAGTGAATTTGCTTTTTTGTTGTTACTCTCCTGTGAGCTGAGGGCAGTGAGGGACCTGATGACTGTTCAGTGTCACTGCCTAGATTTCATGCTGACACACTGGCAATCTTATCGACATCGACCATTGCTTTTGCACTGATGGGAAAGCCAATACATACAGTGAAAAGGTGACGAATGTCTTAGTATTATTTTGAAATAGTTAGACTTATTGGCCCCCCAAAAATGTCGTGGGAACTGCCAGCAAGCTGTGAGCACCTTGGGAAGATCTTGGCCCTTGGGCACTGTCCCTGCATGCAGTGCTCTCCCGTTCCACTGGGGCTATGGGTTCATCAAGGTGTAGGGAAGTGGTACCTGCCTCCCCATAGCTGCTCTTGACAAGGCTGCCACCACACTCTTTCCTTGTAGCACTGAGCAATACTTTTACTTTTTGACCTGGACTTTTATACGTTCACTGAGGAAAGGGCCCTTATTTTACCTTTCTCACATATACCCAGTCCTAGTATACTGTGCACCTAAGCAGCATAAACAAAACATTTGTTATAAATGACCACAACAATATAATTTATGAGAAAGAATGCAGGCCATGTGCTCAAATCCTCACATTGCCACTTACTAATTGTATAATCTTGGACAAATTACTAAATCTCTCTCAGCTTCAAATACTTCATCTGTAAAAGTGAAGTAATAATATCTATTTTCAAAGAGTGGCTGTGATAGTTCAGCGGAGCTACTACATAGAATGGACTTCCAACAATATCTAGTACAGTGTATTAATCATGTTGTGGTTAGCGTTAATTAGTTGTTGTCCCTTATACATACTTTTTTTTTTGAGAAGTGGGGATTGAACTCAGGGGCACTCAACCACTGAGCCACATCCCCAGCCCTATTTTGTCTTTTATTGAGAGACAGGGTCTCTCTGAGTTGCTTAGTGCTTCGCTTTTGCTGAGGCTGGCCTTGAACTCGTGGTCCTCCTGTCTCAGTCTCCTGAGCTGCTGGGATTACAGGCCTGTTGTCACAGTGACTGGCCATACATATTTTTTAAAACTTATTTAAAGTATGATACTTTGTTGTTCTTTTTTCAAAGGTAGCTCTAAGAAACTGTGTTCTGAAGAGTTTGTAAAGGGAATAAATATTTTTTTTCTAATTATCCAGTCAAAAAACTCCCTTTTAGTTGATTTAATAATATCTCATCTTCTAAGAATTCCAATTATGTCAAACTAAGAAAGAGAAAGTTACCATTTACATTATGTGGAAGAATGCTGGAGAAGTGAATTTTATTGCCTAAGCAAGCATGTTAACTTGGCACTTTTTTTTTTTTAAATATTTTATTTAGTTATAAATGAACACAATACCTGTGTTTATTTTATGTGGTGCTGAAGATCGAACCCAGTGCCTCACGCATGCTAGGCGAGCACGCTACCACTGCGCCACAATCCCAGCCCAACTTGGCACTTTTAAAAGCATATTTCTAATATCTTAATATCAATTGCAGATGCTTAATATCCCTTTATAAGCTCCTCTCATAAGCATTAAAAAGCATGTGCTAAACATCCATTGTGTACCAGTATGAATGGTAAAAAGAATTATTTCCTGCCCTTAAGGAAAATATAATACAATATACAAAATAAACTTTATGTCTAAAGACTATTCCCTAAAGTTTGTCTACCTCAAATACTCCGGTTATTTATGCCCGCTGCCATTTAGGAAAATATTGAAAACATATAGGAACTGAGGTCCTTTCCTGTCTGCAGGCAAGCTCCATGGTAACGCCTGCAGGCCAGGAGGAAGCCCTTTCACTGATACCTCTATTGGTAACAGTACAGTAGGGGATCAACTGACTGTCAAAACAAGCTCTCATCTTAAGAGGAGAAGCAGCTTCTAACCTGATGTTAAACAATCAACTTCTAAAATTTATTTTAAAATAAAGATTCTAGAATTTAATGCTTAGCTCTTGTTTTTGTATGAGGGGTCCTTTTCTTTTTGTCTTTTTCAGCAAGATAAAGCTATCCAACCTAAACAAGGCAGCTGCAGATCACAGTAATAAAAAGCACTAACAGTGCAAACAGGAATAACTGATTTTAAAAGACTTCAGATGGTTAAAAGCAATTATTGTGAAGAACTACTTAAGTAATTCCCAAAGCATTTCTAAGTTATTCTCACAGTACCTCTACAGTCCGCGAACACCATTAGCTTCATTTAACAGAAGAAAAAACAAAACAGAACAAAACAAATCCTGGAGGTAAAATAATTTTACTCGAGCCTCAGTTATGGCAATGAGGATGCCAGTCTTTGTTCCACTACTTCACTCCTGCAAGTACCCATCAAATCCTCTATATTCTACCTTCACTATTTCTTGTGAACTCATTCCCTCCTCTACACAACCACTGTGACCCTGGTGGCAGTAGTGACTCCAGGTGCAGGGATCTTGCCCCCAGTGTCCCTGCCCCTCGACTTACTTTGTGTACACTGCAGCAGATAACCTTCTGGAAGCACATTCTGTGCACTGCATCTCCCTGCCTAACACCTTCAATAAAGTCCCTGCTTCTCAGGCTGGCATTCAAATACTCTTCACAATTTATATTCAACTGACCTTTCTCCACCTTATTTCCCATTAGTCTCCAAACACCCAAAGTTTCAGCCAAAAGGAAACCCATTCTTTTATCCAAAGACATTTTGATCCTTCCCATCACTCCAACTCTGCTTGAGAATTGGCCACATATATGTGACTGAATTCTTACCACGATGGTATAGGCCCAGATCCATCATGCTACCTCCACCAAGAAACCTCAGCTTCTCTCTCCTCAGAGCAGCTGCAGCACACCTGCACAGTACACACAGGACAACCTGCTGCTTCTTTTTCCTAGGGGTTATGTATTGCATATCTACCAAGTGCCAGGCACTGTGGTAGCGCAGGGAATGCAGAGTTAACAAAAAAGTGCTTTTTCCTTGAAAGCTCATGGGTTAGTCAGAGAGACAAAATTAAATAAAAAACATAAAAGCTTGTAAGTTCTACAAAAAGTGGTCAGCTCAGGAGTCTACTTGAGCCCAGATGAAAGATTCATAGTTGGGCTTCGACTAGAATAGTCAGGAAGGCTTTCCAGCAGAGATGACACGCCAACTAAGTGGGAAGGATGCTCCGGGGCCTGAGACGAGGACCAGTGAGCAGCTCACACTTTCCCCTCACCAGGCTGGAGAGGGCAAGGCAGAGTGAAGAGCGGAGGGTGGGAAACCAGAACCTCTCACCTGTGAAAACCCTGATACACCGTAAAGGGCTATTTTACAAACCACAATAAAGTACTGTTTGTGGAAGTAATTTTTAAATTGAAAGGCACTATATAAATTTCAGATATCATTAACTAATTTGTAAATAACAATGCTCCTATCAGTCTTGAATTTAACTCATCACATGAATTGCTAGACCATTTTATGAGACACATGAACAGATAGTAAATGTTTAATAAAATCATCTAAATGTTGTCAAATCTAGGTTTTATGATGTACTACTCAACCTCTCTCTATACAAAACATCCTAAAACACACAAACATACTCATGCTTACTCCAAAGGCAAATGGCTTAAGAGCAGTTAATTAGCTCTCATATTTAAAACGTGCACTCAAAAAGAGGTTAAGAGAATCTTTCATCAGCGCTTCCCAATAATCTCTCATTTTATTGTTAACAATCTCCTAAAATCATAGAACTTGCTATGTCTACTCATATGTGCAACTCAAGGGGGATTTTCCATTTTGTCCTAGGCTTTTTCTTAATCACCAATACACACACTATCTATATGGGTGAATTCCCTCCCTCCCTCCTTTTCTCTTTTCCTTTCTTGGTACTGGGATATGAATTCAGGGATTTTGTACCTCTGAGCTACATTCCCAGCCCTTTTTCTTATTTTTACAGAGTCTTGGTAAGTTAGTTGCTGAGGCTAGCCTTGAACTTCCAATCCTGCTGCCTCAGCCTTCTGGTCACGGGGAACACAGGCATGGACCACTGACTCTAGCTTTCAGTATTTCTTTAGGAATTCAAATTGACTGATAAAATTATACAGTGAACAGTTTCTGATACGGACAAGGAACATAAATTTTAATTATATACTTGCATGAAGGAGTAGAACTTGCCCTCAATCACTGCCATTAGGCAGACATAATCTGGGAGTTTGAGACAATGGGAAAAGGGGGGAAACAAGACCAAGAGTGGTGTGGACAGTTGTACAGAAAAATGATCAGGGGCAGGGACTTTTGGCCATCAGGTTGTGAACAGCTCAGTGAATTCTCCCCTCAAAACAGTATGATGAGGAAAAAACTGGTCGAAGTTGTTAAATACAACCATTTCAGGGTTATAAAAATCAATCAAAGGGGGACAATAAATAGACAAAATTCCTCAAAAACTGCTAGAGGCATATAAATGTAATCCCAGTGACTCAGGAGGCCAAAGCAGGAGGACTGCAAGTTCAAGGCCAGGCTTGACAACTTAGAAAGATCCTTAGCAACTTAATGAGACACTTTCCCAAAAGAAAAAATAAATTGTTAGGGTTCAAGGCAAGACCAACAAACACCTGCAAACTTAACATGGGGCCATGAAAAGCAGCAACCTTTGCTGCAGAGATAATGAGGAAAGGGGAAAATAAGGCAAAAAAAATCACAGCTTTGTCCCCTATAAGTGGGAAATGTGGTAAGACCTAACAGAGAGAACACAATTCTTCTAGCTTGATGTCATGGTTTGACTGGAGGGAGAGACTGGCTGGCCAGAAATCTGAAAGAGAGATGCTGGAAAAAAGAACCCTGGAAGGGCTAGATTCACTTTTCTCACATGCCTGTGTTGCCGTGAACCTACACAAATGAGGAGGCAGACAGGAGTCTCAACAGGAAGAAAGCCCAGGGCAGACTTGAGGCCTGGCTGAACCGTGAACACATATCCCAACCCACAAGTTATTGAAGGTGGATGCTTACAAGCTCCAGGTGCGTGAATTCAACCTCTGCTCTAATCACTAATAACTACTAACCTATGGAGACACAGGAGTGACTCCCAACCAGGCAAAAAAGTAGGAGTGGAAGTGGAAGGAGAGAAGAAAATCACTAAGCACAAACTTCAGTGGCCTTACATTGTGTTGGAGTCAGACTCCATAGAAAGTGTGCAAATTGCTTACAACATACACACAAGCTCTCTCCAAATAGTAAGCAGTACTCCAGAGTCACTACAATATAAATCTGCATTAAAAAATTATGAGGCATGTAAAAAACAGGAGGGTGTGACAGATTCAAGGAAACAAGCAATAACCAGAAACAGGCTCAGGCTCTGATGTTGGATTTAGCAAATGATGTCAAAGTAATTAAACACAAATATATTCAAAGAATTATAGGAAAATACAATAACAAATAAGATATCTTAATAAAGAAATACAAATTTAAATGGAAATTCTAGAGCTAAAACGTACAATAACTGAAATAAACTCACTAGGTGAACTCAGTAGCAAATTTGAGATAGCAGAACAAAGAACAAGTGAACAGAAAACAGGATCAACAAATTATTCAATTTAAAGAACAAACACAAAAAAGATTGAAGAAAAATAGAACTTCAGATTCTGTTTAGGTTCAGATGAAATTTTAAAAAGAAACAAAGTCTCTGTGAGAAATCAGTAAGTGTTCTACTATATGGGTAATGGTAAGCCCTGGAAGATAAAAAGAAAAATATTTAAAGAAATTATGGTCAAAACACTCCTCATTTAAATTTTTTTTTTTTAAATTTAACACCAAAAAAACAAATAACTCAATCAATAAATGGACTAAGGAGCTGAACAGAAACTTCTCAGAAGAAGATATACAATCAATCAACAAATATATGAAGAAATGTTCAACATCTCTAGCAATTAGAGAAATGTAAATCAAAACTACTCTAAGATTCTATGTCATGCCAGTCAGAATGGCAGCTATCAAGAACACAAGCAACAATAAGTGCAGGCGAGGATGTGGGGGAAAAGGCACACTCAAACACTGATGGTGGGACTGTAAATTGGTGCAACCAATATGGAAAGCAATATGGAGATTCCTTAGAAAACCTGGAATAGAACCACCATTTCACCCAGCTATCCCACCCCTTGGTCTATACCCTAATGACTTGAAAATAGCATACTACAGTAACACAGCCACTTCAATGTTTATAGCAGCACAGTTCACAACTGCTAAACTGTGGAAGCAACCTAGATGCCCTTCAATAGATGAATGGATAAAGAAACTATGGTATATATGTACACAATGGAAAATTATTCAGCAATAAAAGAATAATATTATGACATTTGCAAGTAAATGGATGGAGTTGGAGAACATAATGTTAAGTGAAGTAAGCCAATCTCAAAAAACCAAAGGCCAAATGTTTTCTCTGATTAAGGGATACTGATACATAATGGGGGTGGGGGTGGGGAGCATGGGAGAAATGGAGGATAGGGCAAAGGGGAGGTGGGGGATGGGAGGGGGCATGGGGGTAGCAAAGATGGTGGAATGCAATGGACATCAGTATTTTAGATCCATGTATGAAGACATGAATGGTGTGACTCTATCTTGTTTATAACCAGAGAAATGGAATATTGTGCTCCATATGTGTACTATGACTTGAAATACATTCTTTCGTTTTAAAAAGATATAAATAAATAAATAAATTTTTTTTTTTTTAATTTTTAGTTGCAGATGGACACAATATCTTTATTTTACTTTTTTATGTGGTGCTGAAGATCGAACCCAGCACCCCACACATGCAAGGCAAGCACTCTACCACTGAGCCACAACCCAGTCCAATACTCCACATTTGATGATAAAACAATCTACAGATCCAAAAATCTCAAAAGACCCAAGTATGATAAAAACAAAGAGCCAGCATGGTGGTGTACACTTGTAATGCCAGCTACTTCAGGAGGCTGAGACAAGAGGATCTCAAGTTCAAGGTCAGTCTCAGCAACTTAATGAGATCCCTAGCAATTTAGTAAATACTTGTTTCAAAATAAAAAATTAGGGGCTGGAGTTGTGGCTCAGTGGTAGCGTGCTCACTTAGCACGTGCAAGGCACTGGGTTCAATCCTCAGCACCACATAAACTAAATAAAATAAAGATATTCTGTCCACCTACAACAACAACAAAAAAAAAATTAAAAAAAAACAAAAACAAAAAATTAAAAGGGCTGGAAATGTAACTTGGTGGTAAAGCAGCCCAGGTTCAAGCCCCAGTACCACACAATCAATACACACCACAAATCACAATGGAACTGCTCAAGACAAACAGAAAATCCTGATATCAGCAAAAGAAAATAACTCACCATATATGAGGAACAAGATTAAGATCTGATTTCTTATCAGAATTAAATGACTTTCACGGGGGGGGGGGAGGATATGATAGGACAGTGAGGGGTGACCTATTTAAAGTGCTGGGGGTTTGGAGAAGAAATTGTCAACCAAGAATTCTATAGCTAACAAAACTAACCTTTAAAAATGAACACATACATACATTCTTCCTCCCTTCCCCCTCCTCCCCCTCTCTCCTTTTCCCGTACCCCCCTCTCTTTCATACAAACACAAGCAGAGTTTGTTTCAAGCAGACCTACCTACAGAAAATATTGAAGTAAATCCTAAGGCTGGAAGAAAATGACATCAGAAAATAATGTGGATCTATAGGAAGATCACTGGAAATGGTAGTAAGATTTGATGTCCAAAATGTATAAGAATTCTAAAATTTAACACTAAGAAAATAAATAAATAAGCCCATTAAAAAATAGGCCAAAGACTTAAACAGATGTCTCACCAAAGATATATAAAGAACAAAAAAAGCATATGAAAGGATGTTCCACATCATATCACCAAGAAAAGGCAAATTACAACAACAATGAGATGCCAGTACTATTTCAATGGCCAAAATCCAGAACACCAATAATACCAAATACTGATGAGTACGTAGAGGAAAGGAACTCTCACTTACCACCAGTGGAAATGCAAAGTGGCACTGTCACCTTGGAAGATAGTTTGGCAGTTTCTTAAGAAACTAAACATACCCTTACAATACCACTGTGCTCCTTGGTATTTACCCAAAGGAGTTAAAATCTTAAATCCAGAAAAACCCTGCACGCTAATGTTTATTGCCCCTTTATTCATAATTGCCAAAATCTGGAAGCAACAAAGATGTCTTCAATATATAAATGGATAAATAAACTGTGGAACAACCATACAAAAGAATATTATTTGGTACTAAAGATAAATAACTATTAAGTCATAAAAATACATGAAGGGAATTTAAGATGCCTACTACTAAGTGAAATAAACCAATTTGAAAAAGCTACATTACTGTATGACTCCAACTATCTGACATCCTGGAAAAGGCAAAACTATGTAGACAGTAATTAAAAAAGAAGAGGATTACAGGATTTTTAGGGCAGTGAAACTACTCCACATGATACTATAATGGCAGATAAATGTCCTTATACATTTATCCAAACCCACAGAATGTACTCCACTGAGAGTGAACCCTAATGTAAACTATGGACTTGGGGTGCTAATGATGTATCAATATAGCTTTATCAGTTTAAAAAAAGTACTGCTCTGCTCTGGGATGTTGATAGTAGGGGAGGTCATGCATGTATGGGACCAGAAAGTATAAGGATTATATCTATGCCTTCTTCTTAATTTTGATAGTTTTTAAAAAAAACATAAAAGATTGCTAAAAGCAGTATTTATAATATTACATTGCTGCATTTCTACTATATACAGGTATTTTATATATCTAATATATATAAATTTTATTATATATGCATGTGTGTGAAGGAGTATGGAGAATGAAACTACACTGGAGCAAAGCTGCTTTATTTTACCAGAACAACATATCCTGAATATGCGCGCGCGTACACACACACACACACACACCCCCCAATAGACTGTGATAAATCAAAGATGTATTTCCTTGACCAAGCACTAAGAAAATATAAGAACAATAACACAAACAAAAATAACTAATAAAAAAGATACAATAGCTGGGCATGGTGATGCACACCTGAAATCCCAGTGGCTCAGGAGGCTGAGGCAGGAGGATCACAAGTTCAAAGCCAGCCTCAGCATTTAGTGAGGCCCTAAGCAACTTAGCAAGACCCTGTCTCTAAGTAAAATATAAAAAGGCATGGGGATGTAGCTCAGTGGTTAAGCACCCCTGGGTTTAATCCCCAGCACATACATACATACATACATACATAAATGGATGAATGGATGAATGAATGGATGGATGAAAGAAATAAAAACTAATGGAGGGACTGGAGTTGTAGCTCAGAGGTACAGTGGTTGCCTAGCATGCATGAGGCCGTGGGTTCAATCCTCAGCACTACACGTATACACACACATGCGACATGCACTCACACATACACACAAATTATTTAATAGAAGTTGGTAATGCAGAAACAGAAAAAAAGACATGGGACATAAAATGGCAGACACAAAGCTACCCATATTAACAATTCTATCAAAATATAAGTAGACTAAATGATGTAATAAGATGGAGATTTTAAGAATGGATAAAGAAGCAAGATCAAGATCTAGCTACACACACACTTTTTTTTTTTTATAACTTTATTTGTTTATTTTCTTGTGTAGTGCTGAGGATTGGACCCAGTGCCTCACATGTGCTAGGCCAGCACTCTGCCCCTGAGTCACAATCCCAGCCCAACACACACTTTTTTTTGAAAAAAAAAATTTTTTTTAGTTATACTTGAACACAGTGTCTTCATTTGGTTTACTTATTTTTATGTGGTGCTGAGGATCGAACCCAGTGCCTCACAGGTTCGAGGCAAGCGCTCTGCCACTGAGCCACAACCTCAGCCCCACATACATTTTTTTAATGAGAGACAAACTTCAGATTCAAAGAGGTTGAAACAAAACAATGGAAGAAGATGTCATGGAAACAACAATCATACAAGTGTTGAAATGGCTATATTGCTACCAAACAAAATTTAAACTTAAGAAATATCAAGAGACAAAGAAGGACTCTTAGTATTGAAAAAAGGGTCAATGGATTAGGAATGTTCTGTAGGATAGACTACTAAACCATGAACAAAGTCTCAGTAAACTTTAAACATATGAAAGCTTACCAAGTTACATTCTCACTACAAATGAATTACAAATGAAAAAAAGAAATTTGGGAAATCATGAAAACACAATACATCACCTTTTCCGGGATCCAGCTAAAGGGAAACTTAAGGGGACATTTATAACTTTAAACATAGAAGAAAACCTAAAACCAATTATCATGGCTTCCAACACAAGAAGCCAGGGAAATAAGATCCAATCATATTAAAAACAAGTAGAAGGAAGCAAAGAGTAAAGATCAGAGTAGAAAGCAACAAAATATAGAACAGAAAGACAACAAAATAAAAACCAATGAAACCAAAAGCTTGTCTGGGATGATCTGCCAAATTATTAAAACTTAGCTAGACTGACGAAGAAACAAAGATATAAATTATCAAAATCAAGAATGAAAGGCAGGATATTACTACAGACCCTACAGAAATTAAAAGGATTACAGGATATTATGATGAGTAACTTTATAGTTAGATAAAACAGATACCTAGAAAGACAATGTACCAAAACTGTCAAGAATTAGAGAACAGAAAAAGAAAAACAGGAAACAGAACTGTTATAGTTTGGATATGAAGGGTCCTCCAATAAGCTCATGATAGCCCAACCATGTTTAGAGGTAAAATGATTAGATAATGAGAGCTGTAACTTTGTTGGTGGATTCATCCATTTGAAAGATCTACTGTGCTGGCTGGTCACTGTGGGCAGGTTGGGTGTGGCTGGAGGAAGTAGGTCACTGCAGGTGTGCCCTTGGGGATTAATCTTGTCCCAGCTGCTCTGCGCTAAGTAGCTTTTCTCTACCACACCCTTCTTCCATGATGTTCTGCCTCACCTCAGGCCCAGAGTTGCAGAGTCAGTCAACCAGGACTGAAACTCTAAGCCAAAATAAATGTTTCCTCCTCCAAGTTGTTCTTGTTGGGTATTTTGGTCACAGCAACAAAAAGCTAACACAGAGTGGTAACTAGCATAGAAATAGAGTTGCTAATTAAAATATCTTGAAGAAGACTCAGATACATATTTTATTTCTTCTTTTTCATTCCTTTGATTAAAATTGCTATTCTGGTAGGTCTGTGAATTCATGATCACTTCAGTTATTTAGAATTGCAGCTGACACAGCAGGTCAAATACTCATGATTCTAGAACCAATGCTATGGAAAGCCTCATTTGTTACCTGTCATGCCCAAACTCTTCACACAGATTGTCCACTATAGTCCATTATTTGCAAAGTATAAAATTATGAGCTTTTACATAACTAATCAACATTAAAAGGTCGGCATGCTTTCAAGGAAAGGAGGATTTCTTGGTGGTCCAATGTCTAATGCAAGAGAATAAAAAGTATTTGTAGGTTAAATCTAGCCTTATGCAACTATAAGGCTAAATATTTATTTGGAAGTAGATCTTATTATGTGGCTTAAGTCTGAACAAAGCTCTCCTGTTACTCTGATATAGAAAGGGAAAAATAAAATCTAAGAACTAGCGATATCTCTTTTGATACAAAGTATAGAACATTTTTATCTTTGGAATAAAATCCCACAGACAATACAATTTCCTGAATGTTGGTATGTATACATATCTATGATTAATTTATGACATGTCTTTTTACTTTAGCTAATAAGCATAAGAGGTAAGATCAAAGTGGTGGGCTAAGGACCAAAATACCAAGTAGAGTTTGTGTTTAGCCTAGTTGTACTAGAAAACTCTTAAAATTAAGCAGGAAAATAGCACAATTTGGATTAAAAAACAAAAAACATTTGGGCTGCTATGCAGAGGATGGATGAGTTAGGCAGCAGCAGTTGACATGGGAAATAAGTGATGAGGTTTGGTCTCAAGTGGTGACTACAACGACAAACACCTCACCTGACTTATAGCCTTCTCGATCTCTTAGCAGCTTCCCGAGGTAGGTACTATTATCTTCATTTCCTAATATTAGACACTCTTACCTTCATTTATCTTCTCAAGCCAAGGCAGAAGGAGATGAAGTAACTGGCCTAAGGTGTTACTGCTTAGTAGGGGTCATGCTGGAACCACACCCACCCATCTGGCAGAAGAGCTGAGCTCTCCCACCTGCGGTAGTAAGATGAAGAGAAGAGGCTAAAATAGTAAAATGTTCTGGAGTTGCGGCTGTCGAGCTTTGTTAATAGATTAGAAGTAGAGATGAAGGAAATAAAAGAATGACTCCTAGGTTTTGCTTGAGCAACTAAGTGATTCTGTGAGTACAATTACACAGAGAGAGCATACAAATAAGAAAAAGGGTTCAGTACCCAAACTTGGAACACTGCAATATTTAGAAGTTGAACAGAGGAGGAGGAACCAGCAGACCACCCAGTGCTGAGGATGAGAATCAGAGAAAACAAAAACCAAGGGCCTGAGTATTTCAAGGAGGAAGGAGGCAATGTGCAGAATACTGCAGAGTGTCAGGGGAAGTGAGAGTAGAGGTGGGGCCATGGGGCTTTGCCCAATGGAAAGTACTGGAAAAACTGAAAAGAGCAGCATACCCCTAAATTTGCTTTCACCACCGCATTTGCTTTGCTGAATTATCCATCTCATCTCTAGACTGAAAGCTCCTGGCACTGACTGAGTTTTAATTCAAACTCCCTATCTTCTAATCACAATGCTTGGAGTAGAAGTGAAATTATATACATGCTATGCAATGGAATGCAAATGCTAAGTTAGTTTCAAGGGTTCTCTGCTCTTATAATTAAGGTGAAGGTTTTAGTGCAACTGACATGCACCCTTCTACCCTTCACCTTCAAATTCACATACCGTGAGAGATCCGTTTTGTGTGCTGGGTGAGTTGCTACTCTGCTCTCCATGGGCTTGTGTATTTCCATAGAGCGTCAGGTTATGCTCACTGGTCTGGCCGGCATAGTCCTGAGTGTGTGGCACTCCATATTCTGTGGGAATTCCGTTCTGTGGAGGTGGTGGGAACGGAATAGTAGTAAAAGGCTGGACCATTGCGTCAGGAGTTGTTGTTGGCTCCTGGTTACCCTGGAACAAGCAATAAAGGGAGAAAAGGAGGAGAAAGAGTGACTTATTTAAATCCTCATTACAGATAATTGCTTTAAAGGCGAGTATAAGAATTCTCTGAATTTTCTCTCACTGCACAGATAAATGGAACACTTACTGCCCCGGGATTAGGGAAAATATTATTATACATATACATATAGATATATATAAATGGATGCACATTTATATATAAATGCACATTAATTAGCCTCTATTTAGGCTAATTTGTGGATGCTAGACAAGCCAAGACCATATTAAAATTGACTAGAAAACAAGGTCAAAAACTTCCCTTTAAATCAAGTTAAAAAAACAACAGGAAATTTCTCACATAAGAGATGAGTTGTTTGCCTAGCATGCACACAGGCCCTGGGTTCAATCCAGTACCATCCCACCCCCCAAATTGCGAAATTAGTTAGGGCCATTAGTATGTTTTTAAAGATATTTTCTAATTCTTTGGCAATTCTTAGGAAGAAACCAAAGCGGAACAAATCAATTTCCTTAAAATTACAATTCATAGCAACTGGTATAACGACATTGTAAAGTCTTAAAACCAGACAACAACAGATTTTTAGAGCACTGAATTCCAAAGAAAATATTTTTTAAAAAAATTCATCTTTAGATATCAAGGCAGAAATTTATTTAAATCTTGGATACTAGGTTAATAATAATAAAATACTTCAATTCAAAATATTAGAAAGACAAAAACTTCCCAGACCAAAAAGAACATTGGAATGCTCTTCATAATTATTGTTGGCATTACAAGGTAAGCCATATAGCAAGGTACCCTCCTGTGGCATCCATTTCCAGATGCTTCTACTTGGGATCCAGAATATCTGAAATATCAGTAAAAAAGATGCAGATGCTTGCCTAGCATGTGCAAGGCAAACCCCAGCACTGAGGATGGGGTGTGGCAGGGTGGGGGTGGGGGCTGCACTAACTATGGGAAACTGTCAGAGGCCATTCTGACTGTAAGGTCTTTTTCACTTCTGTTCCTTCTCCATGTTCAGATACAAAAGAGGGGAATCTTGTGTTACGTATTTTTCAAAGTCTTCACTACCCTACCTTCTCATCAACCTTCTATTTAGCAGATAAAAATAAAAGCTATTATTTTACCAAGTACACGCAAGCCTACAAAGTCTTGAGCAATTATCTTTCCGGAAATAGTTGGCAGAGGTGGCCAAAGGCTTCAAAATATTAGAACTTAGATGAAGTTTCCCCATGTTTTAAACATTAAACTTTACTGATCAAGGAAAATCTGGGTTTGCATCACTTGGTTTCCTCCCAGCTGTGAACATCACATCTTGCAATCAAGGAAGTAATCTCTCCCGTCTCTCCCTGGTCCCAATCATCTTTCTTTCCCCTCAGATGGACAGGCAATTCTCTAACCACTGAGAGCTGCAGGAACCTGCACTTTCTGCATTTTCTGATCATCATTCCAGACAATCACCATTATTTTGATGGCATTAAACTCGTACTATCTCAAACAAAATGAATCCAAAACTACACTACTACAATAATTACTCTGTACAAAATAAAACACAAATCTACAAATGTGGTTATAAATGATGAAATATGTGATTGTGGATTGGAAGACTTGATATTCTGAAGATGACCATGTATCGCAATCCCTACAAAACCAATCAAAAGTTACTATTAACATTTATATGGAAATGCAATTGATTGAGAATAGCCAGAACAATTTTGAAAAACAACAAAACCTTCAGGACTTAACACTACCTTGTTCCAGGACTTACTATAAGGCTACAGTATCAAACCAGTATAACACTGGTTTAAGGATAGACAAGTAGATAAATGACATAAAAGAATCCAGAAACAGACATGGGCATATACTGTCAATGAGGGCATCAAACCAATTCAATAGGAAAAGGGAAATCTTTCTAACAAAGGAATAACTGAATACTTGATGGAAAAAATAAATAAACCCTAAATCTACCCCCAAATATACCAAAGTTAAACTTGAAAGAAAGAATATATCTAAATGTAACAACTAAAACTATAAAACTTATAGAAAAACTCAGGAAAATCTTCACAACTCTGGAATAGCTTAGGATATAAAAAGCAAGAACCATTAAAAATTGATAGAAAATTGAGCAGCTAGGCACAGTGGAGCACGCCTGTAATCCCAGCACTTTGGGAGGCTGAGACAGGAGGATCGCGAGTTCAAAGCCTCAGCAATGGCGAGGCGCTAAGCAACTCGGTGAGACCCTGTCTCTACATAAAACACACAAAAAAAGTAGGGCTGGGGATGCAGCTCAGTGGTCAAGTGCCCCTGAGTTCAATCTCCAATACCAAAAAAAAATTTTTTTGATAAATTGAACATACCAAAATTAAACAAATGCTCTTTGAAAGATATTAATAAGATAATAAAAAGACAAAACAGACACTGGGAGACAATATTCATAATACTTACATGTAACAAAGGACAAATACCCAGAATTTATAAAGTACTGTTATGTCATAATAAAACATTTTTTAAAAAAATAGGCTAACGACTTTTGGCAGCTACTTTCCACAAAAAGATTTACAAATGGGCAGAAAATACATGAATTTGTTGTTGAGGCTCAACATTAGCCATCAGAGACATGAAACTAAAACCAAAATGAGATACCACTCCACTATGGCTAGAGTGGCTAAAACAAAAGACTGATAACATCCATTGTAGATAAAGATGCAGTGAGGAACTTTCACACACTTCTTGTGGCCACATAAAATGTATATCCACTTTACAGAAATGTTCTGCTGTCTTATGACGTCAAAATATTCCCTTGGGCATGGTGGCACATGCTTGTAATCAGCCTCCCTAACTTGGGAGGCTGAGGAAAGAGGATGGCAAGTTTAAGGCCACCTTCAGCAACTTAGTGAGATCCTGTCCCAAAACAAAGAGCAAAAAGAACTGGTGATGTAGCTCTATGAGTTCAATCCCCAGAATCACAAAGAGGAGGGGGAAAAAAGGAGAATGGATAAGGAAAGTGTGGTCTAGTCACAAAATGGAATGTTCCTTGAAAGCTGGATAATCTTAACACTGCGTTAAATGAAGAAGCTGGATAGAAAAAATTACTATTTAATTCCACTCACAGAAAGTCTAAGAATAGGAAAAACTAATTTGTGGGGCAGAGATTGGAATCTAATGGCTTCTGTTGAGGAGTAGGGAAGCACTGGTTAAAACTGGAACATTCTACAGTGATGGAAATGTATTATGGGTGGGGGTTATAAGATTTATCAAATTGTTAGAACTCATTGAACTAAATATCTGATAAATATTATTGTATCTTAATTATACCAGAAAAGAAAAATAAGACAATAAAAAGCCACCAATAAACATAATAAGCTATGAAATACTAATGTTACTGTTACTAACAAAACACAACTGCACCCATCACTATTATTTTATTTTAGAAATAATAATACAATTGAAATGGAAATAAAAACCATAAAGAGACCAGGTATCCTTACAAATATGATATAAATTTCAAAATGTCAAAAGAATTAACTTCATACAAAGTAGTAGGTTAAGTAATATAAAATTCTTAAGATTTATTATATAACTATTTAAAAATAACAATAAACCGTCAGTCAAAATAGTAGCAAAATTTGTAACATACAATATATAAAATAAGAACAATAAATAAGTCACATTTTTTGAAGGGACACTTAACGTAAAAATGTTAAACCATTCCCAAAATAAAATACGCACCTAATATCTTTCCTAGTCAGAAACAAATGATGTCCAGGGAAGAAAGTAAACTAAATATTTTTCCTTGGTTTTCCCGCTGTAGTTGTAGATGAGCAGCATGCTTTTATTTTATTTGCTTTGCTTTTTCTTTTTTTTTTTTTTTTGGTACCAGGGATCAAGTTTAGGGGCACTCGACCACTGAGCCACATCCCCAGCCCTATTTTGTATTTTATTTAGAGACAGGGTCTCATTGAGTTGCTTAGTGCCTTGCCATTGCTGAGGCTGGCTTTGAACTCATGATCCTCCTGCCTCAGTCTCCTGGTAGGCTGGGATTACAGGTGTGTGCCACCGCACCCGGCCTTATTTGCTTTCTTTGTATGTGGTGCTAAGGATCCAACCCAGTGCCTCATGCATGCTAGGCAACTGAGCCCCAGTTCCAGCCCATATATTTCTAATTTCTAATTTGTAGAGGGAATACTACCAAGAAAGTTTGAAAATAGGAAAAAAGGTAAATTTGAAAAGGGGATATGCTTTAAAACTTGTCATAAAATTACTGTAAATTAAACAGTAAGAATATACAAAAAGTGATCAAGGGAATACTGACAATACTCAACAGATTCAAATATATATGGAAAATTAATAGAAGATAATTATCTTGTTATTTACAAAAGTTGAACACCTATCAGCAAAAAAATAAAATATTAGCCCCCAGCTCATGTGCCATGGCAGAAAAATTCCTTAAGAATAAAACCTAATATAACAACTAAAAGTGAGAAATATAGGAATACTTGGGAATACAAATAGGATGTGAGAAACTTTTAAAACAGTAAACCTAAAACACAGATGGGGGAGGGGATGACAACTTTGGTTACATTAGTTAGGAAGAAAAGAGAGGGAGGGGGAAAGAGAGAAGGAGAGGAGAAGTGGATCTTAAAGTCAAATGAAAAAAACCAACTGGCATAAAATATAAGCAACAGGGAAGACAGACACTGATGGAAGAGTGAGTTACACAGGTTGACCAGACAAGACACACACTCGTGCGCCCAAGCACACACATCCTGCAACAGAAAAAGTGGCAAATGATATAACTTAACAGTTCACAGAAGATGAAATACAAATGGTAATATAATAAAAATATTCAATTTCAGTAATAATCATGAAAATATGTATGAACATTAAAAGAAGTCCAATGTTTTGTCATCAGTAAAAATTTTTTAAATACTTTTACTGAGGTATAACTGTTGTGTAATAAATGATCTACTTACCTGTAGTATACAATTTTGTGAGTTTCAGTATATATACATGTATTCTCATGATCATCACCAAGGTAGTAAACATTTATTCAAAACCCCTAAGTTTTCTCACGCTCCTAATAAGCATGTACTACTTTTATAATAAGACATACAAAATATATTGTTTTAATATCAAAGAGAATAATACAAGAACAATCAATAACAGTAGTCAATATGCTGTGGCACTGAATTACTACTCTCAAGAAAATGGCTGTAACATTCCTGGAGATAAAAATTCCTGTCCTCTATAAAAAGTTACACAGCCTCAGCTTTATCCGTGTTTAAGAATTGTTTCTAATTGGTACTAAGGATTGCTTTACATAAAAAATCTTCCTTTCAGTTCTAGAAATTATGCTATAAAAATACTAAAATTGTTATCCATAAAATTTCTCAGGGAAAAAGCCTCCTTTTGTCTCCCATCACTATGTAGGTTATTTTCATTACCTCTAGGTTGGGATACCATACATGATTTCTCCTTCTTTCTAGGATGGCTAAGAGGGAAATAAAATGATTCTTTCCCTTCTCCAAATCATCTGGCGCTCCGTCTGTACCTATCCAGCCATATGGTGCTATTACTTCAGTGGCCCTCACAGGATTCACTGGCCCAAAGCCAGATATGAAAAAGAATTCAAATTCAGTGGACGGGTGACTGAATGGTGTAGGACCACAGAGGGTGCTGTGGGCCGCACATGCAGGCATCAAGATCACCTTGGGGGAAGGAGTCCACTAAGTAACTGGCAAAGGCGCTATTTCTAGGACAGGATTAACACAGCCAAGGGGACATGCTCCAGCCTCCACTCTCTACCCTAGCCCTGCTGGGAATGAGACTGCACACAAGTACATGGTATGAATTCTCCCACAGGGGCAGTCTTGACAGAGCTGGCTCAATCAACTGAATAAACACATCAATTAGCAGTGGGAGATGCGGAAAAAGGTAAAAACATTTTTATGACCCACTTATAGCCTCTTGCTTTTAATGGAAATGCAAGCCAGCTGAGACCCTGTGTCCCTAAAAGGGCAACGCAAGCAATACCAGGAAGTGGAGGACACTGGTTACTTACAAAAATGTTTTGTTACTTACAGAAATGCTTTCTAAAATTTTTGTTTAAAATGTAACAATAATTATGTATATACACTGAGAATAAATTTGAGATAGGAGTAATTTCATATTTTACATCATTTATTCTGCAATGTATGAATATTCCCCCCAAACACATACACACACATTAAAACAATTTCAAATTTCCATTAGATTTCTATGCCATATCCTAAAGTTCTGTCTAGAAGTATAATAGGTCTCAGACAACCGATGTGATAACAGACCACATGAATTTAACTCTATGTTTATATGAAAATGTTTTTGTTTTTAATACTATAGGCCAAGCAGCTTAAGTACATCTTGTTTGAGAAAATACATCATTATCTTTCTCTATCATGTCCACAAGGCTGGAACAATAACTCTTACCCCTAACTTAGAAGTCTGCACACTTTCTCCCACCTTCAGTGAGAAGCAATTCCTTCTGCTCTTGCATCTGCATATAGCAGTTAGCCTGCATCACAAATGTGTACCAGACAGTGTGTACAAGACATTCAAATTCAAAGCCTAATACTTCACATATCCAAATGTGTACTCTACCACCCTATCAGAGTGAAGATTCATTATGATGGGCAGGACTGTCCTGTACAATGTAGAAACCCTCATGATGCCTAGTAATAGTTAAGTGTTCAATGAACATTTATTAAATAAAGGAATATTAAGATAGAAAGTCATATGTGTGCAAATTGCTTTGCTTGACTACAGCAAAGAACATAACAAGGAATAATATATAATGAAGCAAATATTGTCTTGTAATGATATCAAGTTGGAGAAGACTAGGGGGATAGGAAAGCAGAGTACCATTAGGAAAGGAAAGAATCAACATTTAAGTGTTTGTGCTTTCTGTACATGATTTCCTTTCATCTTATAAACAGGATTTAAGAGTGTTAACCTGCTGCAAGTGAAAACCAGATGTAACTATTAATTTAAATTTTTCAAGAAAGAAAATCTTTCTCCTTTAAATCACAGTAACAGAGGCAATCCATATCATATATGGTCTCCAGGTATATAATCTGAAATATACTCAATGTTTCCATTCTGAATTAAAATGTAAATTGAGCATAGCTAATTTGAAAATTCAAAATCTGAAATGCTCTGAAATCTGAAACTTTTTGACTATGGCAATGATACTCAAAGTTTTGGACTCTGGAGCATTTCTGATTTCCTATTTTCCAATCAGGGGTGCACATCTGGCAAAGTCTGTAAATGTTTAAAATTCCCAATAAACTAAAATATCGAAAATATTCCATATTTTTTAAAGTCTAAAAATAGCCAACTTAACTAATGCACTGTTTGTATACTTTTTTTTCCCCTCCAAAACTTGAATAATCTAGAGGGATGGCTGTATAATAAGAGTGTTTTCCTTTTCTCACCTCAACAAAGTTTCACGGTCTTAATACACAAAGCCAGCAGTGTTAGTGTCTAATAATCCAGAAAATATCTCTGTAATATCTCTGTAAATACCTTAGATAAAAGTAATGTATTTTCTTTTTTATAATAAATACAAATTATACCTAGAGACAAGATGTTAGACAACTTGTGGGTACATTTGAAATTTGAAGGAAAAATCTATATAAAGTCTCCACACAGGTTCCAATTTCTAGATTCAAGTACAACTCTAAGAATTCGATTTTTACTTGGTTGCTTGGAATTTAGTAGATGGCTGGGATCCCGAGGAAGCTTACAAAAAACAGATGATTATATAACAAAAATTATTGTAGTAATAGAAAAACCTATCACCACTGAAATACTAAATTTAAGTGAAGTGATGGCTAATTCCAAGAGTTCAGAGACAATATACTCTTGCTTCAGTGTCAGCAACAGATTAACAATCCTTGCAGCACAAAACCACTTCCTCTGCTCACAACTTATGTTTTACCCTGTTCCTTCAGAGCAGAGATGCCAGCATTTTGTTGTATTAACAACCACTTGGGGAAAAAATGTTAAAATACAAATGTCAAGACTCTTCCCCCACATTTCAGCACTCAGTGGGCTGGAGTGGGGCCCTGATGCTTTTTGGTACAGGCAGTTTGGGTACCACACCTGAGAACACTGCTTTAGAGGCTTTGGCTGGCAGTCAGGAAAAGGGTTCCAGTGGCAGAGTGGCTCCAGCAGAGTCCCTGAAGCACCTCTAATGCTTGGAGAGGCACAGATCAAGGAGGGTGCATGCTCTAAGAGGAAGGTGCTACAGGCTATAAACCCATGTGTCCTGAAAGTAGAGGATGCCCTGCTTATATGGAATTTACAGAGAAGGGAATAAACACTATTTTTTTTTTTTTTCAAAAGCACAAATCCACTGAAATGCAGGTTTAACAAAGCATCCTTTCAGAGTGGGTATAACTAAAGAACTGGGGCCCAAGGTGTGCGCTGCTGCCCTATGAAGGGGAGATGGAGTGCAGGAAGGGGCAAGTGTCATCTTGAACTCTTATAAACAGGCAACAAATAACATAAAAATTAAACAGGCAATATGACATACTTTACTTTCATGCTTAGAATAAAAATAAATAACTAAAGCTGGCTAGTACAGGCTTGGCAGACAAGAATACTGCAAACCTGTCTCCAAATCACTTGTCTTCAAAACAAAACACACACACACACACACACACTCTTTTGAATTACTGAAAGAGAGAAGCCAGACCAATCTCCCTGCTAAAGCTGAGTTCTGCCATCTCTCACAGCAATGAATATTTAAACAGGAAAATAAATATTTCAGAGCAAAGTCATTCAAACCAATAGTCTATTAGGTTAAAAGTTACAAACCCTATAATAGTCTTAATGTCTCCAACCTCTTAAAAGCTCTTCCATTTCTCCTTAAAGCAGTACTTAGAACCTCAAACACCCACGAATCCCATCTTCCAACAAACAAGAGGCTGCCGGAGCTCTGTCTGGCTTCCTGCTTCCTCAGAAGCAGAGGCCCTTGTGCACAATCAGTGCTTACATGTCTATCCTCGTCAGTTCATTAGTGATTTATGCCATCCATGGGTAATTATTTTTTTTCTCAACCAAGCTTTTCACTACAATTTAAATTAATTTACTCTTTGTTTTGTCTTCATGGATAATTAATTTTACATATGCCATGTTAAATTGAAATATTCTTAAAAATAGTCATAACTCAGGTCAAAAATAAAACACTTTATAGTGTCGTAAAAATTATAAAGTATTTAATTATGCTTAATGGATTTTATGTTGGGTATTTTATTACAGTGCACTTCTTTAATATGGGAAATTCATGAGATATGCATATTGTAACAGACAAAAAGTTTCCCTATTCCCTTCCTAGGGACTATAATCATGACTACATGGTAACTTGAATATCCTCTAACTGCTTCATAAGTGAAGTCCTCCCAGCTAATCAGGGACTGAATCACAGGCTTTTTTTTTTTTTTTTTGGTACCAAGGATTGAACTCAGGGGCACTTGACCACTGAGCCACATCCCCAGCCTATTTTGTGTTTTATGTAGAAACAGGTTCTCACTGAGGTGCTTAGTGCTTCGCTGTTGCTGAGGCTGGCTTTGAACTTGACGTTCTCCTGTCTCAGCCTGGGATTACAGGCGTGCACCACAAGGCCCAGCACAGGCTTCTTTATCTAGTTTCCTCATGAAGGAAGGGATGATCTTTAGAGAATGCTTGTGAAACTGAATACCTGCTCCTGAAGTGTAAGTCTGCAGAAACACAGAACTCTTCTCTGAATAGCTGTATCAACTCTGCAGGAAGTTACAATATAAGTAAACACAAATGAGTCATTAGAGTTCCATTAAAATACACAGAATAACTGAAAGACTACATATCAGAGTCCATGTTGTGCTGTGGGAAAGAAAAAGAAAAATGTCTTTGTTCTCAGCAACACTCACCAGGCTATACAAAAACATCTTTCTTTTTATATTTTTCCTTTCTTAGCTTCAAACTAATTTTCCAAGCAGCTGCCAGAATGATCTTTCTAAAATAAAATTTAAATCTAATATTGTTAATTAATCTTCTTCCTAAAACCCTACTGCCTCCAATCCAAACAACTTTGTATGTATGTCACAACCTGGTACCCTTTACCTAGTCAACTTCAATTCTTTCTTATTCGATTCTTCAACGTTCATTCAGCACTAGTCTAGTTAGACACTGTTTTTGGCTGGGAAACAATACTGATTAGTAAGACAAAGTCCCTGTCCTTATGGAGTTTACTTTCTAGTAGCTAGAGAAGAATATCAACAGACAAGTGAAACAATAAACAGATGGTATGCTATGAGGGAAAATACAGTAAGAAAGAGGACAGGGACTATTGAGGCTGGAGGGCTATGAGATCTCCATTTTCTTTCTCTTTAAAATTTTTTTTTTACTTGTAGAGGGACACAATAGCTTTGGTTGTTATTTATTTTTATGGGGGGCTGAGGATTGAACTTAGTGCCTCACACATGCTAGGCAAATGCTCTACCACTGAGCTACAACTATAGCCCCAAGAGGTTTCTATTTTCTACAGGGTGGTCAGGGAAGGTAACATTGATCAGATCCCTTGAGCAATTAGGTAGTAAGCCATGTGGATATCTGGATGGAAGAGCACCCCAAACAAAGGGAGCATACGTGCAAAGGCCCAAAGACCAAGACATGCTCACCCTAATTAATTAGATTTTATCCTTTTTCTAAATGCATGCTAAAAGATCTTTGACAGTTATTTCTAGGGTGTGTCTGGTAATTCATTTCTTCTGTTAAAGTTTTATTTTTTATTTTTTATCAAATTTACACATGCACCTGGCGGCAAATGAAACAGGCAGCGGAGAGCTTATGATGAAAAGCAGCCATGCCCTAGCCATCCCTCATCAGTCCTGTGGGAAGTGACCCTCTGTTAACAGTGGCTTATGAGGAGAGGACCCAGGGGCCCTGGCTGCACTTGGGTTAGTGATTCACCTGGCTTCCAGACCTAGGCAACACACCATTCAGTGCAGATCTGCACAGACAGCACACTTCCAAGGCCACTTAAGGGTTAGCTGGACACAAACTTACCAACAGGAGGAGGAGGAGATGGGAGGAAACCAGCCCTAAACACCTGTTCCAGGTGGGGGCTGGCCAGAGAAGCCCTGTTCTCTCTGAAGACCTCCTCAGAAACCAAGCAGTGAGCAACCCTGTTGTGAAGCTTGGGCCAGCCTTTCTGCTTTGCTTCACTCTTTTTTTCCTCCTGCTTTCCTGAGATCTTACTCTCCCATAAACTGTTAGGAGGTAAGGTTTTGTCTCAGACTCAGCCTTCTAGAGAGCAGGGGCTAAGGAAATGACTGTGTCCTGTCATTTTCCAATCTGGTGTCTTAAGCCTCTACATCTTGGAGATTTTCCCAACTGCTTCTTTTTGAAGCCATTATGTCCTGCTCCCTTTTCATTCCACACCTAGCATTGGCTTTATGGATATATGAGTTATTAGTCAAATATATTAGTCAGGTTTCCTTAAAGTTCCTGGCTTATTTTTGTTTGGTTCTTCTAGTCTCTTTCTTGCTCACAGTTCCGGTTGGACTTCTTCTCTTTTGCTGGCAGAGCTTCCTTAGGCTCCTACTGGCTTCCAACCCACCAGTAGCCTCCATGAATTAACCACCAGGCTTCAGTTTCTCCTCCATGTCACCCATCAGTTGGGCCCCATTTGCTTTAAGTTTTCCAGAAACTTGTTTAACTCTCTTGCTTATTTGCTATTACTGACTGGTTTTTGTACTTCTATACTATTATTTCAGTGGAGTCTTAAAAGAGACAGGAAGCAAATGAAAGCATTTATCATCTTATCCAAAAGTCATGATTTATTTTATTTTAATGAAGATCTCAGCCATATGTACACTCTAGATTCCAGGTTTCTTTTTCTTAAAAAACTTTTGTACCAGGGATTGAATTCAGGGGCACTTGACCACTGAGCCACATCCCCAGCTCTTTTTGTGTTTTATGTAGAGACAGGGTCTCACTGAGTTGCTTAGTGCCTTGTTGTTGCTGAGGCTGGCTTTGAACTCACGATTCTCCTGTCTCAGCTTCCCAAAGTGCTGGGATTACAGGCTTGCGCCATCATGCCCAGCTCCAGGTTTTTTTATAAATTTGAGAAAGATTAGTGATCTTTGAGGCTTATAAAACAGCCCTTTCACAAGAGACTTGTTAAAAGCAAATTAGAGAAGTTTCAAAGGAAAATGAAAAGTGTATACTACAATTTTTGAAATAGCGCTTGTACTTATGCTAATAAATTAAATGCATTTAGATTACAGGAAGCAAAGCAACTCAGAAGTGCCAGAGCTATGTGCTAAACATAATTCTAAATACCGGCAAATATAAAAGATTTACAGGGTCTAACTACTTTCAGAAAACAAAACAAAAGCAAAAGCAAGTATTTACCAGTTAGAATGTCTAATTCTCCACCTCCCTCCTCCTTCATGAACACAACAGTGGCCAAGATTAGCATGCAGCACACAGGGAGGAAAACAATTCCAGTTACTCCATTTACCTCTAATGAATGGATCAATAAGGTATGCAATGGACTCTGACCTTCAACCTGGAATGGCATGCAATAAAAACAACCCGGCAATTGTTCAATCCTTCAATACAATGAGGCAAACCTAAAGAAATCTGAGTCCCAGGTGAGAAGAAACCATCAAAGCGCTATCATGAACAGAAGAGCCTCCTTAGAGTAAGGGAGGAGGCTCAGCGTAAGAAAGGTGGCACAGAATACTGAGCTGCGGAAACATCTATACTTGGATGGCTGCTTAGTTAGTAAAGAAAACAATGTCATTTCATAGTTCCTGTGAAAGTCAAGTCCATGATCAAAACAATAAAACTTCATTCATACAGAACAACAAGCCAACAAAGGGCATATCTTTCTTCACCCCTCTTAAATTTTCCCCACCTAAAACTTCAGTATTGTAACTGGCAAATCAACAGGACTATGCAGTTTCACTCAAGAGCAATTCCTCAGGGCTGGGGCTGTAGCTCAGTGGCAGAGCACTTGCCTCCCACGTGTGAGGCACTGGGTTTGATCCTCAGCACCACATAAATGAATAAAATAAAGGTATTGTATCCATCTACAACTAAAAATATTAGAAAAGAACAATTCTTCAGCAGAGTGGCAGCTCACAATGCTTGAGTTTAACTTTATACTCACTTTAAGATGTTCCCTTTCAGGATGGAGTACAAGGATCTGTTATTTTAGCCTCTACAGATAAAACACATTTTTGTTAAAGGTCTGAACTTCCTAAAGGATGTTTTGATAGTAGAAGGAACAAGAGGCAGACTATGGAAACATGAGCTCCAGCTCCAGTTCTGCTACTGCCTTGCTGTACAACTTTGAACTCACTTCTCTGGCCCTATATCCTGATTTGTAAAATAAAGTTCATTTTAGTTCTAAGAATTTATGATTCTGTGACAAAAGGGCCTTACTCAAAGGATAGAATGCAGGAAGAAGGAGGAGGAGGGGGAAGAAAAAGGGAGGGAAAAGGTGAAGAAGGAAGGAGGAGGAAGAAGAAACATTACGTATATTCATATAAAACTAAGTATTTTCTTCTGCAACAGAGAGTCAACAAAATGTCACTACATAGTTTATATGTTCCCCTGACCCAAAGAGCTAAGAGCTGCTCAGGAGAGCCAAGACAGTCAGCCTTCTGTATCCACAAGTGCCACACTCACAGGTTCGACCAACTATGCATCTTTAGGGGAGGAAAACACACACACACACACACAAAAGTATAGATTTTTATTCCTTCTCATTATTCCCAAACAATAACATCATAACATTTACACTGAATTAAGTATTCTAAATAAGTTAGTAATGATAGTAGTAGAGGATGTGCACAGGTTATATGCTAACATTACATCATTTTAATAAGGGGCTTGAGCATCTGTGGACTTTGGTACAGGGAAGCAAGGCTGGAACCCATCCCCATGTAAATCAAGGAATGGCTATGGACATTGGATTTCTCTCTTCCCTGCACAAATACTTTCCATAGGAAATACTATGCCATCAACCTGTAAAGCTTCTGTGCCGAGTTAAAATTTCAGGGAACTACAGTTATGTATCAAAAAGTCAAGCTGACCAATTCTCTACTTCTCCTGGAGGAACCTAAGGCTCCCAGAAAATTAGCAGACATTTCTCAAAGTTTTGGCCAAAGATGTGCCAAAGTCGGGGTGGGGGGGTAGTTTATATAAAGTTAAATATCAAAGCCTATATTCTCTATATTGTACTCGATGTAATGCCTATCATCTAAAGGTAGGGAGGGCAGAAAGAGCATAAGTTGGGAAAAATTAACATGTCTTACAATGCCGACTCTGCCATCTATTATTTGTGCATCCTTGGACAAGTCACTTAATGTCTCAATGCCTCAAGTTTTTCATCTGTAAAATGTGAGGCGGGATCACTACCTAATGGGGTACCTCTAAAAATGAACTGAGGTCATATATACAAAGCTCTTTGCTTCTGGCTTAAGTGGAGGAGAGGCAGAGAAAGTAGTAGAAATAATAACCACCATTACTACTGTGAAGAAGAAGGAAACAGGGGAAGAGCACAGTCCAACATGTGAGTGTGAACAACTGAGTTGAAATCCTCAAGTTCTGTGTTCTTGCTCCATAAACAGAGACATTAATACAAACATGAGAGAAGGGAATTGTGTTCTTCCTACTAAAAGCTTACGTTGCCTGGTTCCTCAGGAAGGAAAGCTTCAAACCATATGCTTAGATGAACTTTTGGTCCCGGCTGCTGTGCTAGCAAAAGACAGATAACCATCCTAACTGAAGCTCTGAGCACTGACCCCATTCTTTTGGCTCCACAGTGCCTTCTCACAGAAACTTCTAGATAACCTAATGACCATGGACGCAGCCATGACTTAAAGAGTCTAAACACTGCTTACTAAGGTTTTCTAAGATTCCATAAAAGTTTGGAGGAGTGATCATCATTTTCATAGTCCACGTGGCCCTCTCTTCTACACTGTTAAAGTAAATAACTGGTACTCCAATTTTTTCTCTTGACTGTGCTAGAATTTCAAGTACAGACAATACAAGGGAAAAAAGGATCTTTCTACTTTTGTGCCAAAGACTAGAAATCACAGGAACTACAAAGACACAGAAGCCTATTTTTCTGTTTTTGTCCATGCATTTCTGTTAATAATTGTTTTTTAGCTTTGATTGTATCAGTTCTAGAGTCTCTGAAACTAAATTCCCACTAAACTTAATACTAAAAAAACTTGGTTCTAGATTAAGAAATGAATTACACAACACACCCCCACACAAAATAACATCCACGGGGTCTTTCCTTTCTTACCCTTTGCATCTCTGCCAACTTTCCCAAATTCTTTCCTCAGATGATCATCCAGTATCACTTGACTGACATCATCTTCATATATTAATCATATTCCACCTTGTGTTTTATTTATGCATCTTAGTCATTCTTTCCTTGATGTTACTATTCAACTGAATTTCATTAATAAACTAAATACATTAAAGGAGACACTGCTTTAATTTTACGTAAAAACAAGTGATTTTGGCTGGGTGAGGTGGTGCACACCTGCAATCCCAGCAGCTCAGGCAGGAAGATCATGAGTTCAAAGCCAGTCTCCGCAAGGCAAGGTGCTAAGCAACTCAGTGAGACCCTGTCTCTAAATAAAATACAAAATAGGGCTGGGGATATGGCTCAGTGGTCGAGTGCCCCTGAGTGCAATCCCCGGTACCAAAAAAAAAAAAAGTGGTTTCTCTTCTGCTTCCAAACAAGATAAAAAAACAAGAACCAGACTTATTCTATTGCTTCAAACAACTTAAAAACACAACAAAATATATGAAACATGAGTACTCAAGACACCATAGAGGAGGCAAGGAGTAAGGTAAACCTACAGCTACCTGGAGAAAGTGTCCTAGCTGCGGCACACAGGGAGGTACCCAGGCAAAGCCTGGTGGTCTCCATGAAGTGAGGAGATAGAACAAGGAGTCTGGGGGGCCACGACTGCTGGAGTTCACCAAAAGAACACTGTAGAGGAGAAGGCTACACAGAGGGACTCTACCGAGTGCAGAGGCCCCCTCAAGTATTCAGTTGAGTAATGACCGTTGCATATCTGTGTGGAACTACCAGAGGCTGGGCAAGAACACCTGGAAGAAATGGAGGGGGTGATGCCACAAACTCATACAGTGCTAGGAATCGAGTCTGTTCTCAATGGCCAGAGTGGAAACCCAAAGCTCTAAGAGCGTCAGGGACTAAAAAATGACTTGTCTCAGCAGCAGGGAAAATTACCCAGGGACTAAACAGCTCTTATCTAGCAAAGCTTAAAAACAGAGCCTAAAAGGATCAAATTATTTCTAAGAAATTGAACTATACTATAAACTCAAGAATATTTATAAGCTGGGCGCGGTGGCACAAGCCAGTAATCCCAGCACTCAGGGAGGCTGAGACAGGAGAATCGCCAGTTCAAAGCCAGCCTCAGCAACAGTGAGGCGCTAAGCAACTCAGTGAGACTCTGTCTCTACATAAAACACAAAATAGGGCTGGGGATGTGGCTCAGTGGTTGAGTGCCCCTGAGTTCAATCTCCAGTACCAAAAAAAAAAAAAAAAGAATATTCATAAACCAGGCATTATGGCACATATCTGTAATCCCAGTAATTCAGGAGGCTAATGCAGGAGGATCACAGATTGGAGGCCAGTAGTGGCAACTTAGCAAGACCCTGTCTCAAAATAAAAATATAAAAGGACTAGGGGATGCAGCTATGGGGTAAAGCACCCCTAAGTTCTATCCCCAGTACTGTGTGTGTGTGTTGGGGGAATATTTATATAATTAGAAAATTACTTAGCATCCAACAAGGTAAAATTTACAACATCTAGACTCTAATAAAAAATTACCAGGCATTCAAGGAAATAGGAATATACAAGCTGTAATGCTGAGAAAGATAAATAAATTACAACCGATCTAAAACTAGTGCAAATGTTAGGGTCAGCAGACAGAGCCAGGTGTGGTGGCATACATCTGTAACCCCAGCGACTTTGGAGGCTAAGGCAGGAGGATCAAAGGGATGGGATGGAATGTAGCTTAGTGGTAGAGTGCCCTTGGTTTCAATTCCCAGTGCCACAAGCACATACACAAAAAAAGGAATTAGCAGATTTGGACACAAAAATGTCAAGATGCAAAAAAAAAAAAGCACATTAAGAAAAGACATGAGAGGTGTAAAAGACATCCACATCAAAATTCCAGAGATGAAAACTATGTCTGAAATGTCTAAACACACACTGGATTGGATTAATAGCAGAGTAGACACTGCAGAACAAAAGATCCAGACACTTGATGAGAAACTACCCCTGCCCCAAAACACACAAAGGAGAGAAGACTAAACACCAGCAATGAACAGGGAGCCTCGAGATGATATGGAATGCTTATGGTCTAACTTATGGCCTAATGTATGCGTGTATATCAAAAGTAGTAGCAAAGAATCTACCTTGGTCATCCTGAGAGGAATAAAAAGGAGAGAGGCAGGAGGCTGTACTCAGTTTACTGTGTATGCACATTTGCCACGGCTGCCAATCCCTAAAATCCTTGGGTCACTTCCCATACCTCTTTCTTTATCCTGCCCTTCTTTCCTCTTACCTGACTCCCTGGGAGGCCAGACCTCACATGCCATTCACCTTGTGGATATTTGCAGTCTTTCACTAGAACAAGAGTTCTGTATCTTCCAAGTGGCTCTTTATTCCAAAATCCCTCCTATCTTCTAGTCAAACAAACCATCTATTTCCCAAACTATTTTATATTTTAAAAGTATTAATTGAGTTAAGTAATAAGCATCAGAATGATGATCACCCAACTAAACTCTACAACTTCATATATCTCAAAAGAGGATATAGTTGATGTATTAGTAAGATATAAAGTTCATTGATCCATGAAAAAATATTTGCTGATGCTAAAATTGAGCCAGACATAGTAATAAACACTGGTGATTTCTTCCCAATCCTGAAAGAATGTATAGTCTGGTGGAAAAAAGGGCAAATATATACTTATAATTCTAGTCCTACATAAGGTAGGCTTAGGGACTACAGAAAGCCAGGGAAGCACGAAGGAGGGACAAGCTCGTGAGGACGGCTGAGGATTCTGAAGTAGGTGAAGTCCAGGATGAGTCTTCAAGGACAGGAAAAGAAACAAGGGAGAAAACAGTCTCTGGTTCAAAACAACAATATATGAAAATATATGAAATAGGATATATGAAAAGTAAGAAGGCACAAAGAAGGCACAGTTGGTGAGCTGCACACAGTTCAGATTTAGGGGTGGGGTGGAAAGAGAAAGGAAGCAAACAAAGGAGAAGAAGCTCCATATTTTCTGGGGAAAACAATAAAAGAGCAAATCAGGGGTTTCATTCTAAGAAGGATTCCAGATGACTTGTCAAAATTGCTCGAAACTGTGTTCCTATCATCAGGCTACATGGGAAAGCCTCACCTATGCTAAATAAAGTAGCAAAGACCTGTGCCCCTCAGGGCCAAGCAAACCATGGCTTGTCCAAAACCCGTCCACCATCTATTGTTGTATAAACTGAAAAGCTAAGCAGTTTTTATATTTTTAAATAGTTGAATGAAACCCAAATGAGTAATATTTCATGACACATGAAAATTGCATGAAATTCAAATTTCAGTGTCCACAAATAAAGTCTGACTGGAACGGAGTTACGCTCCCTTGTCCTGTGTTGTCCTATGACTTCTTTAGTGCCACAGACAGCGTGGCCCACAAAACCAGAAACAGTTACTACCTGGCTCTTTATTTAAAAAAAAAAAGTCTATGGACACTTGCTCTAAGAATCTTTCAAAAACCAATTGCCTTCACTTAAGTCTCGGTTTGTCTTTTTTTTTGGTGCCTGGGACTGAACTCAGGGGCACTTGACCACTGAGCCACATCCCAGCCCTATTTTGTGTTTTATGTAGAGACAGGGTCTCACTGAGTTGCTTAGCGCCTCGCTGTTGCTGAGGCTGCCTCTGAACGGGCGATTCTCCTGCCTCAGCCTCCCAAAGTGCTGAGATTACAGGTGTGCGCCACCGCGCCCAGCTTCAGTTTGTCTCTTCTTAACAAGGAAATCTCATGATCAACACTAGGCAAAAGAACATAGGTATGGCTGGTAGGACTGCAAATTGGTGCAACCAATCTGGAAAGCAGTATGGAGATTCCTTAGAAAACCTGGACTAGAACCACTATTTGACTCAGCCATCCCACTCCTCGGTCTATACCCTGAAGACTTAAAAACAGCACACTACAGTGCTGTAGCCACTTCAATGTTTATAGCAGCACAGTTCACAATAGCTGAACTGTGGAACCAACTTACATGCCCTTCAATAGATGAATGGATAAAGAAACTGTGGTATATATACACAATGGAATATTACTCAGCAATGGCATTTGCAGGTAAATGGATAGAGCTGGAGAATATCATGCTAAGTGAAGTAAGCCAATCCCAAAGAACCAAAGGCCGAACATTTTCTCTGATTAGTAGATGCTGATCCATAAGGGGGATGGGGGTGGGAAGCATGGGAGAAATGGAGGAACTCTGGATAGGGCAAAGGGGAGGTAGGGGAAGGGAGGGAGTATGGGGGTAGCAAAGATGGTGGAATGAGATGGACATCGCTACCCTAGGTACATGATGACATAAATGGTTCTACCTTGTTTACAATCAGAGAAGTGAAAAATTGTGCTCCATATGTGTACTGTGACTTGAAATGCATTCTGTTTTAAAAAATAAAAATAAATAAATAAATAAAAACATAGGTATGTGGACATACTTATTTGTGGACATAAAAGTACTAATTCATAATTTCATAAAATAATTACTGGCTTCTTCTTGCCCACATTTTCTGCATAAATAATCCTTTAAAAATTAAATACTACCAGAATTTGGTCACAGAACTCTATCCTATAACTCTTAATGAATTTAGTATCTCTAGTTAGGATTTCAAGTTATAGTTTTTAAAAACTCTATTTGATTTTGTTAATAGCAATCTAGTTGTATCCTATTTCCTTCCTGAATGGTTAAATAAGAAATATTACTGTAATATTCTGAAACTGAGAGCTCTTTAAATTTTTGTATTTCACTTTTATTTTCAATACAAAATAAGATCATATTTTACTCTTGCTGCTAATTTATAATTACCAATTTTGGTTTTTAGACACTTTTTATTTTGGTACTGAGACTTGAACCCAGGGATGCTTAGCCACTGAGCCACATCCCCACCCCTTTTTGTATTTATTTTGCAACAGATCCTCACTAAGTTGCTGAGGCTAGCTTTCAACTTGTGGTCCTCCTGCCTCAGCTAGAATTATAGGTGTGCGCCACTGTGCCTGGCTTAAACACTTTTTAAAAAATATTTCAACATTACAAGGGAAGTGATCAAATTTACTATTGCTGATTGTCAACATATCATTTGCCAATTCAATTGGCATCTTCACAACGGTATTTCTAATAAGTTTTAAAAAGGAAAACCTCAGTGATAGTAACCTTTGAAGATCAGGCCAAAGTACAGAGGTTACAAGTCAGGTAGATTCTCACTAGAACGTGCTTTATAATAGAACAGAAAAACAATATTCTTTTTAGGAGCTGAAGGTAATATCTCTTCATTTTTTGAAGTTACAAATTGCTGATAATATTACATGGTCAATAAGCTATAAAACTGAATAAAGTCAAATGTTATCATAAAACAAAACTTTGATTTGGTACTTAATAATATTCATAATAGATATTTTTACTTAGTAATTTAACACAAAAGATAAGCCATTGATATGAACTAATGCAACTGATATAAGACTGTAAAGATTCTGGAAACTACATGTTTTCTCATCTATGAGGAATAAATAATTTAAGGAGGTAGGAAAAATAAGCAAAGACAACAGAAGATTAGAAGAAACATTTAGCAGTATCTTCAAATATTTGGTTTTTGTATAAAGAGATTAAACCACTCTATGTGCCTCCAGATGATAGATGAAGGAAGCGAAGGCAATGATAAAAAGAGACTTTAGCTCATCATAAGGAAAACTCTTCTACTTTTTAGTGGCCAGTAGCAGAACTAATAACGAGGAACTACTTGTGAGGTGGAAGTATTAAGAAAAAGCATGTAAATTTGGAATCAAATAGATCTCAGGTTTGAATTTCTTTTGTGCCCAGAGCCACTAAGTACCCCTGAGTTCAATCCCTGGTACCAAAAAAAAGTTATTTCAATGACAGTCATTATCAGTGGTGGTAAGAAACAGGGATGCTGGTGCCAAACTTCTTAGATTGAAATGCTGGTGTTGACAGGATTCAATGAATTAATGTAAGTAAAGTACTGAGAATAGTATCTGATACTAGTACATCACAAGAATATGAAAGGACTGGCTATTATACAACTGTGTGTCTGGCACTGTTCTAGACACTGCAGATACAAGAAACCATGGACAAGGTCCCTGATCACATGCAGCTTTATATTCTTTTTTTTTTTTTTTAATTGTAGATGGACACAATATTTTATTTTATTTATTTTTATGTGGTGCTGAGAATCGAACCCAGTGCCTCACGCATGTGAGGCAAGCGCTCTACCACTGAACCACAATCCCAGCCTCCGGCTTTATATTTTTTGTGGTGGTGGTGGGGAGGGGGAGAGACAGACGATAAACAAATAAACATATAACAAGTAATGATAAGCACCAAATACAGTGACAAGCAAAGAAAAAGAAGGATGGGGGAATGGGGAATGACAAGGGAGTGCTAATTCAGACAGGTTCAGAGAGAGCACTCCTTTGAGAAGTAACATGTAGGCCGGCGCCTGTAATCCCAGCACTTTGGGAGGCTGAGACAGGAGGATCGCGAGTTCAAAGCCAGCCTCAGCAATGGCGAGGCGCTAAGCAACTCAGTGAGACCCTGTCTCTACATAAAACACACAAAAAAAGTAGGGCTGGGGATGTGGCTCAGTGGTCGAGTGCCCCTGAGTTCAATCCCCAGTACCAAAAAAAGAAGTAGTAGTAGAGGTGGTAGTAGTAGTAGTAACGTGAATAAAGCAAGTCACATGGCATGTCAACATGTCAGGTGGAGAGAAAAGAGAAAAGAAAGGCCCCAGAGAGGGAAGGTGCAAGGTGTGTGAAGGGAACAGCAAGGAGGGCAGTGTCATAGGAGTGAAACATGAAAAGGGTAACAGGAGATGAGGCTGGGCAGCCAGCCAGGTTCCTGATCATGCAGAGCCTTAGAGACCTTGTAAGAACACAGGATTTTTATCTTGACTCTGAAGGGAAACAATTGTTAAGGTTTAAGAATGAGATTGACAAAATCAGACTAGCATTTTAAGTGAGTCACTCTGGCACTGACCCCTAAAGAATTATTTGACTCCAAGGTTTCCTGAATTGAATCATTCTAATAGTATACAGAGGAATATTTAAGAATTTGGAAAATGGAAAACAATACATTAGAATGGCCAAGTGCAGCACTCTGACTGCCTACAAGAGGCGCACTGGCGCCCAGTGACAGAAGCAGAACATCCAGAAGGCCAGGTGTGTCCTGCAGGGAATGTTCCATCTACGCCTGGTGGAGTGCATGTGCAATCTGCTGTGAAGAAGTGTGCAAGAAAGATTTGATGGTGATTTTGGAACGCTGGAAACAAAGTAGAATGAGGAATCACGACTCCAGAGGGCAATGCTCAGGACACCAATACTGTCAGATACCAGAGAGGCTGGGTGGGCATGGGGCTAGGGACCTGTACCATCAATATGGCTGGCTCCTAGTGACACTGCTCTATCACAAACAGACATCCACAAACAGCATGAGATAAGGCATGACATGATAAGAAGTTAAAACATGAGCATTCCATTCACTTCCAAAAGTGAAGAGCCAGAAGAAACTGTTCCCAAATGGCCATCTATGTAAATTGTGAGTCTGGAATTTTTCAGGGAAGAACAGAAAACTTGAACAAAACCAGGAATTGCAGTTACTATGAGGACTGAGGAAGCCCATTCATTAGCTTTCAACATGATGGTGTCCTCTATAGCAATACAAACTTCAATAGTAGGTTGTCAAATACTAAGCTTACCTAGTCTCAACTGCAAGACTAAGCACAAAGATAAAAATAAAAATAAAAAAATTGTAGAGGGAAGGGGCAAAGAAGGGGGATGGCAGACAAAAAAAATTAATCAAAATTGTTCAGATATTATTACAGCTCCACTTATGCAGTTCTGGGTTCTCTTTTCAGGAAAGCTGTGTACTTTTTAGAATGGCAGTACTTTTCAAGCCCGTCTTGGCCTTGGCAAGGAAATGGTTATAACTGAAGACATGGAACAGCACAGAAGAATTCAGAAAGAAACCAAATCATTGGAAAAAGTGAGGCTTTGTTTTTGTTGTTCATTGTAAAGGAACATAAACTTAAGCCTCCAACCCACAATCCCTGCCTACCCACTAACTTCCCCAGAATCCTGTGCAGCCCATATAAAGTGGAAAGTGTGCCAAAACAAACAGTGGGCTCCACTCTGTGCATGGAGGGTGGGTGAGATCTGGGTGGAAGGGAGCACGGCTGGCAGGCCAGGAAACAGAACCACTGTAGAGCAAGGCCACAAAATGGGGACCAAATAATCTGAGGACTTCAAGAATTCGTAGAAAATGGAATATACTTTGCAAAACCATAGCCAAGATTCCCTACTCCAACTCATTTCAAAATACAAACAAAAACAAAAGCAGAACAACAGGATAAAATGAAACAAAGCCAAACATACCTGCTCTCTTAACTGTCTTTAATTAAAGCATAAAATACCCTCCTCCCTCTTCTCTTCTCCCAACCACCCAGGAACGGAGAGCGAACTGGCAACAGCTCAGGTGAAAAGACTTCAGCCTTCCAGCAACGAAGAGGGGAGATAGCAGACAATGGAACTGGTGATTCATTACAAAAGAATACACTCCAGAGGGCCTGCCACATGGACTCCCGGCACTATTTAAAGGAACAGCAACCCCCTTTCCAACCGCCCTTATTCTTAACACCTTCCCTCCTCTTGGTTCTGATGGAAAACAGATTTGGAAGAAAATGCCAGCAAAGCACTGAGCTGTCCAAGAAAGGGAGGGCTTTGTGCTGCATGGAAGCTGGCAATCTCATACCACAGCAGCGTATGAAAATTTGCTTTCATATCCCTACCGTAAAATCTTTTCCTCTCTAATACATTTTCCCTCTCAACAATAAATAGTGTGACTGAATCTGAGTCTGGCTAAATATTTTTTTTTTTAAACTAACTGGAGGTGAAGTCATTGGAACACTTTCCAATTTTACACATATTATGAGAATGATTTTTTTCCTTTTTCTCCACCTTATTATTTTCATAGACGTAAGAAGTGGCAATATTTTTTAGCCTGTGTATCAAATTAAGTGGGAAAATCAGTGAAAATCTCCTGCAATATACATATAAATAAGAGATATTCTTTAAAATGTTACATGAGCATGTCTATCTCCTGTATTAGAATTTTGCAATTCAATTGCCATTTTTAAAGGAAAGCACCAATTACTTATCGTCAAAGATATAAAAGTTTGCTAATTAAACCCCAAAAGGCCACATAAAACTAGAGCGTATGTAATAAAACAAAATGTCATCCACTGAGAGCCCTCCTTCCACCAATTGAGTGATGGCAATGCCAAGAGCCTAAATGGCAGTTATGAAAACACATCTTCTGCCTCTTTCTTTGCACACTAGCCAGAATACTAATATTGTACTAAACCATTTAACTGTGGTGGCCCAGCCCTAACCAGTGCAGACAGTTTACACTGAAAAAGCTTATATGACAGGTCACTGTCAAGGGTTGGGATTGGATATGTGGTTCAAAAAACCACCACAAACAAAAAATGAATCAAAACTACAGGAGAGATGAAAGATTTGGCCCAGCTGATTATTCCCTCTGCATTTGTTCTCTAGATAACTAACAATCATGTACATTAACACTGAAAGCATACACACCAAAGCAAATACGCTGCAAGACTGCAGAGTCACAGATCTGACATTGTCTTTTCTAGCTGTACAAATTCAGGATAGACAAAAATGAGTTACTTCTTTCCTTCAGCATTCAGCACATCCTGAGAAAACAGGATAATGATTTAAATTCACCTATTAGAATTCTTAAGCACAGAAAGAAATCTCTTTCCAGTTTCCTTTTTTTTTTACTTCATTCCTAAAATTATAGTTCCCTGAAATCCTAATGACTAGGACCACGGTGTTATGTGTGCAGAACATTCGTTCAGTGGTAAGGTGCATTCTAACTTAGGCTCACACACTCACCAGCTCCTCTGAAAACCAGGGACAAATGTTCCAAGAGGCCACAGAAAACTCCGATTACAAGAATTCTTAGTTTAGATGACTCTTTCACTGATTTTAAAATATGGTACATGCAATAAAAAGTCAGGTCACAGACAAGACATTAGCTTTCAGCTGAGAAAGAAGAGGGCTGTTAACCCTCTCATATTGCCAGTTAATGAAAACTGAATGAGGGCCTCGGGGCTAAGCAAGTATCATTTCCCAAGCAACAAAGAAAATCCAGAAAGAGGCTTTCTCTTTTTTGGAATTAAAAAAAAAAAATAAGCCAATATACCCAAGAGTTAATTAGACTGACAATGAGGGAATAAGAAGGAGAAAAGAAAAAATTCAAGGGATTCTCCATTTTGCAAAAGGAGGGGTGTCTTGAAGTCTCCAAACTCAGATTGGGTGAAAATCACTATGTAAGGATATTTTCTTTGAAACTTCCCTCTCCTCTGGGTCACAGTGGGTAAATCTCCCCTCAGTTCCTCTCTGAACAGCACTGCAGGGCATTATATAACACTAAACTGAACAGGATTCCAGATCCTAAAAGGATGCTTCTACCCTGATAGCTAGCTGGCTCTCTCGCCCTCCGGTGGTGACTGAGAGAAGAGAGAGGAGAGAATACAAAAAAGGGCAACCTCCTTAAAAGGAAAGCACTGTCCAGTGATGAAATTTCTCCAGGAGCATAAAAGCCTGGAATGAAACTGATGCTAAGTCCTGGACTGAAGGATGTGAATGTTCTAAAGATGTAAATGATTTCTTACCAACAAATCACGGCCTCCTTATTCCCTCTCAACCTATAAAGAAAAAAGGGTAAAGAGGCATATGAAAGTTGCCAAGAAGAAAATCAGCCCTGCCAGGGGTCTGTGGAAGAACACTCACCCTTCTATCTGCCAGGAATGACTTGCTAAAATGCAGAGTTGACACTGCGTGGCATAACCGAGAGAGGTAGAGAGGGGGAGAGGAGAGCGATAGCTTCCATTTCCTCCTCCTTCTCCTTCAAATGTCTTTTAAAGCTGGGGTGACTGTTATTTATATTTCACATTTGTTCTGTCAGGGTAAGTTCTACCTGCCTCTGCTACACCTGGATGTGGCTACGGGTTCCCACTGAACACGTTCTTTGCCAGTAACAAAGCCATGAAAAGGAAACATTCTTCATAACCTTCATTTTTAATAAGCTGTTTAGAGTGAAGGCAGCAAAACTGCATTTCCATAGCCAACCCTGAGAACCAAAGTGAGTCAGGAATCAGATTTCCTATAACCCAAATTCTTCTGCAATTCTTAAAAGGAAGTCACTCCCTCTCCTCTCTTTTTGGCAGTCTACAAGAATCTCTTCCTACCTCTGCAGTCTCTCTCTCCCTCCCTCTTCTCAGAACCAAGACAAAGAGGTAGACAAATCCCCACAGGGTCTTTCCTGAGCTACAGCTGCACAGTACAGGAAACAGGAATCTGCTATGGAGCTGAGGGAGGGGGACAAAAAAGGCTGTGAATACACACACGCAGACATACACGGACTCAGACACAGACCAGCGCTTTTCAGCTGATAACAATAAATCTGGCCTTTCCTAAGAAAACGATCATAATTAGAACTCTGCTGGATACACTCCACCCCCAAACCTCTACTCAGATCCCACAGATGAGAAAAGAAACATGCGGAGGAAGAACAAATCTTACCTGAGTTACCATTTTCTTTTTCTCCATAAACCAAAGAGAACAGATGATAAAGCCTTCAAAGCAGCCGTGCTGGGGCACGCCTCCTTGGCTTCCTCTGCCACCCCCTCCCCCCCAAGCTGGCTATTTAAGGGTGGGTAATTGACTTCCCTTTACACCGTTTTCCTTCCTTTTTCTTTCTAGTGTTTCTTCCTTTCTTTTCTCTTCCTCTCTGGCAGCCTCTCCCCCTCCTTCTTTCTCCAGCTCCCTCCCATATCTCAGGCAGATGGCTGAAGGAAGCCCCACCCCTGAATGCCTAAGGTAATTAATCAGAGCAGAGTCCCACCTCTTTCTCCTCCCCTCACCCCTCCCAGCAGGCTGACAGCTCCCAACTCCAGAAGCAGGCCTGCTGGAGAATGGCAGTTTGGTGTGCACTTTGCTTTGCGCACGCGTGTGCTCGCGTGTGTGTATGCATATGTGCGTGTGTGTGCGCGTGTGAGCGCATGTGTAGGGAGAAGGAAAGGGAGAGCGAAGGAGGGGCAGGAGCCATGTGCTGGCATATTTTAAGGATGTGATGGGAACACTAATGATACTGCACTGAAAAAGCATTTATATTATGTTAGTATAGTAAATGCAAATTTAAGAGATCACGACCATGAATGTGTGATAATAAATTTTTTAAAAAAAATTTTTAATCTTCACTGGCCCAAGGGTGTGGTCAATGGTAGAGCACTTGCCGAGCATACACCAAGCCCTGAGTTCCATCCCCAGCATGGCAAAAAGGAAACAAAAAAAATTTTTTTTCAGAGATGTACAGTTGACACAGTAGATTTAATGAAAAATGTGATGCACAGAGGTGTTCAGTGATCGCTGACATGAAGGCTTAAGAAGGAGAATCACAAGAGTGTGTGTATCCTGGAAGACCACACCAGCCCACGGAGGGCAAACGATTTCGAGAGGGGAGGTCAGCAAAGTGCTGATTTTTTTTTCCTACTGTATAAACACTGGGGGTTCTGAAAACGGTGTCCACAAATAGGACCGCTTAAGAAACTTCAGGTGTGGGCTGAGGCTGGCGCTCAGTGGCAGAGCACCTGCCCAGCATGTGTGAGGTACTGGGTTCAATCCTCAGCACCACATCAAAATAAATAAATAAAATGAAGTATTGTGTCCATCTACAACTTTAAAAAAAAAGAAACTTCAGGTGTATGGGAAAGTGTACACAAATTTGATTACATATGGCTTCCAGCTTCATTAAAAATCGGGTAACAGGTATTCACCTCTGCGTTCCCCATCCTCCTGCCTCTGGTGAAAAAGAATGAATCCTTTCTTAAATGTACACTGGCATCTGTGTCACTACTGTAAACACTTTTACCACAGAGTGCTATAAATAAGAGGGTTAACAGAATGTTCACTGAACACACGAGTTTCTTTAAAGTTCTCTTATTAAAAAGATAATGAAAAAAGCATCAAAGATGGAGATCAATCCAGAAGCCCCGCTCTAGTGATTTTGGAGGAGTCTTTAATTTCTACATAAAAACTTCATAATCTGGGCTGGGATTGTAGTTCAGCGGTAGAGCGCTTGCCTTGCATGCGTGAGGCCCTGGGTTCGATCCTCAGCACCACATATAAAGCAATAAAATAAAGACATTGTGTCCATCAACAACTAAAAAAATATTTAAAAAAAAAAAAAACTTCATAATCTCCCTCCTTTATATATTATATACTCAAACTTATGTAAATGTTCGATGATTTTATAACTTTTGTCATTTGTCTCATAAACATTAAGATTCCCTAATTATTATTATTATTATTATTTTGGTACCAGGGATTGAACTCAGGGGTACTCGACCACTGAGCCACACCCCCAGCCCTATTTTTTGTGTTTTATGTAGAGACAGGGTCTCACTGAGTTGCTTAGCGCTTCACCCTTGCTGAGACTGGCTTTGAATTCGCAATTCTCCTGTCTCAGCCTCCCAAAGTGCTGGGATTACAGGCGTGCGCCACCACGCCCGGCTAAGATTCCCTTATTTTTTTTAGTATTCTAATAGGATCCCATCCTAAAGGATGGACGTATTTAAGTTCTGCCATGTTCATTATGTTAATATCTCTAACAGACTACCCAAAGATCAGAGTCAATTCTAAAATTAAGCTTCCTGTTTTTAAAATAAATACACAAGAAATAAAATTTAATCAGAATCACTGAGAATACATAGTTTTTTACTGTCTCCATGAGAATTGTTTGGCATGAGGTAGATAAGGCTTTTAAAAATGTCCTGTATAATACCGTTGGGTTGGCAATTTTCCAATGCTATATCACCACGTTCTTCCCTATTAATAATCATTTTAACAATTCCAAAAAGAACACAGGAACTACACAGCCATCTGTAGAACCTGAAGATACCAGCACAATCAGCTATTTACAAGATGTCAGACACTCTTCTGGCATTTTACACATTATCTGTATACTTTTAGTACAATCCATAACATATAAACAGATATGGATTGTTTCCATATCTGTTAAATATGAAAAGCTGTTAAATATGAAAAGAAGTACATTACTTTCAGCATACTTGACCTCCAGTGAAATTCACATGGCTCCTGCCCCTCCTTCGCTCTCCCTTTCCTTCTCCCTACACATGCGCTCACACGCGCGCACACACGCACATATGCATACACACACGCGAGCACACGCGTGCGCAAAGCAAAGTGCACACCAAACTGCCATTCTCCAGCAGGCCTGCTTCTGGAGTTGGGAGCTGTCAGCCTGCTGGGAGGGGTGAGGGGAGGAGAAACGAGTGGGGTCTTCAAATATTACAAAAGAAATCACAAGCAAAGAAGTAGACCAGTACTAACTCTTCTTATTTAGAAATGCTCTGGAAGACAGAACATTTAGTGCTCTTGGAATTTCCAATTGAAAAGCCAACTGGAAGGAGATAAAATGCAATCAAATCTTTTAAAAGACAGAGTAAGTAGAAAAGGGGTAGGTGAATTTCACTGGAGGTCAAGTATGCTGAAAGTAATGTACTTCTGGAAAAATAGAAATCGTATTTATGGGAAAATTGTGTTTTCAGATTTAATAGATGAAATAAACCTGCAAATCACTGTTACACCATTCTCTGCATCCACTGGTCCATAATACTATTCTTGGTAAAAAGCTTCCAGCACCAAGAAGACAGATCTACCCCCACACCACTCCTACCACACACACCCCTACCCTTAATAAAGCCCAGCTACCTTGACTGCTAGGTGTGAATGCAACCTCCCAGCAGCCTGGAAAGAGACAAAACCCCAAGGAGAATTTTTTTTTTTTTTTTTTTTTTTTTAATAAAAAGGCAGATCAAGGATTCCCAACGTGCGCAGAGTCTAGAACTAGAATAAGGGTTTCCTTGGGCTCAAGATACCAACTGCATTTCTCTACTTATGACCAATATTATACAGTGCAAGAAAGACTGTACAAGCTTCAAATGAAAAATAATAAAATGATTTTTATAAACTCCCTAAAAATCAGGACCCAAGTGAGCACTGGACAATGAGATTTTGAAGTGTGTTGCTGACTTTAAGGGCCGGCACTCAGAGAGGACAATTTGCTCCCAGGTGCCCAAGATAAAGAAAAGCAATTGAACAGCCAGGGTCTGACCCAGCAAAACAACTGGAGTCTTTAGGTGTGGAATGTGCCCAGAATGTATCAAGAAGAAACTCATTTAAGGGTGCGCTCTCTGCACATGTGCACGTGTGTGCTTAGGAGTGGAAAGACAGATGTAGGTTGGAGGGTTGGGGAGGTGGGAAGATAAAAACATGTCGTATGATTGTCAGCTAAAGGAAACTACTGTCCTCCTTCATGGTTCAGAACCGTAGCTTCCAGAACAGTGAACTTGGAACATGGTAGGTACTCAAGAAATATTTGTTCAATAAACAAATGAAAAAATGAAGCATTTCTAGTTGTCCCAATTCCTTGTTTTTTCAATGTTTCATGCAATATCCAGAATCCCAGTTTCCTTTCCCCCTTACTACTCAAATGATATTTATCTTTCTGAAATCACCAAAGACTTCAAATAATAGCCAAATTCAACAAACACTTATATTTTCTTTGACCTTTCTGTGGCACTCTCTTCTTCAGGCAACTCTTGTTCTTAGCTTCAAATAATACCAGACTTTGCTGATCTTTTTCTTTCCCTGCTCATTCCTTTCTTCATCTTCTACCACCCTGTGACCACTTCTTACTTCACGCTTGAGATTCTTCATCCCACATGCACTGTTCCTCACACAGGTACTTGATAAAAATTTGTTTTCTTATGTGCCTTTCTGTGTAGAGGACCATATTATTCATCAGATTCCCAAAACGGTGGAAACCTCAAAGAAGCTGGCGCTGCTGACCACATTGCTGTGTTCTACCTCATTCCATGCTTCACTTGCCACACATTTACTCAGGTGCCCCCCACACTTCCAATTCCAGCACGCATCACTCCTGAATTACAGATCAAAATATCCAACTGCCAAATAATGGTCAGCTCCATTTTAAAATCCTACAAATTTCCTTAATTTAAAAGTCTAAAGCTAAGCTAATTCTCAATTGAATAATTAATTCATTCACAAACTATCTGAGTGCTGTGTGTCAGGCACTGCTCTAAGCACAAGGAGAAAACAGTAACAAACAAGGAAGGAAGGAAGATCCCCTGCATATGTGAAGCTTGGATTCTAGCACTCATTCTACCATGTTGTTTTCCTGGTGAATGGTTAAGTTTCATGACAGATAAAGCAGCTACCATTTCTTGAGAATTTACTCTGAGGTGGTATCTGATTATACCACAAATCAGATTAGACAACTAATTAATCCACTTCATCCTCATGACAAGGATGGGTTATTTTAATATCCTTTTTGAAAATGAGGAAACTAAGCTAGGTGAGAGTAAGCATCTTGTCCACGGGCACCCAAGCTAGCAACTTTCAGAACTCAGATTCAAATCCAAATGTGATGGGCACCTCGTCCTTATTCAATAACATACCAGGTCAGAAGCTCAGGGCCCTTTGGTTTCTCTTGGTAGGCCCTTTGTTTCCATCACATTACCACAAAATCAGTCTGACTTCTTTATTCTCTAACTGTCCCTACTTCTCTCTGCCTTTGGTCTACCACTCTTCCCATCCAAACTTCTCACTACCCACTAACTCCAGAGTGATCTTTCTAAATGCAAATTTCATCACGCCACTTCCTTGATGAACATCCTCAACTGTTTCCCACATCTGACAGGGTGGAAGAATCCTGACTCTTAACTAGGAACCTAAAATATAATCTGGCTGTAGAACACCTGTCCAGAGGCACTGTCCGCCCCACCCCCTCCAGTGCCCTTCCCTGCCCCTGACACCCCGAGCAAACTGCAGTGGGTGCCTCAACACACCAGGTTTCTGTTCTCACTCCTTGATCATAACCGCTGTTTTGCTAGGTTTATTTCATGGATCTACGACTCCAGAAACCCTTTCTTGACTCTGCCTGCTCCCATATCTGGGTTAGGTATCCCTCATCTGTGTGCACACAGTACCCTAGAACCAAACCAAGGGATGTAATTATTGGGGTTTATTATTTCTGCATAATTCTGACAAGCGTGCAAGTAGTCTGGGGGTAGAGATGGTGTTTTAAGTGATACCCCAGTTCTTAACCTAGTGCTTGAATGCACTGTACATGGGGCAAAAAGGTTTTGTTTTGTTTTGTTTTTTAACATCAAACAATGCCTTGATTTCTATCTCTAGCCATTACACAGGCACGAATAGATACATAAGAATTAAGAGTAACTTTGTAATTATCAATATATTATAGGAACATTATTTCTTTCAAGAGCATATGTAGAAGTATCTTCAAATTTATAAATTCAGGCTGGGATTGTAGCTCAGTGGTAGAGCACTTGCCTCGCATGTGTGAGGCACTGGGTTCGATCCTCAGTGCCATATAAAAATAAATAAATAAAGATATTGTGTCCATCTACAACTAAAAAATTTTTTTTTTAATTTATAAATTCACTTTAGTATCTTTTTGAAAGCTGAAATAGTAAGATACACAAAAAGAGAGGGAGAAAAGGTTTTATTTTCAGCTTTATTGGATTAGTAGAGATTGACAGAATAATAACCACTAATTTTTTTTTAAAAAAAACGTAACTTTATATGCTCTTGCTCTTCACAATTTTATAGTTGTGACTCAACTTCCCTACTTGCCACCCACATACCAGCACTGATATAAAAGCTGACCCAAGAGTCCCTGAGGAGAGGCAGGGCTTGCTCAAACTTTCCCAGGCTGCTCTGACACCCAAGTGAAAAGCAACATTAAAGGGCTAACATTTCCTGCAATAATAAAAACTTGTTAGTATAAAAGTTCTTCATAACACGCCACCATACAGTAACTCTAACTAAGTATAAATAACAATTTACACCTATTAGGCATTAAATACCTTCCCAGAAGCATCTCTAACCTTTGCCCCAAGATTCCCTTTAATCTAAGTGAAATCAAATTAGAGCTAACTCTACTTAGAGTCAGCTAGCTTCCTCTTTCTAGTTCAGGAAGGATTCAGTTACATAGAGAAACCACTCCAGAAAGAAAGGTGACAGCAAAATTTGAAATTAATGGTTTTAAATCTTGCATGTTTATTTTTAAAAATCATATTTATTTCTCGTTCCCCCACATCCAGCCTTTAGAATAAGACCACAAATAACATACTAGGACATTGGTTAAGACCAGAAGAATTAGAAAATATTACTTCATAAATTAATTTCTAGCTTTGGGTAACTTACTTTTATATCTTTAAGACATCCCAAATTCTAAAGAACCTAGAATCATTCACACAACTTAAGTTATGTCTATATTCTCTGTATTCTGTGAGAAATTAAGGAAAAGGTTCTCACATAAATATGAAAAGGAACAGGATATAAACAAATATATCAATAACTGGATTATCAAAAAAGCAACAAATGATCAAGCAGGGAAAACTGAAGCACACTGCTTTTCTAACACTGAGGTCTGCCATGATGCCTCTATTATTAATTTCCTGGAGACTCTGCTGCCTGCTCATCTTTATACCCTACACTGGCAGCACCCGGCACACAGTACAGTTCAAAACACACATGACAGGTGATTCACAATGAAAAATTAAAGAACACATGTATCACTCTGCACCCAGTTCAGCTTCCTGCAAAGAACTGGACAGTGTACACATTCATTCGCTCTCCGGAATTCTGACACTAAAACATAGCTCAATACCAATAGTACCTTTCAGATAGGTAACTTTCTGTCTCTCAGTCATCCAGACACTTAATATCCTTCTGTTGTTTTTGGTTGTTCTAAACTCTCAAATCAGGACTTTCAGCTAAACCTCCATAATTTAAGACCCTGCTTCCTCTTCCTCCATCTACCCTATTGCCGCCTAGGTGACAGGCAAAGTAGCCTGTTACCACACTGCTTCACTAAAGATGAGGTAAGATAGCCAACGATACACTCAACTTGCTACAACAGTTACATTTCAGCCATCTAGTCAGAGTATGCAAATATTTAATTCAAGAGGGTCTATAAGAATAATTTCAGAAACAGTTTCTCAGATTTTTTCTAAGCAGGGAGACTATACTCAATCTTTTTAAAATAAAATCTAGCAAGCTCTTATCTATTTATTTTTCCTATATTTTATACTAACTTTGTCCAGGTTGGGTCCTGCAAAAATTACAATAAAATAATAAATTTCTAGTGCACACTTTTGGGGGTGGGGTACTGGGAATTGAACTCAGGAGCACTTAACCACTGAGCCACATCTCCAACCTTTTTTATATTTTATTTAGAGACAGGGTCTCACTAAGTTGCTTAGAGCCTCACTAAGTTGCTGAAGCTAGCTTTGAACTCATGATCCTCCTGTCTCAGCCTCCTAAGTCGTTTGGATTACAGGTGTGCACCACCATGCCTGGCTCAATTGCACACTCTTAAGGCAAGCCTGATTTTATTCACAGTAAGAGAAATGAAGAGTCAAGTGTGTAAATACTTTAATGAACTCATTTTGTTTCATTATTTCAATGCTATCAATTCTAGAAATGCTCGATTAAAAATGGGTGCAAATCCTAAAAAACACTAATCATCATGTTCTTAATAATTTTCTGTTGCATAATGCATTGGTACACAACTGTAAGCATTATGCAATGAGGAGCTTTGATTTAACCAAGGATAAGAATATAACAAAAAGCTAAAAAGGAACATTTTATAACTACAGTTAAGAGTTTGTGAAGCAAATAGCTATCTATTACTCATTTATAAATGCACTGAAAGAAAATTGTTACCTTAACAGAATTAATAAGTGAAATTATAAAAGAGCTTTGGATCATTCCGATTAAAATTGTTTTGTTCAATCCCATTAATCTGCTGATGTGGTGGAACAGAGGATGGACCCTTAGGTTTTAGCATCCCATTACCTGCATTTCTAAGCTCCCTTAATTTCCGACAGAATAAACCTACTAAATGAAGCAAAGCCAGGAAAGGCATAGTATCAAATACTAAGCACGACATTTATCAGTACTGAATCTTAATGACCAAAAAGATTTAGGGGTGGCAAATTCACCTTATCAAGAATAAGTAAAATTTCTGCAAAAGAATTTATCAAACCACATCATAATTTCTGAATGGGAATACTTTAATTCCCCTTGCAAATTTTTTGGGGGGAGGTTGGTCAGTTTTTACCTCAAAAAATTGATTTACATGCTATAATTAATTTTTTCATATATCTCCAACACCTCAATTCTTTTGGAAACTCACTTTTTCCTCATATAATTTGATATACATTATAGTTATTACAAGTCCCATACTTTGCTAGTTAGGTCACAGAAATTTACTCTTCACAGATGTTTCTAGTCAGTAGTCTATCAATATTTACTTGTAAGAAGATTTGCCTCTAATCTAGTCTCGTGACAATTCCAGCCTTAAGTTGTTAGAAAGACCAATCCACTACTTTGTGTCAGTAGAGAAAAAGTCCATAAATGAAATCCACAGATACATCAAAATCTCATTATAGTAAAAGTAACACACTCTTAACTTGTATAATCAAAAATAATGTAAACTATTATATAGTTTATATAAAACACATAATATAGATTGATGTGTTTGAATAAAAGAGAAGCACAACCACAATCCAGTACTGGAAGCTTTAAATGCAAAGAGAGCCGAGTGTACTCTGGAGAGCTTACTCAGCAGGCCCAATTCAAAATAACCTGTTTTAGGATGGCAATGTGGTTCAGTGGTACAGCACTTGCCTAGCATGCACAAGGTCTTAGGTTTCATCCACAATCATCACACACACACACACATGCTTGGTTAGCCATTAGGCCTCAAATTCCTAATAAGATGTACTAGTTTGTCCTTTCTTTTAATCCTATGCATTCTTGGCCAATCTGCAACAGATGCAAATTATTAGAGAAATGACCATTTGAAAGTAAAAAAATAATTAGTAATGGCCATGAAAAACAAAGTATAAAACTAAGAAACCAAGAAGCATCTATAATTCATAACTGTATTAGCTTTTTATTTTGCTATTCTAGCTTTTCAGCACAATTAATATTTCAAAGAATCATGACATATAAGATATCACCTGGTCCAACCCCTTCATTTTATAGGAACATGTAGTCAAAAAAATGGATTTGTTTGAGTATGAACATAGAGATAATTAACTATTATAGAGGGAGCCACAGTCTAGGACTCTTAACTTCAGCTTGACTTACTATATTGCTACTAATTTTAGGGCAAATAGGTATTCAGGTATATGCTTGATAATATCCTAATATTTTCTGATTCTGAATTACAAGTTAATTAAAATGCCACTTATCACAAAATAGTCCAGAATGTTAAACTAAAATTAGTCTAAAATAGTCTATGCACAAAAAGAATGCCCCCTACTATATATTACCTTTCTGAAAAATACAGCAACATTTGGAAACTGCCACCTGTACCTCTCCTCTGCCCACAATGAAGCCTCAAGTTTATTATAATACACTGGCTTTTTCACGATGCATTGGTATTGCCCAGGCTATCCTGCTTAAAACACAAAGACGCACACGCACACGCACCCCCCCACACACACACACAATGTACGTGAGAATCTTTCTGAAGGTTCACAACTTCTAGAGGTGAAAGTCCACCACCCCTGTCCGGCCACCAACACTGTAAAATTCAAACGTCCTGCTATAGCAAATTAGCAAAATATCTTGGGAAATCTGTGACCCAAATGGTACCAGGTCAAACAACAGAAACCTTATAAGCATTTCATGCCACTGTAAAATCTTCACATCAGCCAAAGAACATTTAGTAAACAATTTATAACCCTCAGCTTACCTGGACAACAGGATATTGATAATCCATACAATATACACCATACATAGCAAAGGGGAAAAAAGAAACTACAGATAAAGACAGCACAAAAACCAACTAAGTTTTTGCCTTTTTTGATCTGGGTGTCCTGTCCAAAAGAACTAGGAGCACCAAAAAATCCTTGGCTGACTTCCAGTCTACGCTGATAGGTATGCTGGCTCAGCTGATGAAGCTGGAGTTTGCTTCAGACCAGGCCTCCAGCCCAAAAGGATTCAGCAATACACAGAAGAGATGTTCAGGGAAAAGCAAAAGGCTCCGATTGCGTTAGTAGTTACAGACTGAAAACCGCACTAGAGATTTGCTGTTACTGTTGGTTCGAAGCTGACAACTCCACCAGAAACTCAAGAGGCAAAGAATAGCTGCCAGGGAAGGGAACATGGGCTTCTTAGAGTGACACACAAAAGCGGTAGGAAGCACAAGGTATCTGGGAGCCAAAATATTATATATGTTCCAGGCTTTGAATGCGTCAGAGGGGACACTCCCAATTCAGGACATGGAAAGGCAGATGGGACTGGTATTATTTCTCTAGTCCTTCTTGGGTGGCGGCGTGCGCGCGCGCGCGCACACACACACATGCGCGTGCGCGCACACACCCTTCTCACTGTCTCCGGCAGAGACAGGTGTTAGGATTAACAGTATAAACCCCTTCTGCTATGGAAAGAAATGGGAGAAAAGAGTCACACTGATACATGCAGTAAAGGGATCCCTTTCATGACACTGTATGTTTTTGTATCATTTAACACCCCCCTCACTGTGCTTTAACAGAAGCTGGGACAGCTGGCAGGATCAGCACTAGAAAAGAGGAAGGTGGCCCCAACTCTGAGGCAACATGAGCCCACTGGAGGCCTTCAAATATGAAGGGTACTCTCTCAGCTGTTGCAATCAAACTTGGAGGGATTAACTCCGGCTGCCTGCACAAAGGTGGGGGTGGAAAGGTCTTTTCAGAAAAGCCAGTTGCTTTTCCTCTTTTAGGAAGCTGCTATACCCACCCTGCCTTATATACAACACACATATTTCCACAACCAGTATTTTTACAAAAAGTAACAAACATGGACAGATGTGAGGTTAGTCAAACAAAGCACAGCAGGTGAGAGTTGGCCTCAGAGCCTAACTGGCCCATCTAAAACCAAAGAACTGCTGCGTAATTCTTAGAAAATAAGGCACAGACTAAGCAGAACGTGAAAACAAATGTTAATTAAGAGATAAATCAGTTAACCATTTTTGTTAAGTAATTTTATTTGGGACAAGTATTCAAAAGTTCAAAATGATGAATAATTCTAACCTTGTTTCAGAGGCTATGACCTCCTAATCTTGGAGAGCCAGTAATATTACAACATGCCTTCCTAGGGTTAAACGCGACCGTGAGGGTGTCTGTGAGCATTTATGTGTCACCAGGCCCCACCTGCCTCGACTGCAATTTTTCTCCTTTTATGGTCACTGCAATTTATTTTAGGATTGTTCAAAAGAAACTGTTTTTTAAGGGTTAAAACTTTTTTTAAGGGTTATACTAATGTGTCTTAGCATATCTAAACATAGTCCTCTTGGTTAAACATTTATCTTAAATCAATTTAACAGATTAAGGGACCATACAACACACTAGATTATCTTTACATTGCCAGTACTGATTCTTTATGTATTACACACGAGGAACAAGAATAAATTGAGTCCACATAATTTTTAAAGTTACTGAACATCTCTTGCACACAGGGATTATGCTAAGCACTTGAGAAATGGACACAGCCCAGTTTATGGTAGAAACAGAACAGGAAAGATACATAGACAAAGTCAAAAGATAAAACATTGCTATTACACAAAAGTCAACATTGTAAGCAACCACTCATACACAGGACATTTGTTAAAAGCTGTTCTTAAGGAACACCTACAAAGTCTCCACTTTCCCAACACTTATAAGACTTCCACTTGGCCAAATCTTAACAGAGATTATCAAAGACTCACAATATCTTAGATCTGACTGGCTATATCTTAAGGACTGTAGTATATATTCTCACTGTCCCTATAAAGTTATTTTAAAATGGCAAATTAAGAAATAACAAAAGGGGGCTGGGAATATAGCTCAGTGGTACAACACTTGCCTAGAATGCGTGAGGCTGTGTTCAATCCCCAGCACTGCATTAAAAAAAAAAAAAAGACAAAGTGTGCAATAAAATTGCACACTATATTTGATCCTCTAATCAAATCAATTCTATAATTGCCATTAGAGACACTGCACCGTCTCATTTTCACTCTACATTTCATACACAGCAACAGCAAATCTGGTCACATATATACTTGTAAACTAGCATCTTAAATCACTATTAAATCTTCTGAGATTCCTCTTGATATGAAGACTGAAAAATGATAATATCTTTCATAAACCATAGAAGGCCATAATAATGAACTACAGACAAACTCACAACTTCATGAGTTAACCCAGTTCAGTATCTGATAGATTAATTACAGAAGATGAAATTCCCAAGTGGTACTATACTAAGATAATAGACAATAATTCAAATCCTAAAAACAACTGACAAAATTTAAGCATAAAAGTGGTCCCCAAATAAGTTACAGGGAAGCCTAGTCAATTCCTGGAGATTTAAATTCTTCTTGAGGATAAATCTGTACCGTGACTGAAATCTTATTAAGAGAAAAAATTATGTTGTTGAATAAAGGGTAGAGTACAATTCCGTATGTGTGAATAAAATCTATCCAAGTATGTATATATCTACGTGTATATCAATCAGCAAATTATGCATTAAATTAGTAAGCTTTGTAAGTCACATATAAGTTACGCATATGTACACACATAAAACTTATTACACTGACATATGCCATATATGTGCATTATATTTGCTATAATATACATAACAATATATGCCATATATATGTGTGTTTATGTATATATCTATCTCTCTTTCAAAAATACATGTGAGACAAAACCAATACCTCTAGGGGATGGGATGAGGAGGTGGTTGGTTTTCACTCTTTACCTTAGATATAAATTTATATTTTTTCAAATGTATATTATTTGAAATTATTATTAGCTATTATAATTTACCTTGTTAAAAGTTTAAGAGAACCAAAATAGATCTCACTTTCATTATACATATATATTTCATTTCATTTAAACATGGGTCTCTAATTTATAGTATCATACTTACTTTAGCTCACATTCTGGTATAACTATAAATTCTCACTTGGGACTGACGAATATAGACAATAAACCACCTCAATCACATGTCTTACCTAGATTCTGCCCAAACTATGCCCAGGTCTAGTTTAAATAATTAACCCTTCAGAAAAATGGCAAAATAAAATTTTAGCTTGCTGTATACCTTATGTTGCCTTTTTACCCACTCATTTCTATAAAAAAAATTAATCTGAACAATTTAAAAGATAAATAATCTAGTCAAACCAAAATTCTAAAATATATTTGTAGAAAGAAAGGTCAACTTTTCACCTGCAAGACAAAGTACACTACAACAAAAAGTACAAATGTTAGGGTTGAAGGCTTTCATTCTCTTTAGTCTTTGTGCAGAGTAACATTGCTTTAGATGTTCAGATTAACAGACAGAAATTCTATGCACAGATCAAAAGCTTAACATCATTGTTTTGGTATTTTGTCCTCTTATCCATGTGATTTTTTTATAAGATTTTTAAAACCTTTATTTTATTTATTTATGTATTTGGTACGTGATGCTGAGGATCAAACCCAGTGCCTCATGTGTGCGAGGCAAGCACTCTGCCACTGAACTACAACCCCAGCCCCCTATCCATGTGATTTTAAAAAACAAACAAAAAATAAAAATATTTCCCAACTCAGAAATTACACTGATTTCCTCCCTCAGAACAGACTGGAAATTTTCTTTAAATTTTAAATACTATCCTATTCCCTCAAAAATTCCAGAAATAGGGGTTGTGGCTCAGTGATAGAGCACTCGTCTGGCAGTGTGAGGCACTGGGTTCGATCTTTAGCACCACACAAAAATAAATAAATAAAAATGAATAAATAAAGATATTGTGTCCATCTACTATATATATATATGTTAAATTCCAGAAATAAAGCAATTAATTTTCTGTGATAAGCTCAGAGTTATTTGCTGATGATGCCAACTTACTTTGTTTGGAAAAGTATACATCCTGTAATATATATGAATGCTTTTATAGTATTGGATTGTGGGTTCAAAGCCAGCCTCAGCATCGGCGAGGTGCCAAGCAACTTAGTGAGGCCCTGTCTCTAAACAGAATAGGGCTGAGGATGTGGCTAAGTGGTTGAGTACCCCTCGGTTCAAACCCCAGTACCCACCGTCAGAAAAAAGTTCTTGTGTCCTATCCAATTAAAAATATGAATGTAGAAAATAGCTTTTCATGTGTATTTCTACACATTTCATCAGCAGAGACATGCACATCACTCATTTTTCAATATAGGTTTCAACACAGGCACGACTAGAATATTCTATTAAATACAATGTGATAGTATCAGAGAGAGATGGATTCAGACCTAGAAATAGATTTAAGAGTGAGACATCCAGAAGTTATGAGATTTATATAAGTTCATTTTTGCTAAGGACAAAATAAATAACCTACCAAATGCTCCATGACAGAAGATATGACTGATGACACTACAGTGTCATCTATACATCTACAATCCTTAAGATCTCAATATTTACCAAGCCCTAGGTAAGCTCAGTCAACCAAATTAACCAGAAAATATTTCAGAGCTCTCTCCTACTCTCTCACTCATGTTTTTCTCTCCCCTTTTCCTTCCCTTTTGCCTATGCCACATCCTACCAAGGGTGCAAGGATGCAAGTTAGGCCTCAGGGTAAAATGTGTTAGCAAAGCTTTCTGCAAATTTGGTATAAATTTTAGTAGCAAGATTCTTAGAAGGTTCCAAAGATTGCTATGTACTAGGGAAATAGAGAACTTTAAAAAGAGATAGGGTTTAGGCTGGACAGATGAGGATGGAGTGGACAGGGAGAGAAAGAGGTATATGCAGGTAAAATATGTCACTAAAAACATGTGGTACTGACTGACTTAAGGATCAGTGAGACCAGTCTACTTGACTACAGGTGAACAGTAACAAATGACGAGGAAAACAGGGTGAAATCATTTCGGAGGACCTAGGACATGGAGCTATGTATTTCAGACCTTATGTCTAAAGATTGTTCAAGAGCGAAAGAATGCTACAAAAATAATGATTTGTGAAAATGTTACTGGTGACTACAGACTAGGAAACATGACAAAGGGAACAGTCTGAGGGTGGGAGACGGTAGAAGCTATTACTACAGTAGCCTGCAGACTGTTAACGCAAACACACACGAGCTGCAGGAGTAGACAAGGCCTGCACACAAGAGACCCAACAAAGACAAGTCTCCACAGGGACTGGAGGCTGTGCACACGCACAGTGTAGGAGAAAGGTGAGTAAATGTATCACCTGGGCACTGAGTGGCTGCCTGGCCAAGTGAGAACACCACTGCTAAACCAGGAAAGCTCAAAATGGGGACTGACTTAAAGTTATTGTGGAAGGACATTCCACAGAAAATGTCTAACAGGCACTCAGGGTTGTAGGTGGCAGCCCTAGAGGCCAGCGTTAGAAATGGAGGTTCAAAAGGAATGTAAGAGAGACAGCCAAGGCCATCACAGAATTGAGGCTTATCTCCCACACTGATGTGGTCCACAGCATTTGATGAGTATCAACCATGTACTCCAAAAAGGAAAAAAGAGACAGGGAGGAAGGTGGAGTTAGGAGGGACAGTGACACGTGGATAGAAGGCAAAGGGCTGAAAATAGAACCTTAAGGAATACTCATTCGGGAAGGCAGAAATAGAAACAGGATAAGACGACCAAGTAGGATCCTGAACTAGTCACAAAAGCCAGTACACAGAGAACAGTTGTTCCTTTTCTTCGATCCTGTATTCCCTACACTAGAGAAGGTATTTCACAAAATGATACCAGAGATAAATATATAACAGTATCAAGTGGAAAGGTTGAAGAGAATGAGAGTTTAGAAAAAATGACTGAGCTGAGCATACAGGAGCTCAAGAGTTTTGATTGCGCTGTTTTAGTAACATGGGTAAAATGATGGTAGCAAAAACTAATAAAGTCTGGAACAAGAATGAAAAACAGACACAAAGCCTGCATATGAATTTTAACTCTTTCTGTCCTGGGATAGTTCTTTGCCTTCCAAGTGTCAAAAAAGTACAAAAACAAGTATTGATACATTCAAAACCCCCTCCCCACACAGTTATTTTTGCTTTTTTGCCTCTGTGCCTTTGACCACATTGTTTTCTTATCCATTTCAGAATGTCCAAATCTGAAAGTGGGCCCTTTCAAGAACTACCTTAAAAATGCCATTTCCTCCACAAAGTTCATCTTCCTGGCTGTCTCCAACAAGAAGTAATTTCTCTTTCCTCTAAATTTACGTGGCACTTTCTATTTGTTTTTAAGCATATTGTTTTTATCTATTAGATAATTTCTTTAAGCTAAGACCTGTCAGTTCATCTTTGAATTTCTCTCAATCAAGCTGACGTCTCTTACACAATATATGCCATCAGCATAAGAGAAGATCTGAAATAACTTCAAACTATAAATCAGAGGCAACTGAATCTGTCACCATGTTCAGAACTTCCCTAATTTGTTCATTAGATAATACTCATTCATTCAATTTTCATTCATTTCAACCAAGATATCCCCAACATTGTGTTAACTTGTAAAAATGGTAAAAGCTCTCAAAGAGCTGAAAATATGGAGGAGAAAAAGCACAAAATAAGAAACACCAAAATACCATCTGGTGAGTGCTATACTTACAACAGCAGCTTGGGGGAAAATAAAGCAGCAATTGTACCTAAAGCCCCCACTGCTACCATCTCATTTTCTAGGGTGAAGGAAACCAAAAATATCTTACGAGCAATTAATGATTAAAATAAATTGTGAAAAATTAGAGTTCTCCATATAGACGGGGGAGTGTGTGATGGGCTTTGAGAGAGTGGAACGGCATTCTAAATGCATAAAACAGTACAACACAAGCAAAGCCATATTCAGGTACTTACAGAAGGACAGGCAGGTAAACGTACCCCACGCACACACACACAAAAAAGAGGTCGAAAGCCTAATTAACAATATCCACAGAGTTCTCAATTATATGAGAATTATTGAATTTTTTACACCAACAGAAATTTTCAACTTATACCTACCAGAACACTGAAAATCACAGTTAAGTACATAACAATCCTTCACATGACACATGGGACAAAGGAAAGTATGGGGTAACAGAGGAGACCATGGCGTGGCTGACTGTGTTATTCCCTTCTGGCTGAGGGGCCTGGGTGAGAGTGTACAAACCAGGGAATCAGCGATTTATTTATTAAAAGTGTCTTTTGTTATTCTTTCTTTCTAAATCAGTGTAGATTGATGAGCATCCCTAACCAAAAGGTCTAAAATCCAAAACTTTCTGAGCACTGACACCAGCTCAAAAAAAGTTTCAAATTTCAGAGAACTTCAGATTTCGAATGTTCACATTAGGAATATTCTAAAATTTGAAAACTCTAAAATTGGAAACATTTCTGATCCCAAGCATTTTAGATAATAAATCCATAAATGACAATAAGTAACAGTTATTTTAAATTCAGAAAAATAATTTATAAAGGGTAAGGGTAAAAGTGTAAGGTTTTTTTCTTATGGTGATAAGGATCAAACTCAGGGCCTCTTGCATGCTAGGCAGGTACTCTACCACTGAGCCACACCCTCCATCCAAAATGTAACTTGTAAAGCAGAAAAAAATTGTAAATATATACTAATACTGTTAGGGAAATATGTCTGCAAATGATTTCAGATATATCACACATCAAGTCACATAATTGAGACTTTCCCCTCCAATAAAACTTTTATCTCAACTAACTCAAAATCTGTGGTTAATTGCAAATATATACACACACACACACACACACACACACACACACAATATTTCGCAGCTCCTTCAACAAGAAATGAAATATTTTCCTTTAATGCTTGAATTTGGCCTTAGCCTCGTGACTCACATTGCCAGGGGATGTTAGCAAATGTGACACAAGCAGAGGCTTGTCATGCACCTGCCCTCTCTTGCTCCTCTCTGAAACCCTGATACTACCATGTGAAGAAGCCTGAAGGATAAAAAACCAAGTAGAATAGGAATTAGTTGTGCCCCCACCAACCTGCCGACTGCCAGATGTGGAAGTGGGTCATTCTAGACTATCCCAGGCAAGCCGATCCAGCCCAAACTGAAATAGAACCACCCAAACTCCTGACCCACAGAACTGTGAATAAAGAAGTGATTAGAACTGTTTTACACCATTAGGTTTTGGGGAAAACTCATACAGCAAAACCTAACTATCACAGGATCACTGCATACAAGTAAAATAACCTCAATATCAACACCAATACCACACTCACTGTAGCTTGAAATCAGGTTGTATTAGTTCTTTCTAACTTTGTTTTTCTTCTTCAAAATTATTTTGGCTATTCCAGGTCTCAGACATTTCCATCAGAACTTCAGCATCAGCTTGTCAATTTCTACAAAACTGCCAGGATTCTGATTGAGATTACACTGAAACAGATTAATTTGGGTAGAATTAATACTCAAAACTATCAAGTCTTTTGGACCATGAACATGGTATGTCTTTCCACTTCATTCTACTATTCAAGTACTATATGGGTTTTTAAAGGTTGTGATTATCTTTTCCTTAGCTGTGTACTAAAATCAAATGTTCTGGCCTGGGGATGTGGCTCAGTGGCTAAGTGCCCCTGGGTTTAATCCCTGACATCAAAATAATTAATTAAGTAAAATGTCTGAGGTTTGTGGTACTTAAGACTTTTCTGAAGTCCACTAGATCCCATAATATTCACAAGAAGAATGGTATTCTCTGTAAGACTGAGTGGTATTAGTGCCAAAAAAGAAAAATACATCAATGAAACAGAATAGAAAGTCCAAATATAGCTTCACAGGTGCAAAGACAATTCGGTGGAGAAAGAATAGTCTTCTCAACAAATGGTACTGGAACAACTGGATACGCATATGCAATAAAAGTCAGTCTAGATCCACATCCATACTATACAGAAAATTAAATTCAAAATGAACCATAGACCTAAAAAGGGAAAACATGGTACTTCCAAGAGGAAAAAACTTTCAAGAGAAAACTTCTGTGACCTTGGATTAAGCAATGATTTCTAAAATATGACATGAGGACTGGGGTGCAGCTCAGTAGTAGAGTGCAAGCTAACAGGTGCAAGGCCTTGGGTACAATCCCCAGCACCAAAAAGTGACACTAAAAGCACAACTCATAAAGTACAGACTGAGCTTTACTGAAAACCTCTGCTAATCAAAGGACACCAAGGGGAATAAAAACACAAGCCACAACTTAGAAGGAAACATTTGCAAAGCATGTTATCTGACAAAGGACTGGCATCTAGCGTGCATAAGAACGTCTCTCAAAGCTCAACCATAAGAAAACAAACCAATTTAAAGAAAAAAAAGTGGGCAAAAGATTTAAACACTTGGCTAAAGAAGGCAGTAAACAAGGGGTGACACCTAAGAACAAGAAAAGATGCTCGATATCATACTCACAGGAAATTAAATCCACAGTGATATCACTATTCACCTCACAGAATGACTACAATTAAAAGACTGACAATGCCAACTGTGGGCGAGCTCACGAGGACTGAACGCCTCCTACGCTGCTGCTAGAATATGAAACAGCACGACCAATGTGGGAACAGGTTAGCCTTTATGTATTTATCAGCATGTTATAATCATATATAATAGTGGAATTCATTGTGATATATTCACACATACATACGGCATAATTTGGTCTGTTACATTCCCTGCACATCCTCTACAGTTTAGTAATTTCTTAAAATATTAAACTTTCACCTACCATATGATCTATCCACTCCACTTCTAAGAGTTTACACCAGAGAAACAAGAACATATCAGTATGAAGATTTGTACATGACTACTCAGATTTGTCATAGCCTAAAAGTACAAACAATCCAAATACCCATCAACAGATAAATGAAGAACAAATTGTGGTATATGCACAATTAAATACTACTTAACAATACAAATGAACGGACCACCAATATGTGCAGTATCACAGATGAATCTCAAAAAAACTATGATAGGTCAAAGAAGCCAGGCAAAAAAGGAGCACTTATCATTATAGTTCCATTTATATAAAATACTAGAAAATGTAAACTAATCCATAGGAACAGAAAGCAGATAAGTGGTTGCTTGGAAAGGGGTAAGGGGGAGGGGATGTTGGAAGGCTTACAAAGGAACATGAAGAAATTTTTAGAAATCATTAATCTGTTAATTATGTTGGCTGTGGTGATGACTTCATGGGTATACACATATGTCAAAACTTTACAAATTATAAGCCTTAAATATATGCAGTTTATTGTATATTAATTATACCTCAATAAAGCTGTTAGCCAATTAAAATAATGAATTCCTGCCCCACTTATGAGTCTTTGGAAGGTTAGTTGCTTTCTTCAGGGGAGGGAGGAATGACACAGGGAGACAGAGTAAAGTCAAAATCTATCCTAAAGCACGAGAGAGAAAAATCTTTTTTTTTTTTTTTGGTACTGGGGATTGAACTCAGGGGCACTCGACCATTGAGCCACATCCCCAGCCCTATTTTGTGTTTTATGTAGAGACAGGGTCTCACTGAGTTGCTTAGTGCCTCACCGTTGCTGAGGCTGGCTTTGAACTCACAATTCTCCTGTCTTAGCCTCCCTAAGTGCTGGGATTACAGGCTTGCGGAAAAATCTTATTAAAAGGAAGAGTAAGGGTATGGCAGCAAATTCAAGATTTAGGCAGGAGTAAGAGGGCAGGTTTTTCTGTACACTAGGGTAGACTGTCACAACTCCTGAGCACTTGCACATATCCTCCTCAACTTGTCACACACATCCTTTGTGTCTCTCTCACTCCAGAAGGGCGGGTTCCTAATGGTCTATCTCATTCCTTTAGGTATCCCTAGCACACAGCAGGTGCCACCCAGCATGTGCTTGAGCCCAGGGTTTTGAAGCCACATCATTTGGATTCAAATCGTAGCACCATCATTTCCCAGCTATATAATTTTGGAAAAGCTATCTAACCTGAAGTTTCTCATCTGGAAAAATAAAGTACTACTGCTACCTTATAAGGTTGTGATAACTCAATCAATTTATGAATAAGCCCAGCATATAGTGATTATTAAAGTATAGATGCTATTACCATCATCATCATCTCCAATATTTTAGGAAGTGTATTAAGGGAGACTGAGAATTATTTGAATTACAAAGTTAGATCCATATCTAAGGAATAACTGGCCCCAACAGAAGTCAGACACAGTAGCAAGCTATGTTAATTATGCTAGGAGGAGATAAGGTGGTAGGTAGCAGAGAGCTGTGGGAGGCTTCTACACATACTTCGTGTAGGGCAATAAATGTATGCTCAATGAGTCAAGTGAAAAGAACATAATTAACCAAGAAGGGAATATTAATGTGTTAAGGAACTGAGAAAACATGAATGATTTTTATGTCCATGCAAATCTCAAGTAAATCTTCCAAGCAAATCTCTAATAACACTGAAAAATAATGAGAAACCATTCCCTGTGTTCAAGGTAAAAAGCTAGGGATGTGGCTCAGTGGTAAAGCACCCCTGGGTTCAGTCCCCACTACAAAACAAACAAAAACACAACAAGCAAAAATCTAACTGATGAGGGAGACCACCTGGTTTTGAACAGTAACCGTCTCTGTTCTTGGGTCGTAGGGATAGTGCTCGAGCCTTACAGATGAACTGTCAGACATCTAAGGGCTTCACCTGACTCATCTGAGGAGACACAGGGGCGGGGTTCTGAAGGCAGTAATGCTGCAGTGTGGGAACTCTGGGTTGGCACCAGCCCCTTGCTCCATTCAGACCTGTAATCTCTTCTGACTTTGATTTAATGCAGCAATTACTGGTAACGTGGTTTGAAGGAGATAAATGCCCAGTGTAGCCAGCTGTCGCTGACTCTGCTCACGATGCAAGAACATTTTTAAATTAAAATTCCCTTTATGATAAAAGAGCTACTTTCCCTGAATGTTTCTGTGTAGCCCTGATATGGAGCTTCCCCCAAAGCGGATTAGAATTAAGTTGCCCCTCTCACTTCTGCCAAAGCATGCATCTATACAATTACTCCACACTTAGGAGTCATGACTAAAATGACTTCCTCAGCCCTAATTTTTCCTCTTTTATATAATTAGATTCTGCAAACCACTTTTTTTCTACTTTTCAGGATCACAGTGTCAGCATTAGAAAACTTTCATTAATGAAAACGACTCTTCTTTTGACAACAGGATTCCCTTAATTTCCTGGCAAAGTAAACCTTCACAAACTTACAAACATAAAACTGTGTACTCAACTCATTTGGAAAAAACAAAGAATGGCTGAATATAAAATATCAAAATATATGGCCAGTTTGATTTAATTCATAATACAGTGGTTTTGCTATATACTTTATATATAGGAATCCTGTAGTGATTAAGTCATAAGTGAAATAAATATAGAAGGGTTACTACTGTCTACCAGGGTTTTCCCCCCATGACATAAAACCATCCTGTTACAGTAATAAAGATGAGGCACTCCAAGTCAAAACTGCATAATATTGGCAAGCTAGTTAAAAAACAATAGCAAATACCACCAGATAACTAGAGGAAACACAAGCACAGGGAACCTCAATAAAGAATATCTAGCACAGGTTTACTGGTTCCTGAACCAATGTTTAGATCCCATTACAAAACTTCCTACCCCTAAAAGCAGAAATAAGAAAAAATAATAATTTATGGTTACCTAGGAATTATCATTTTGTTTGCTTGGATGGTCCTTGACAGCTATCCTTTGAAAAAGAAAGAAACAGACTGCACAACATCCCAGTTACATCCTGCAAAGTAGAAGCAAAAGACCAAAGACTGAATGTGTATTTCCTTTTCTAAATGCACACAGCACAATTTTAGTGCAAAGGTCAAAAGTCAAGGACTTATTTTCTATTTTGCTATAGGAGTATGGTGTCTCAGTTACAATGAATTCATCCAATATTTTTTTGACTAACAGCCTCTGGTAACATCCCACTTTCAGAAAAGTGTGTATGTATCACAGAAAATCCAAGATTCAGGCTAGAGTCCCCTCCAGAGGCCTTGCCAAGATCTCCTTCAGTCTTGGGTGTAAGAACATTGCACTGGTGTCATTCTCGCCACACCAGCGCTGCTCCTGAGCTTTGCAAAGCTCCACAGCTCTTCGGGAGCGAGCTGAACTTCTCTTCCAAAGAGAGGACAGGCACTAGATATATCTTTGAGAAAATAACACTATGAATACACACATACACACACACACGTGCACACACACATATACAACACAGGCCTTTGGGAAAACAGCCTGGCATGATTAATAAGATTAAAGAAGGATTTAGAATAAATAAGATGAAAGTTAGTCTGATCCTTACAGGATTAAACCCAAAATCCTAGTATGAATCCAACAATTTTAAGATCAACACCATGTAACAGGATTAAATCAATAGCCGCTTTTGTGTTCATATTGGCAATTTCAGACCTATAGCATCTCACAGGTTAAACAGTGGGGGAGTTCGAGGATAAAAACAAGGGATTTTACTCTGACTAGGCCTGTAGACTACCGTACCTACAGAGGATCAAAACCTCTTACCTTTAATTCCAAAGTCCAAAAAGCCTACAAAACTGTATCTTTCTTCTGCATTCTCCTCCCCCACCTCCCTGTGGAGGCAGAAGAGGGATTCATTTAGTACTAAATATGACCTAAACCAGTGAGGACTTAAGGCTATTATGGTATGAATATTCAAAAACATTTAGTTGCAAATAGATTAGTAAGTATACTAACAGAGAGCATATGCAATGTACATACTTTCTAAAATCCAAAAGGCTACAAATTATGATGTACATCTGACCCCAAGGGTTTCCGCTAAAGGACTTGGGGCATATATTAACTTTCCAAATATACTGTCTTTTGATGATTTTTTTTTTTTTTTTTTTTTTGAAGAGCCAGGGTCTACTATGTTGTCCAGGCTGGTCCTGAACTCCTGCACTCAAGTGATCCTCCTATCTCAGCTTTCTGAATAGCTGGGACCATAGGTGCATCACTGTGCCCAGCCAAGATACTGCTCTTTAGCTATAAAAAGGTAGTTAAGGGGCTGGGGCTGGGGCTCAGTGGTAGAATGCTTGTCTTGCATGCATGAGGCACTGGGTTCGATCCTCAGCATCACATAAAAATAAATAAAGATATTGTGTCCATCTACAACCAAAAAAAAATTAAAAAAAAAAAAAAGGTAGTTAAGGCATGAATGATGGCAAATCAGGAACAAGCTAAAAGTGCTGACACTTGAAGAACTAACATCATGCTAAATAACAGCCACCAAATTGCAGCCAGTGTGTATAATGGACACGTGCTATGGATAAGTTAGAAGAACCAGGGATTCAGCCAGAACCACATATGCAGCAGATTGATCATTATATTTTCAAAATGACCAGAAAAACACTATATGTTCTGCGAAAAATTTCTCTGAAGTTTGGTCTAGAAGTAAGATTAAAAAATGCAATTCTATGGGGCTGGGGCTATAGTTCAGTTGATAGAGTGCTTGCCTCGTATGTACAAGGCCCTGGGTTCAATCCTCAGCACCACAAAAAAATAAAAATAAAGATAAAAATTTTAAAAATGCAATCCTAAAGGGATCCTACTGTATGTATCTCTTTAACATAACATTATTGGAATGATAAAAATCACTGAAATAGAAAACAAATTCGTGGCTGCCATGAGTTAAGAGGGAAAGGAGGCAAATAAGAAGCGGGTGTGGCCACGTGAGGGTAACATGAGGGATCCCTGTGGTGATGGAAATAGTTCTGCATCTCTACAGTATCATTGTCAATACCTAGGTTATGATGCTACACTATACTTTTGCATGAAATTGGGAAAAGAGGGCCTGTGAGATTTCTCTGTATTGTGTGACTGCATGTGAATCTATAATTAATTGCCTGAAAAGAAAGCAATTAATGAAAAGGAAATTCTACCTGTGCTATCAAGAACATTACTGGGGGCTGGGGTTGTGGCTCAGTGGTAGAGCGCTTGCCTCGCATGTGGGAGGCACTGGTTTGAGCCTCAGCACCACATATAAATAAATGAATAAATAAAGGTCAATCAAAAACTTAAAAAAAAAAAAAGAAGAACAACATTACTGGGACAACTGGCAAATTAGAATATGGGGTGAAGATATAATAATGGAACCTATACTAAATGTCCTGAATTTGATAACTACGTGATTATATAAGTGAATGTCCTTGTTTTAGAAAACAAATATGAATTATTTGGTACTAAAGGTATATTTCATATACCTTTTTATGTCTTTTGGAGTGAGAAATATATTCATTATCTTGATTGGAGTAGTGTTAACAAGTGTTCACCTATGTCAAACTCCATCACAGACACTTTGGGATGGGGGGGCACTGGGGATTGAACTCAGGGGCACTCGACCACTGAGCCATATCCCCAGCCCTATTTTGTGTTTTATTTAGAGACAGGGTCTCACTGAGTTGCTTAGCACCTTGCTTTTGCTGAGGCTGGTTTTGCATCCATGATCCTTCTGTCTCAGCCTCCCAAGCTGCTGGGATTACAGGCATGCACCACCATACCCAGCTCATCAAATATACTTTTAACATGTGCAATGAATCTATAATCATTAATTTAGCATTTAAATCAAGAATAACTTTTATACTTTTTAAAAATGATTATGCCCGATATTTATAATATCATGTATTTCTTCCTATGGAGTTACTGAAATACTTGGTGAACTTGACAATGTATTCTTTGTGTTCACTGGACACATAGTAGCCCATAGCATAGGACAAAACAAGTATGCAGATATCTCCTTATAACAATAGCATTTTTATTTATGACTCATGTTTCTTAATATAGTTTTAGCATTCCTAATCCAAAATTTAAATCCAAAACTTAATGAGTACCAACATAATGTTCCAAAATTTTGGATTTTAGAGCATTTTGGATTTTGACTCTTCAGATTAGGGGAATTTAACCAATAAATATGCAAAGATTCCAAAATCCAAAAAAACTCCCAAATCTGATCTGGTCCCAAGCATTTCAGATAAGACATACTCAACCTATTAACTAAGTATTGAGAGAACTTAAGAGATGGTTCCTCCATAGTATGTTTACTTAGCTTTTATTTTTTTAATTAACATCCTTTGAAAGTTACTTTTTAAAGAAAAGAAGAAAAATTTGCACTTTCCATCTCACTATCAGAGTTTCAGAGTTAGAAAATGTTTTCTTGGGCTGGTGCTATAGCTCAGTGGTACAGCAGTTGACTAGCATGTGCAAGCCCCTGACATTCAATCCTCAGCACTTAAAAAAAAAAAAGTTTTATTACCTCTAGAGGGAAGTTCCCTTTAATCATATTAACCAAAACCAAAATATGATTATCAAAAGATATGACTATTTTACCAAACACAACATATGACACCATTTCTTTAAAGTGTTTTTATATTATCTATATAAATAATTAAAACTAAAAAAAATTTTTTTCAGATAGATATGCAGGGGGCTGAGGTTGTGGCTCAGTGGTAGAGCACTTGTCTAGCAAGTGTGAGGCACTGGGTTCGATCCTCAGCACCACGTAAAAATAAATAAATACGATAAAAGTATTGTGTCCATCTACAATGAAAAATGAAAATTTGAAAAAAAAAATAGAAGTTCAAGTTTAAATCCATTAAGCAACAATATAGAATCTTCCTAGAAAGTCTAGGTTAATATTCCAAGACTTGTTCTTTCCTAAATGAAACAGTAACAATGTGAAAAGATCGCAGACACCTTGGAATTATCTTTAAAATACACTGCTAAGTCACATGCACTATACTAAGAAAGCAATAATCTAAATCATGTTTCTTATGAAACCTTATCAAAAAGTATAATATTCACCATCTAAAACCAAAGAGTTTGGGAAAATCAATTCCTAAATTCTAAAACATCTGCAAGAACGGGGAGGAATAGTTTTTCTTTGCTATCCAGGAACTCTTTGTGCTCCCCTTACTCTTGCTCCAGGCAGTCTGTCGCATTACCACTCTGCCAAGCTTCAGGCTAACCAGTGTAGGAATTCATTACTACCTTCACCAGAAACATAAATGTCCTTCTGTGATAAAGCAGCAATGGATGATTCAGCATCCACATTAAACCTGCTTTGTACTCCCAGCACTTGTAATAGTAGTCAGTCCACAGAGATTTGCACAATGTATTTACTGAATAAAAGAAAAAAAAAGTAGAAGGAACAAATAGTGTCCAAAACCTATTTACTGGAGAGGTCAGACCTTGTTCAAGAATCTTATCCCTAAAACACTGTCTGGGCTATTTGCCTCAGCATCAAAATCCCTTGTCTAGTGGGTCCCCTTGGATTCTGGAATCCAGCCCACAGCTCTTCAACACTGTCTGATCTTTCTTTCAGTCCTCAATCAGCCCCAAACCCACTCTGGCTCTGGTTTTTGTACCACACTCAAGCCCTTTCTCCAAACACACCACCCGGATGGATCCAGCCTGCTATACACACCTTGACCACAAGCTGTTGTGCACTGAGACATTCAACTTCCCAGCCACCTCTGAAATTTGGACTACCTGTCTTATAATACCTGTGGTTTTAGTGTGAGAGGTCTGGGACTTGGAGCAATCTTGTCCTTGTTGCTTTTCAGTATCCTATAATTCAATTTGCTAGCACCACTTTTTTATGATGTATCTTCCTATACAACAGGCAAAGTCACTTGTCCAGAGTCACAATGAAAGACAAAGCCTGCATTGTGGCTGAGTTTCCAAGATCTTCTGTCTAGTTCATTAAATAGCATCTCATGCCTTGGCTATATCAACTATCTTCAATTTTCAGAAGTGCTTACTGGCTGGGTATGGTGGTGCACAACTTGGTGGCTGATGCAGGAGAACTACAAGTTCAAAGCCTGCCTCAGCAACTTAGTAAGGCCCTAAACAATTTAGTGAGACCCTGTCTCAAAATAAAAAGGGCTGTGAATGTAGCTCAGTGGTAAAGCACCCCTAAGTTTAATCCCTAGTACCAAAAGGTGGGCATGGGGCCCCACTGGGGATATAGCTCAGTTGATAGAATGCTTGTCTCACATGTTCTCACATGAACAAGGCCCTGAGTTCAATCCCCAGCACACAAAAATTAATAATAATAATAATAATATTCCTTAAAATCCAGATTCTAATATCATTTGTCACAAGAGTGTGGCTGTAATATACACTTTTACTTTGAATTTAATCGAGTCTTCATATGTCGAGCAATATTAATCATCTTTTAGCCTCCAAATACTTCCCAAGGCACTAGGTTCACTGCATTTTCACTGAGGCTGAAGGACAGTAGGTGACAGAAGAGTTAATACACTGTTAAAATAGTTGAGCTTCACAGGGTAAATGATCCCCTGAAATCTGTGTGCAAATTGTTCTAAACATGTACACTGCTCTGGGGACCTTGTCTGGAGTTTGCATTAGACTCTCAGTGATATTCAAGACCCCAAATAAAAACCAATAGGCCAGAAAATCAACAAGGTTATAATTCCTTCTTTAAGGAACTATTTCATTTAAATACCTCTGTATTTCCTTGGCAAACCACTAATATTTCTTGTTAAGGTATTTCTCCCAAGTCCTAATCCCACCTCTCTTCAGTGGTTTCCTTTAACGAAAGGGCCTTTACCTTCATTTTCAACCCTTATCTCCCTTCACAACCCCCCCCCCTCCACTACCGGTTAGGCCCAAGATCCAAATCCTAGCCCCACCCATAACAAATCTTTCAAGTCCGGGACCAACTGACAAGACACATTCCAGTTTGCGACATTCCAACTGTCTTACTGCAGGGCTAGTCCACTGAGAGAGGCCTTTCTGGGTTTCCCTCCCTCCTTCCTGTTCTTTATTTGCGGGGAGGCGGGGGGTTGGGTTTGAACAGTTGTTTAAACTAATCTATCTTCAAATCCTCAAGAGAAAATATGGGGTCAAAGATATATTGCTCCTTATGGCTATGAACTTTCCTCAAGTCATCCCACGTATTTTAGTCTGAACAAGCTTTAATTACATGCTCCTGCTGCAGACTTACCAAAGTAGAGATTTTTTAGTCACTCTGAGAAAATTAAAGACTGTAAGCCAATGTTTCTTAACCATTTTTAAACGCTTGTTTCATAATACTTACTTTTATCTTCTGAATCTTCCACCAGCCCAGAATAGCATGTACAATCTACTTTCTCAAATGTTTCTTATAACTGCGGGGTTTAAGGATTCTTTTTTTTTTTTTTTTTTTTTGGACGGGGGGTTGTACCGGGGACTGAACTCAGGGGCACTCGACCACTGAGCCACATCCCCAGCCCTATTTTGTGTTTTATGTAGAGACAGGGTCTCACTGAGGTGCTTAGCGCCTCGCTGTTGCTGAGGCTGGCTTTGAACTCGGGATCCTCCTGTCTCAGCCTCCCTAAGTGCTGGGATGACAGGCGTGCGCCACTGCGCCCAGTTTAAGTATTCTTTTTTGAACTGTACAGTATTCCTTGTTCTAACCCTGAGATTCTGATCTGTACTTCCTGCTCATTCCTGACTGAAACAATGGTCCTAAGGATACAAGATGTGAGTGTGGACTTTTGTGGCAAGGTACTGTCAAAGGTTCAAACCAGCAGCCCATGTGGAAAAGACAAGGGTGACCATTGCTGGGCTTTGAAGGAAACAATAAAATTGGAAGAAAAAAAAAACACCAAGGAGTTTCTACTTGACTGAGAACTGGCATATGTGGGGATGAAGGAAGTTCACACAATCGCTCTGTGAAAGCCCGGCAAGCAGTGTAGACACCTGGCTGCATTCAGACACAACACATGATTTTTTGGATAAATGGTTGATAAAAGTAGGTCTCAAGTTCCTCTCAAAATAAATACGGTATATTATATTTTTAGGTTTTGACATCAGTTAAAATTTCAGCATTTGTTTAGAGATAATAGATAATTATATTTCTTTGACTTTTTATTTCAATGATTTTTTTTAATTACTCAGTCCCTTTACCAGAAATTGAGAGACATGACTGCACGGAACATAAAATTTAAAGAAAATGGCTGGATGGGCTCTCAGTGCTTTCCGATGGCCCTTAGTCCTCTCTCCCACTCTTTTCCATGGAGAGGCAGCAGCACTTCCTACTCCCCTTGCCTTTCTCTCTTCCATTTAGTTACCTACATTCGAAAACAGCTCGTTGTCAAGATCTGCTCTTCTTGTTCTTGCTACTTCATGCCAACTGGCTTCCAAATTCAACAGTCTCCTGGGGGAGCTGGGATGTTGGATGCCTCCCTTGAAAGACATTCTAAAAAGGTCACTATTTTCATTTGAGCTAATTTCCTGGGGAGAGAGAGATGAAGAGAAACTGAACTTTGGCAGTGTGTAAACATGTTTCCAAGACCCACTCTCTGAAATATAAGTGGGTTTCCCCGTGTAGTATGTACTGTAAGGCTAAAGGAGAAGGGAAGGAAAGAAATGTGAAGATCAGAGAAGGAAATGAAGGGAATAGGAAGCTGTGAAAGTTCAAAGCAGAAAGAAGGAAAGATGTTTTGAATAACTGTTAAGAGGAGCTTCAGACTCCTGCTTCAAAATATAACAATGGAAATACTGGGAAATAGTGAAATCCTGGGAGCAATGAGATTAAGGCTGGTCAAGATAGAAACTGGGAAAAGACTGATCTTTTACAACAAAAAGTCAAGATCCAAATGGTCAAGTCTTAAGATTATATCAAACTAGTCTACTCTGAATGGTTCCTGTATTTAAAGAGCTCACTATAAAACGACAAAGCAAGGTCTTACTTTTCCTAGCTGCATAAGAAGGAATACCATCAAACTCAAGGCAAAACAAAAGGAATTTGGATCCAAAAGCTGAGAAAGGGGACTAGCAAAAGTGTCTGAGGCCATCTTTTGTTAATCAATTTGACATCTCCTGGGTACCTGATATATATCCAGCACTGTACTAAGTATTGCAACATAGAGAATTCATCCCTGCCTTTGAAGAGTTCATAAAAGAAGCTAGAATGGTCTATTCATGACCACTTACTATGGGGCTGCTCTTAGGATTCAGTGTGTTAATGACTACACAACACTTTGTATTAAGCCTGACGAATAGTAGGCATTCAAAAACCAGTAGCTGTTAATCAGCATCGTTAGAATCATCATCACCATCACCACAATACCTGTTATCATGGTATAGGAATGTTATGATTTAGATGTGTCCCCCAAAAGTTCATATGTGAAACAATTAAAGACGGTTTGGAGGGGAAATGATTGGGTTGTAGTCTTAACTTAATCTGTGAATTAATCCTTTGATAGGGATTAACTGGGTGGTAATTGAAGTGGTAGGGTGTAGCTAGAGGAAGTAAGCACTGGGGACTTGGCTTTGGGGTATATATTTGTATCTGGCAAGTGGAGACACCCCCCCCCCCTGTTTTCTGATCATCATGTGAGCTTTTTCTCTCTGCCACACTCTTACTCCATGATGTCCTGCCATCAATGGATTGACTCTGAAACCATGAGCCCCCAAATAAACTTTTCCTCCCCTAAAATTGTTCTGGTCAGATCCTTTAGTCGCAGCAGCAGAAAAAAAAAAAAAAAAAAGCTAACTAAAACAAGGAATCATAGATTTTTAATTCCAAAAGACAGAGTTTTAAACTATGCAAAATGTGTCACTGAACAGTTTGTTTCTCAAGACTGCGCCCACCAAACTAAGAATTTATATTAAAACTAGGGCAAGACCTCTCCCCACTCATGACCCAGTTATTACGACAACCCTAGAGATACTGTTTCTGGCAAACATTCTCAGGCAGGCAGGCAAATGTTAGCACAACTCAGTCTCATACCCACGTGACCCCAATTTTTTACTTCCCTTGAAGATGACTTCCTATCTTGACATTGATGGTCACAAAAGGAGAAAAGCCAGAGACTACAGAACAATTACTTTCAAATGACACAGATCAAAACGCAGAAACTACAAGGGATAGCACAAGGTCTTTTCTTCCCTCAAAAGTGGAGAATACATGATGGTCATCTCATCAATTCACACTTCCTGGTCTCCTGCAAAGAATTAGATGCTTCACTGATGGTTGTACATGAAAAACAATGTCACTAGTCTACTCTAGTTAAACTGTAAGAAGGCATGCTGTAAGGAAACTTGTTTAGCTAAGGACAATTGGCTACAAGAAAATAAACCAAATATGTATTATAATGATATCAACCAGTTCAACACCTCTGCTTTACTGATCAGGAAACTGTGCTCTAGTGAGGCTGAATAGTTCCTGTGTTTACACAGCTAGATAGCTGCAGGTCTCACAGTGGTTACTACACAGTAGATATTCAAATTATTCTGTATTTACAAAAGTAACATATGCTTTACCCAATTCCCAAACTACACACCAACTATAAACAACAAATGCTCGTGTGTGTGTGTGTGTGTGTGTGTGTGTGTGTGTGTGTGTTGCAGTCATGCCATAAAGATATAGATTGCCATTTTAAGAATCTGGACAGGCTCCCAAACACTATTTTCTGACTGGCCTACTCCCTTCATCCCTCCTTATCCCCTTAGGAGGTTAGCCTTCATACTTCAGAAATTATATTTCATTGGCAAAATAAAGATGAACTTTTCACTATCAAATTTTAAGAAACCTGCCGAATATATTTTGTTTTGTAAAATAATATAAAAGTAAACAACTCTATTGCCCAATATAATATAAATTTTAAAATTCAGACTTCTTCTTAAGAGATTTGTAAACCTTAAGGTTTCAAAAGAAAATGAAGGTCACCAAAAATGCACATTACAAATAAAGAAAAGTATATGTGCCCATAGGGGGGAAAAAATAACATCAAGAAGAGAGAGCAAAAGGAGTACTGTTCTCCTTGTGACCCTTATTAGGTAATATATACTAGGGAACAGCACAGCTCACCTTACAGATTAAAGACCCTTAAAGCCTCAAAAGTTAACTCCTTTAAATGGATGCATAAAAGGGTTCTTTCTTTTGCTCTAAAAGGATGCCATATAGCTATTATATAATCTTGTCTAAAGTTTGAAAAATGGATCATATTCTAAAAATCCATTTTTATCTCAGGTGTTTAGAACTCTGATCACATTTCCTCATTAAAAAGAAACACACAGCCAGGCCCGGTGGCGCAAGCCTGTAATCCCAACACTTAGGGAGGCTGAGACAGGAGAATCGCAAGTTCAAAGCCAGGCTCAGCTACGGCGAAGAGCTAAGCAACTCAGTGAAACCCTGTCTATACATAAAACACAAAATAGGGCTGGGGATGTGGCTCAGTGGTCTAGTGCCCCTGAGTTCAATCTCCAGTACCCAAAAAAAAAAAAAAAAAACACGACACACACATGCAAAGAGATTTGTAAGTGGTGGCTGAGTTGCAGAATGGATCACAAATCTAGTCATATAATGAGAAAGGTGGGCCATCTGAATCCACTGAACTGGTAATATACCTGAACTACTGTATAAACAGAAAACATTTTAGATGGTTAAAATGGCAGCAAGTTACAAATAATGCCAATATAGTATACAGGAAATTATTTTTCCCCAGATCATCTTACTATTGATTGATAAAAGACAAAATCCATTACTGGCTAAGAAAACAGAGATTTGTGGAGATTTAGAAAAAGGAGTAGGAGGATTTTCAAGGGTTTCAGTGGCTGGTACAACAGTTTTGTTTTGCTTTTTGGGGGAGGGTAACACTTCTTAAAAAATAAGTTCAATTTTATTTCAACACCTACAGCATTTCCATTTTCTCTGACACAAATGTAATTCTAGCCAATCAACCATAAGGAAGGCAATTTTTAATTTTATACATGAAATAAAGGGTTGGAAGTACGGAAAAGAAAACAGATTCATAACAATGGGGAAGGAAAAAGTAATGCTTAATAAATACTTGATGAAGGAAAGGAAGAAAGAATGTCAATATCTAATAGTTGCTGAGAATAACTGAAGTTTAGATACTAAAAGGGAGAGACAGAGACAAAGGGCAGGAAGGGGGACCAGACCCAACATGACCATTTTTTTTAAATTTTATTTATTTTTGTGGTGCTAGGGATTGAACCCAGGGCCTTGAGACCAACTGAGCTATATCCCCAGCCCCACCCATGATATTTTTAAAGGGTCAAGAAAACAGGTGGAATGAAGAAGACCCTGAATCAGTGAGTGCTCAGTACTGACACTCAGGAGTACAGCTGGTACACAGCAGCTGGGATGGGTTTAGAACAGTAACCATCATAATAACTAACATATTATTGATCATTTGCTATGTACCAGGAACTGTTCTGAGAGTTTATGTGGCTCAAAACAGTCTCTGTGGTAGATACTATTCTAATTCTCATTTTATAGACAAGAAAACAGAGCAATTTACCCAATGCCACTGAGACAGAAGGCATCCGAATTAGCTCTGGAACCCAGTCTATCTTGTTCCAAGGCCTGCGCCATTTTAAAGGCCTGACGGTACATACCATCACACATAGGCAGGGACCTGAGTTCCTATTAAGTGAGAGAGAAAGACTGATGGCAGCTACGGAGAGTTCCTACACCACAAATTCCTACAGCTACTAAGCATGCCCTCATTAAAGAAAAAGTAACAAGTAGAAAACCTCTGGAATTTAGCACCCATTTGACAAATATTTACTGAATACTATTCACAATTCTAGACCCCGGGGATACAAGAGTGAAGAAACCAGACAAAAATCTCCATAGGATGAGACACTCCATTTAAAAAAAAAAAAAAAAAGGTATTTTTGATATTTAGAAGATGGGGAGTGTTGGAGAATTTTTAATGGAATGGCTTTAAAAGGCTTTACTGAAAAGGTCACATTAGACAGAAATTTGAAGGCGATGAGGAAGACCTCAGGACCTGGAGAAGAGCACTACAGACAGAAGAAATAAGTACAACAGGCCTGCAGGTGTGAGGAAGCCCAAGGCCAACGCACTGGGCGAGAGTGGGGAATGGGAAGCCGAGGAGGTAGTGGGTCAGGAGGAGCAAACAGTCAGCCTCCCAGAATTTGTAGGGACCTGGCTTTTTCCTGAGTGAGATACATCAGCAGATTTTGAGCATGAACAGATTTATATTTTAAAAGGATTAGGTCAGATGCTGTGATCAGAATAAATTATTCAATGGTGGAGGCAGGGAGACCAAGTAGGAGACTTAACAATAATCCAGGCAAGAGAGGACGGCACACTGAACCAAAATAGAAGCAGCAGAGCTAGTAAAAATGGCTCGCATTTAGGTTATTTTTCAAAGTTGGAGCCCAAGGGAGTTGCTAATTAATGGCACTGGCAAGAGGGAAAAAGAAGAGTCCAGAATGACTGCAATTTTTTTTTGTTGTTGTTCTTGTGTTTTGGCCCAAGCTACAGAAAGATGTCATTTCTGAGAAAAGGAAAATGGGTGGAGCATGTCCAAGGATGGGGGACAGCAAATGAGAGCAGGAGTGCATCTGTGAACCCCTTAAGTCTGAGGTCACTATTACATACAGAAATGCCAAGTAGGCAGTTAGAAGCTTCCAGGGAGAGAGCTGGCCTAGAACTATACATTTGAGATTCATTAGCATTCAAACAGTATTTAACCCTCAGTATGCCATCAGAGTGTGCAGGGCCTTTTTAATTTATTTTTAGGTAGTTCAATTTGTGAAGATTTACATTTCATGACTTGTTCTTCTTTGAAACATTCCAAAAAGCAGTTATTTTAGGGGGGAGAGCTCATTTTATTTTGCAATTAATATATGAATTCCTTGGACCTTGTTATAAATCTAATATTCATTATAAGATTTTAGGAATTTGACTTTTCCTGTATCTTGAAACATTCTGATTTTTTATCAACCATTACTCATTAACTACTCGCAGCCAGGTTAAAAAAAAATGACTCAAATAATGAAACAGAAGACCAATGGCATATACTCACTTGGCATAGTGAGTATAAATAGTGAAATAAATAGTATAAATAGTGAAATAAATCATCGCTAACACATGATCCTTCAGTTTTCTTATTGCATTGTGCAAAAAGGGATTTTAAAAGACTGAAGACACCGTCTGTACAGTTGGCTTAGTTTTCAGTGAACACAGTTATGATCAGGCTTTTTGATGGCAAAAATCAGAAAATTAACAGTGGGAAATATTTCATAGTAATTATTAGATGCAGCAAAAGATGAATACAAAGATAACAAGACTAAACTCTAGTTATGATAGCAGAATCTGATGAAATGAACCTCAAGACTCTGACTATGTAGATGATGATACCTCTACCCTTAGAGGAATTTTCTCAAAGTTAAGAATCAGTAAGTGGGGGCTGGTGTTATGGCTCAGTGGTGGAGCGTTTGACTTGTACCTGTGAGGCACGGGTTCGATCCTCAGCACCACATAAAAATAAATAAATAAAATGAAGGTATTGTGTCCATCTACAACTAAAAAACTTATTAAAAAAAAGAATCAGTAAGTGAACAATGTATTTCTAAGAGCAAAAAGGAAATACGATATATTCATTCAGTTCAACAGAAAGGATTTCTTCATTATTATTTGCAACAAAAACTCAGATCATCTTATTTCACTAAAAAAAGTGACAGTATTCCTTCATCTCACAATGTTTGTATGATAAAATTTACTGATACAGTTGGTAAGTGGGCAATGCTGAACTTAGGTATACATACATATGAAGGTAACTGGAAGGAAACTGATGATGTAGAAATGAAAAAATTCTTTGGACTGATCATTCTGAGTAGTGTTTATAAATCTAGATATAAATACTTTTTGTAATTATGGAGCAAAAAAGACATTCATCTTCTCTTTTAAAAAATTATGTATTGCCAAAGATTTTAAAAAACCTTCAAACACTGTATTTAGACTATGAAGCTATAAGAACCAGAAGTAATTATAGGACTTACTGGAGATTTAAGTTAAATCTGGAATCAGAAGGACATGTTCCAGGTGGACACATGACAGTTCATAAGCAATCAACTGCATTTAAAAAGGAAGGTGATTTTTCAGGTATATCCACTTTTAAAACCAGAAAAATAAAGAATAAAAATTTGGGTAGTATATCAATGAAACATCATATGCTGGGCATATTCAAATCTAGACAGGTAGAAAGCTGCAAAAGAACAAGAACTGAACAAAGGGTCAAAAGTAGTACCAGCACTGACATAAACACTTAAATCTTCTAAATCTTCAAATGGAAAAGGAGAAAATAGAAACCCATTACCCAGATTTCAAAGAGATATGATGATTCTAATTAGGAGAATCTACTAACGATCTTCTCAGCTCAGTGTATTCTGAGATTAACAGATCCAAAATCTCCTGTTACGAAAAAAATACTGAGGGCTAGGGGGTATAGCTCAGTGGCAAAGCTCTCATCCAGCATGTGCAAAGCCCTGGGTTCAATTTCCACCACAGCAAAACAAAAACAACCAACCAAACAAAAACCAATCTAAAGTGATCCTCTACTCATACAAGACTAGAGGAGCTGGTAGACACATTGATAAGATGGCCAGAAAGAACAGAAAGAGTCTGTTGAAAGAGTAGCTGGAAGATAGCGGTAATGATTTGGATATGAAGTGTTCCCCCAAAGACTTGTGTTTTGAAGGCTTGTTCCCCAAAGCAGCAATGGTCAAAAGAGGGGCTTTTGGGAAGTGAGAGTTCTTATCTTATCCGTGAATTAATCCACTGATGGATTAATGATTTGACGGCATTATTGGAGGTGGTAAAAATTTTAGGAGATGGGGCCTAGTCAAAAGAAACAGGTCACTGGGGGTGTGCTCTAGAAGGGTATTTTCTTGTCCCTAGCCCCCTTCTGAGCACTCTCTTTGCTTCCCAGATGCCATGAGTTGAGCAGTTTTCCTCCGCCATACCCTTCCTCCATGATGTTCTGCCTCACCTAAGGTACAGAATAATAGAGCTGCTGGCCATGGTTTGAAACCTCTGGAACCACAAGCCAAAATAAATTTTCCTCCTCTAAGTTGTCTTTGTCAGGTATTTTGGTCACAATGATGAAAAGCTGACTAGCACAATAGCCCATGAGATAATTCTACAGCATGATTGATAGAAGTACAGTTAATGCTTCCATTTGGGGAAAAACATCATTAATAAGACAGTTCCTCACAAAGCGAGGAAATGAATTTTCAGGAATAAATACAGAAAACCAGGAAGAGAATATCTACCCTCTCAACTGTAAGCACAGGTCTCAGGGAACAGGAAAAGGAATACAGAGGATATGGATACACAGAGAAAAGAAAGCATTCCGTGTTGCAAAGGATTTTTAAAAAAAAAGTTGGGGTACAGCTCACTGGTAGAATGCTTGCCTAGCAGGTAAAAGCGCTGGGTTCTATCCCTGGTGCCTCAAACAAAACAAAACATCAGCAGCATTCACATGTGATTTTTAGTCATGGAAGGGTGACATGAAAGTAGTTTATAAAATGTCTTTCTTTCTCATTTCTAATTATATTATTTTTCACTATCCCTTTATTCTAATTTCTTAAATTAGTCATAAGAAGACTGAGTAATTTAAAAAAATTCCAAAGGGTCCATTGGATTTTAACAATAAATGTTTTTATTTTTCCTAGTTAAAGGTATGAGAATAAATAAAATATCTGAATGAAAGAGAATCAAGAAAAAAGGTCCAAGGACTTGGTCCAGAGTATTACAACTTTAAAACTAAGGAGAGACTTCCAGTAAGGTATGACGAACATCAGCAAACTCAAGCATCCAAGAAAATATCTGGGGGGATCAGGGGGTGGAACTTCTACAGATCGATTAGGTAAAAACAGGGCTGAGACCTGACCGCTATATTTAGCAGTGTGAAGGTCACTGGTAACCATGATAAGAGCCATTTTGGTGGAATACTGACAATACAAACCTGATGGTGTGGGTTTAAGAGGAATGAAAAGAGAAGAGCTGCTGTAATCAAGTATAAACAACCCTACTGAATTTTGCTCTAAAGGAAGAGAAATTCAGAGTAATTGGAAGAAAAGTGAGGTCACACCCATTATTTTTAAAAAGGTGAAAGAAAAATATAACCATATGCTGATGGGACTCATCCAAAAAAGAGGGAAAACTCAGTGACCCCAGAGAGACGGGTCCACGTCCTAAACAGACTGGCAGAGGGCCTAGTATATGACTGGAGGGGCAGTTTATACAGAAATGCAGCTGCTTTCCAGGGGCAGGGAGCTAGCACCAACGGCTGGAGTCAGGAGATCCTTCCTCCGGTGCTTCAGTTTCTCCTATACGCTCTGGAATCTGTAAGAAACAAATGCCACACAGGAGGATGACTGAAGAGCAGCCACGGTGTCCTGGAGAGCCTGGCCTAGATGGCATCATGGTATGAGGGCACTTTCTCACTCGCCCTCTGTTCTCTGAAATCTCTTGTAATCATCAAATGGTGTCACTTTTCCTTCAAAGTGGGGACAGGGAAGAGGAGGCACAAAGGAGCCACTGCTCGCCCATGATCTAGCTGACCAAAGTTAAAAGTTCCTCCATTAGGCCCAGGGTTGGGAGAACAGCTCTCCATGACTCTCAGCTCCAATGTTCCAACCTCTGAGTCACCATCCCTTTAAATGAAAGGCAGCATGTGTCAGCAGCTGGGGAGTTTTCTCAGCCTGTTGCCAGCCAGCAGAATCTTACGGGTGTCCAACAGCCTCTTTTCATCTTGAACTACTTCTCTTCCTCTTCAGTCTCAGCTATAAGGGGTATCCTGTGAAACTCTCTGTATTAAACTAAAGCTACCCCCACAAATATCTTCATGATAAGCCCTTCTCTTCCTGAGGCACCTGCTAAAACGGTGAGAAGCCCTACTGTTTGACTGACAGGACTTTTTCTTTTTTGTGCTACTGGGGATGGAACTCAGGAGCACTCTACCACTGAGATACACCGCCAGCCCTTTTATTTATTTTGAGACAAAGTCTCACTAAGTTGCAGGCGCTGGCCTTGAACTTGTAATCCTTCTGCCTCAACCTCCTGAGTAGTTGGCATTACAGGTATGCATCGCCAGGCCCGGCTCTTAGAGTCCTTTTATGTACTAGATGGTACCCTAAGGCACCACCTTTGGTTTTTCTGAGATCTTGCTAAAAGGTTTTACTTACAGTCATCCTGTGGGTTTGATCTTTAGACCACTGTTATCTTGGCAGTGCCCTGGAACTGATCTTTGCTAGGAACTCATGTCTTAATTTTACCGTCATTTCTCATTCAGAAAGGCTGAGAATTTTCAAAACTATCAATTCTGGCTCTTCTTGTGTCTGACAGTCCTCCTCTCACTTTGTTTCTCCTCACTACTTCACTATTGTGAGCAGCAAGCAGCCCGGGGCGTTTGTGATGCTTTGCTTGGACTCAACTTAGCTGGTTCCAAGTGCATTGGGCACGTTTTCTGCTTCCCACATAACAACAAAAGAGCATTGCTAAACTTTCTGCCCTTACATAACAAAGATCCCTCTTCTTCTACTTCTTTCCTTAAAGCCCTCGTGGCAACCCCCTCAAAGATCCAAATATTAGCTAGCCGAGCCGGCACATGTCTATATGCCAGCGGCTCAGGAGGCTGAGGCAGGAGGATTCCAAGTTCAAAGCCAGCCTCAGCAATTTAGCGAGGCCCTAGGCAAACTTAGCAAAACCCTGTGTCAAACTATAAACAGACCCAAATCTTAGAAATGATATTTTTAAGGTACTCTGATCTTTAATGAAAACTCTTCTCAAAGTCTATTGCCCCATTCCAAAGTTTAAATTTGTGCTATGAAGCACCCCACTCTTAGTATCAAAATCCGTAGTTTTTAATTTCTGTGTAATGAATATCTCCCAAACATAGCAGCTTAAAACAACACTTATTATCTCACAGTTCACATGGAGGAGAAATCCACTGGGTTAGCTGGAGGCCTTGTAGCTCAGGGTGCCTCACAAGGTTGCAGTCGTCAAGGCTCAGCTAACACGGATCCACCGCCAGGCTCACTCACCAGGCCGCTGGCAGGCCACAGGTCTTCTCTGGCTGTTGGCCCTGCCCATCAGCTCCTTGCCATGTGCGTCTTTCCATAGGGCTACTGATGGCATGGCAGTTTGCTCCTCCCTGTGTAAAAGCTCTAAGAGAGAGCTGAGAGGGCAGGCACTCCAGAGCAAAGCTACAGTCTCTTGGTAAACCAACCTTGGAAGTGCCGTTCCATCACTTCCGCCATACTCTATTCACTCAAAGTCAATCACTGGGCCTACTCCACACTCCAGGAAAGGAGAGGAATTACGTAAGGGCCTGAGCAAGAGGAGGTGGGGGTCACTGGGAAATATCTTAGATGCTGTCTATCACAGACCAGTTGGAAGCATCATGGTCTAGTGGTTAAAAGCACTGACTCTGGAACATGACTGCTGGGTTGGAATCTTGATTCTTCATTTGAACATGAAATAAGACAATTGCTAGAAACGCACCTGACCCAGTGCCTCATACAGAGGAGACACCTGGTAATTTCTGTTCCCTTCTCTCTTCCAATCTTAACTGTCTTTAACTGTCTTGAAGTTTTCTCTGATAGAAGATGCTATCCACAAACAAACAGCAACCGCGGTATTGAGCAACATGAAAAAACACTTTTGATTTCAACAAATCCAGGAAACTTATTTTTAATGGAAGAAAATAAGATGAAAATAAACACCTACAAATAATGAAATAAAGCAGGGGGAAAGATACACACAACAGCAATTGCTCCCATGTACCTTTCCCCTCAACCACTGCCACCTACTATACTGTTTCCTGAGACTCTCAGTCTAATCTGAACTCAAAATCATCATGATGCTTTTCACAGAATAAATAAATTTTAAACAGAATAAATCATCAACAATATTTTTACTTAGATGTCAGTTTTCCTGAGGAATAGCATTTAACAAAATGCTGCTAGGAAGTAATCGCGTCTATTTTACAAAAGAGACAAGGGCACAGAGTCTGTGCGACCTATGCATAATCACACAGCAGATGCATGAATGAGCCAGGGACACAGCTACAACCAGCACATGATGTAGTACGCAATTAAGCCATCATTAGTTATTTCTGATTTTCAGGAATATAGGAATCTTGCTAAAACTTTTAGAGACTAAAGGGTTAATCTTATCCTTAGGAAAAATAATTTGACAGTTAATTACTTTAAAGAACAAAGGCTAGGTCATGATTTCATTAATCCTTTAATTAATGGTTTAGATTCACATAATCATGTAAAAAACCAAAGAAGTTGATAAATAAGAAAATATAAAACCTACAGTTTCAGTCCACGGACTCCCCCATTTCTAGGTGCAGCCTCTGCTACTCACAGTGATGCCACCCACAGTATCAACCATCAGCCAATGTTCGTGGGCTGCCTCTTTCAGGGGGCCTTATAAGACAGCTAGTGTGTTTCCCCTCACTAATACAAGTGCAAGATGCTGAGAAAACACTCTTGAAGAAGAGCAACATACATTCAGAGAAGGCTGTCACTTCTAAGTGGGAATGCAATGCTTTTTAACCAATCAAGTTTTAAAAGCAATCCATATTTCCAGAACCAAGAAGGAAAAAAAGAGAGTTAGTAAAAAGAAAGATTACAATTCTTAAAATGAGCTTTTCTGTTGTTGGGAAAAGACCCTAAAGAAATGTATCCTGAGAGTTGTAGGACCCCCACCTTCCCTCTCTTGTCAATATGTGTGCTCGAACCACACTGATTTTTAGCCCTCCAAATGGACAATTTAAAAGCTACAAAAATTAGTATTTGTCTACCTGGTTCCATTTTTTTTCTTTAATTTATAAGTTTTACAACAAAATTTCATATTCTAGTTTGAAACATGAAAAAATGTTCAAGGTTAAATGCCAAATTCAAATAAATCGTAAAGGCAGCTTTGTTATTCAACTGTAAGTCTACCATCTTTTAGCATTCATATGTAAGATTTTCATCTTCTAACTAAAACTTTTATCCTCACTGCCAAACCTTGACTCAAAGCCTTTTTACCTCATAGCTGAACAACTACAACAGTAACTGATCTCTGTACTTCTAGTCTCTCTCCCAACCATCCTTTCCACAGAACCAAATTACAAAGCAGTGTTTCAAGAAGGCTGACAAAACTCTGACGAATCCTTAGCCAGTGCAGAACAGTGACTGAGTAGTAGTCACGATCCTCCAAGTTACCATCCAGCCCTTTTAACATTCCTCTCTTCGAATGACAAGGATCTCTTCATTATTCCTTCTTTCCTGCTTTTCATTCCACAAATGTCCAATCGGTGCCACATTATGTTTCAGATACCTTTTCAGGCACAGAGCATCTACCAGTGCTTTCTCAGGGAAAGAAAAGCCACAACAAATATATGGCATTGTCAAATGGTGGTGGGTGCTATGGAGAAAAATAAAAATGGGGAAAAGGAGATGGACTAAGGGGTATGGAATTATCTTTATATACATAATTCCTTTAGATATAACATCTGAGTACAGAGTTCATGTAAACAAAACAGGAAGTCATGCAGCTATCTGGGGAAAGAGCAGGGGAATGGGTAAGAGCTAAGGTCCCAAGAAAAGGGCATGTTTGTTAAGTTCAAATATTAACCAGAAGGTTATGGTACCAGTGGAGTGAGTGGAGAAAGAGCAGAGAAGAAAACAAGGTGGAAGACTCAGTGGGAGAGCAAATCATTAGGGCCACAGAGGACAGTGCAGAGCATCTGAATGGTATGCTGAGTGAGAACTAAGGCTCCTGGAGAGTTTCAGGCAGAGAAGCAATATAAAGTGACATTTAAAAGGATCACTTTGTCTCAGCACTTAGGGAGGCTGAGACAGGAGAATCGTGAGTTTAAAGCCAGCCTCAGCAACAGTGAGACCCTGTCTCTACATAAAACACAACACAGGGCTGGGGACGTGGCTCAGTGGTCCAGTGCCCCTGAGTTCAATCCCCAGTAACAACAACAACAAAAAAGGATCACTTTGGCTGCTGTGTTGAAAAGAAACTTTGGGGAGAGAAATGGGGCAAAAGAACAGAAGCAGCGAGGCCAGTATGAAAATTAATAATACAGACAAGAGACAGTGGTGACTTGGGACAGGATTACAATCGTGGGGCTCTTGAGAAGTGGCCAGTTTCATGCCTACTCTCGACACCTACCTCTGCTGTGCTGGTGCTGGCTGGCCTCCACTTAGTCCCACCAGAACTGTGCTCCAGTCACTCCTCCTTCCGTTACCTTCCCAGACGATCCTGTCTTCAGCAACGGCCCATTCTTCTGAACTCCTGGGGAAAGGCTGCCCACACCACTTACTTATTGGCAAGGAGTCTTTGCTACAATGTATGGTTACTGATCTATTGATCCTCTGTCCTTTTACTCCATTGTCCTTGAGAAAGAATAATTTATAGCTGTTGGTAGCCTCATGTTGCTGTATAAAACAAACATTCAATAAATCTTTGCTGGTAAACAACATAAATCACTTAGAAATCACCATCTCTCAAAAAAAGTATCATTACTCACTTCCTCCTGAAGTCAAAGAGATGTCAGACAAACCTGTCACAAGGAAACCCCTGCCCATCACCCAGGTATGCATCATCTTGAGCCATGGTTCACAGTTGTTGTCAGTTGCTACCTACAAGCCACAACTATTTCTCTAGATCAGTGGTTTTCCAAGTGTGGTCTCTAGATCAGCAGCAGCAGCAACTGGGAACTTAAGAGAACTATAAAGGCCCAGGCCTGCCCAGACCTAATGAATCCAACATTTCACACAGGGCACAGAAATCTGTGCACTCTGATGCACTACTAAGTCTGAAAACTACTGCTCTATCTTAAAGGCATAACTGAGTACCCTGTTTATCCAAGAGAATTCCAGAATAATTCCATCTCATTCACATCTTCATTCACCTCAAGTATCATCAGAAGTTAAGCTTTCCACATGGCTCACCCACACAGGTCAGAATGTCTGTTCTGATGCCATCTCCTGCTCTTCCCTGCCCTCTCAGACCCTAGAAGTCACAGGCTCACCTCAGCAAACTCCCTCTATGCACGTGTCCTCTCTGTGATGTTCCCTACCTTTTTGCTCTAAAGGAAACCTGACTGCCCCTGACAACACACCTGCTTCTGCAGTAAAAGCAGAAGCAAGCCTCGCCTAACGCCCAACTGTCACACAGTGCTCATGTTCCAAGGATCCTCCCTGCTTCCCAGTACGGCTTCCAAACTACACCACATCTCTTTTTTTCTCTCATCCAAACTGCAGCTCCTTTAAACAGGTGCCACTCCCTGACCTGCTTCAGTCTCGATCCTGGCTCACCTCCATCATTCCATCCTGAGGATTTCAAATCCACGCAGAACCAACACTGGACTCCTAGGTTTTCTTTCTAATGTCTTTAGCACCAGGTATATTTCTTCACCACTTCACCTCAGCCACCCCATCTAGCATCACAACCTAACATTGTCACACCTCCAAAACTTTCAAGAATTTCAAGCATTCTATTATCATATCAAGAGCCTGCTTATAGCCGGGCGCAGTGGCCACGCCTGGAATCCCAGCACTTAGGGAGGCTGAGGCAGGAGGATCGGGAGCTCAAAGCCAGCCTCAGCAATGGCGAGGCACCAAGCAGCTCAGTGAGACCCTGTCTCTACATAAAACACAAAATAGGGCTGGGGATGTGGCTCAGTGGTCGAGTGCCCCTGAGTTCAATCTCCGGTACCAAAAAAAAAAGTTTGCTTATGCTAGTCTTCCTACTCACGCAATTCTCCAAACTCCTTTTCTGAAACTCCCTGTCAAACGGATTTCAACATTCTTTTATCTTCCCTGCCCTTCATGCTCCTCCTTACTTCCAAGCCAGGTTAGATTTGATGACTCAACACTACACATGGTCCTTTCCAGAAGTCTTGCCCCCTTTTGCCTTAGTCCAACTTATCTGGGAAAACCTCAACCTCTGGTTACCTCTCTTGCATCTAAACAACAGAGGATTGTGGAATAAAAACCACACAACTGACCTGCTACCATTCACAAGAATGTGTGGAGTAGGAAGAGATTAAGTCACTCCACCTCTAGCAGATTCACTCCCCATTGTTTAAGGTGACTATTCCACACCCTTCCTCTTTCCTCAGGTCTGCAAGCTTCTCCACTCCCTACACTTCCGCTTTCAGCTATATACCCCTTACATGTCAGAGACAGCAGGTACAATCAGAGGATCCCCTCACCTACCCAAAGCCAATGTCACCATCCTACCTGGCTCTAAACCCATATACTCTCTCCCTTTCTTCTTAAAAAGAAAAAAGTGACCAGGCGCAGTGGCCCATGCCTGTAATCCCAGCACTTAAGGAGGCTGAGACAGGAGAATCGCGAGTTCAAAGCCAGCCTCAGCAACGGCAAGGCGCTAAGCAACTCAGTGAGACCCTGTCTCTGCATAAAACACAAATAGGGCTGGGGAGGTGGCTCAGTGGTCGAGTGCCCCTGAGTTCAATCCCTTGTACCCCGCCCCCCTCCAAAATGTGCATCTGACCTTAAGGCCAATCCCAAGTTGGATGTAACAAACTTGGCTCCCATAGTTAGCCTCTTTCTTCCCAGCACCCTCTATTTCTTTTTCTCTACTTAGATCTTTCCCACTGACATAAAACATACCTTACACCTACCTTTTAAAGTCCTTCCTTGAGCCTACATTCCCCTCTAGCTACTGCCCCAATTCTGACCTCTGCTCCACAGTGTTCACTGTCTCAACATCCTCACCTACCTACCCCTGAGTTCAATCCCTGGTTCCAAAACATAAAAATAAAAAATAACAGCTCAATCCATTCCGATTGGCTTATTTCCATCACTCCAAATGAAACAGCTCTTACCAAGTTTACCAATGACCAACATAAAACCAAGGCCAACAGCCTGTTACTTGTTCTTAAATTATCCAAACCCAGCAGTACTTTCTTCTCCAGAGCAAAACTGCCTGGTTTTCCTCCTACCCCACCCAACTCTTCTCAGTAAACTTCAAGCCTCAACTGAAATGAGTCAGTGTGCTTTGATCTCAGCATATTCTCTAGTTACATTTAATCCTTAAGCTTTAAATATCACTAATGAACCTCAACCCACAATTCATATCTCTGAGTACCAGATTCATAGCAAATGGCCACTCCATTTAGATGTCTAATGGATACCTCAAACTTAACACATCCAAGCCATACAAATTGCCTTTTGTGTCTATTGTCTCTTCTGTTCTAAGGAAATGGTCCCTCCATCCTTATTTCTCAAACCAAAAGCTGAATAACTCAGATTCCTCTTTCATTTTAGCACTCACTCAAGCTGTCATGTTTGGTCCTAGCAAAAGCTGCCCTCTGGACTCTATGCCTCTTTAGATGACAGCAATAGCCTCTCGACCTTGCTTACTGCTCTTCCTACAGAAAGTCACCCTCCCCCCTGTAAGCTTCCAGTACCTTCCTATTTTAACCAGAACAAAATTCAGATCTCCACCATGAGATAACCTGGCCTTTGCCCACCTCTCCAGCCTTATCGTCTTGCATTCTTTTGTTCTCCGCACTCCAACCACAACACCCTCCTTTCTGTCCAAACTCACCCCTACCCCGGGACACAGCCGCTGTGTTTGCTACTCCTTCTGCTTGCACCGCATTCCACATTGTGACGAGACTGTGTCTCTTATCATTTAGTCCTGTTTTCACCCTTGCTAAACCATTCAGAGGCATATTGCCTTGTCTTCTTTACAGCTTTTACCAGTTCTTGAAGCTATTTGGTTCACGTTTACCATTCCTGTAAAACAAATGAACCAAAAACTCTTTAGGAGCAAGGACTTTGTCTTGCTCACTGCTCTTTCACCACCCCTTAGGAGATGATCAGTATACGGAGTCTCAATAAATATGCACTCACTGCTTCAGTCTCATATTATTAACAACTTGTTTAGACCCTTATAGTTTTCTGAGCTTTTAAATTGTATATTAAACCAATTTGATCCAAAGTATAAATATAAATTCTGCAACAATAATGGAAGCCTCTTGCTATCTCTCTAATATATGAATCTGATCATACTTGACCTTGTTTAAAATCCATCAATGGTCCCTAAGTAAAAAATATTTTACAACTTTCAGATAATCTAAAACAATCCAGACTATGTGTCTGTGTGTGTGTGTGTGTGTGTGTGTGTGTGTGTCTTTCTCTCTCTCGTCATGGGGAAATGAAACCCAGGACTTCACACACACGCTAGGCAAATATTCTACCACTCAGCTACATCTTCAGTCCTTTCTAATTTTATTTCTTTTGAGCCAGGATCTTACTGAATTGCCCAGGCTGGACTCATACTTGGGGTCCTCCTGTCTCAGCCCCGGGCAACTAGGATTACAGGAATGCTTGGCACTTCTATAATTTTTCTTGCCAACACTACTACACGCATCCCATGCATACAAGCCCATGGAGTTATGTATGGTTCTAGATGTGTATGTATATGTGTGTGTGTGTGTATTGTTTCACCGATCTATTGCTTTTTAGAAAAATCAGTGCCTCCCCCTTTCTACCCCTCAACCCGTCTTGCCTGTCTACCTGTACTGTACAGACCTCTGAGAACTCTTAGATGCTGCTAGCTTTTCTGTCTTCCATATGCTTTGCCTCCTGTTAAACAGGAGCTCTCTCCTTACTCCTAAAGCCCAGCCCATTTTCTCAAAGCAGAATCAATTAGCCCTTCTCTCATACATACTTCGCTTATTAAAATGATTTTAATAAGCTTATAAAAATGATGTATTCAATTAACTTTCAAATATGATCAAGTCTCATTCATTCATTCCGCAGTGCTGGGAAGTGAACCCAGGACCTTGCACATGCTAAGCACACTTTCTTCCAATGAGCTACACCCTCATCGCATCTCCTTTATTCAAAATAAAACAAAGCTTCCTCACCCCACATCTAGGTACCCTCTATATTCACCAGAGTCAAACTTTTCCAACAACTGTTTCTACTCACTATTTTTATCTCCATTTCCTCGCCTCTTTCCATGAACTACAACTGACTCCATGCAGGCTTCTGTCTTCATTATTCCACCAAAACAGTCCTCTCTAACATCACAGTGACCGCCACGCTGTTAGACCCGTGGACATTTCTGGTTCTCTCTTTCTGCCACATTCTCTTACCTTGACTTCCTAGTGACCTGGTTATTCCCCTAAAGAACAAGTTCTCCAAAACCCTACTCCCTGCTTCCTCTGCACGTCCACACTTCTCTCGCAGACATAACTTCTGTTCTTGCTCCACACTGCCTCCCCAGCCACTGTCATTGAAAGCCATCCTCATGTCATTGAAAGCCAACCTGTCCATGGCTTCAGAACCACTGCATGCAAGTTTTCTCAAATTTACATAGTTTAAGCCTTTATCTTCACTTGTTATTTCCAGACCCAGGTAGCCAGCTACCTAAAGAATATCTCCTCTTTAACACCTCACAGTTACCCCAAAATGCCAAATCCAGCATCAAATCCATGATTCATTTTCCCTCCTCTTCCAAATCATGACGACAGCCTGCCACTCTACCTCACGAGGACATCTCCTGCAGTTCTGCTTCTCTTGTCACCACCATTCCCTGTCACTGAGATGTTACACAACACTCACCTAATTTCTCTATTTTTACTCTCCCCTAATCTGTGTAGACAGCTTTAAACAACAACAAAAAGCTAATTAAATACTCTCCCTCACCTCACTCCCAATCCTACTTAAACTCTTTTAATGGCTTTTCGCTGCCAAGTACCCATGTATAGTTTCTGACCTTAAGTGTTACCGGAACTGAAGGACTTCTACAATTTGTGATAACCTGATTTGCTATTGTCTAGTCCTCTGATCATAGAAACCAATTAGAATAGCAGAATAGTAATAAAAAAGAGTAACCTGACTGGAATCTTATTAAAAGGTACTGTTGTTGTTATTACCTTATATTTGCTTAGCACAAAATGGCTTCAAACAATCTTTCATATTTATCTAAATCATCAGTTAATCTCATTTTAAAGATTAGAATATGAAGATAATAGCTAACAAATGTTCAGAAAGGTTACACACTGATAAGTGGACCAACTGAGAACAAAAACTGCCTTTGGCTCACGGTCCACAATTCCCAAGTTTTACGATAAAGCCATTGGTTGTTACTTTATTCTAAAATGGCTGATAATTTTTTAAGGATTAGTCCACAAATGCTCCCAAGAACTACTGCATCCTTTTCACAACCTGAAAAATCAAGGTATATACAGTCAAGTAACATGTGTCAGGTGACTAATGGTGACTGAAACAGAATGCAGGCTTGCTTACTGTCACTTCTCCACCCGATCCCTGCACCATGCTCTATGGCAGCAGTGACAGACTGCAAAGTCCTGAACAAGGGAAAGGTTGCGTGTGGTGTGGGACACCTGACTGCCAGGTGAACCAGAGTTCCAATGCGAACACTGCCAGTGCTAAATCACACGACCTTAGCGAGTCACTGAAGTTTCTGCTTTCTCATCTAGCAAATGAAGGTAATAGCTACCTCCCGAGGTGGGGAGCTGAAGACTACGTGGGGTACATGTCATCACTCGTGCAGACAGTTTACAACAGAATGAAATACATCAGCTTCTCCTAAAAGAAGAGAGTGTGAAAGAAGTAAAAGCCATCTTCTTTAAAAAGATGGGTCTGAGTTTCCAGGTCTGCCATTTATTAACTGTCACACACTTGTCCCGTGTCTTTCCTCACTTGCACAACACAATAATGATACAGCTTGGCAATACTGTGAGGATGAAATAAGATAACATATAAAAGCATTTTCTTAATGGAATAGCATCACACAAAAATCATTATCTGTGTACACACACTACAACTGTGTTACAAATTCTTTAAAGACATGAGCTGTCTTTAATCATCTTTGTATTTACAACAGCTGGCTCTAGACATTACAGGCATCCATCAAACACTAGTTGAACTGATTTATTTAGAAGATGGAATTGATCTATGTATGACAAAACAATAGTTTGCAATGCGATCCAGAAGTTCATCCACATAGGATATGAATAAGAGCATGCCTGGTGCCAGCCTAGCTGAGATCAATTCATATCCTACCTTCTGGGAATTTAAGTGGAGTAAGATTTTGTTTACTGGATATAAATTATATAATCATCAAACAAGTAAGCTCCTTCAGTACAGGAATCGTGTCTACGTGTCTATCTCCTTCTCTCCCTATTTTGGATAAAGAAGAGACAAGGACAATAAATGACATAATGAATGTTCAGTAATAATGCAACCCCTCCAAAAAAATATGAGGTTTAGAACAAGCCATGGAGTTATTCTCCATCACAAGGCAACCTTAATGAGGAGTACTTAAAACATAAGGGGGGAAATATTTCACATAAAACTAATCAGTGTTTATAAAAGTTGTCCCTGTGTGAATGCAAAGACATCCTCAACATGATGATTCTAACACTCTGCACTGGCAAACAGTCTGTAAATGTCAAAAGTAAAAGGTTGGCCTGCACTAGGTATTTAACTAGGTATTTAATAAGCATCCACCGTGTGCCACATGCTATGTTAAACATGTTTTGTAGGTTATCTCAAATCTTCACAATAATCTCACAATGTAGGTATTAATTTCCCTACATAACAAATGAAGAAACCAAGGTTCAGAGAGGTGAAGTAAATTGTTCACAGCCACACAACTGGAAACAGTGGGATTTAGTGAATCTGAAATGCCCATACTCTTAGCAGCACACTATGCTACCAATTTCACCAAAAAGGAGGACCAACTCAACAGGAAAGATCTGGCAAAGAGGCATAAACAAAGTCAGAGACAGTATCCTATCTCAGTATTGCAGACACAGAGAAGCAGACTAATGTGTCACATCTACCTACACAACCTTTGCATGGGTGAGCTGTAACTTCTACTCTTCAGAGCCACAGGTTCCACAAATGCTCACACCACTAAGAATATGGACCACTGAACAGCTGAGCGACTTTCCTAGAATGCTCAGAAATGGTGCCTTTGACTCACTACTGGTACCAAACCAAGCACACGATGGCAGTGATACGTGCTCCACGGCTTTCCTATACTCACCAGTACCCATGCATCTTCACATACTTATTGCTATATAAACCTCACTTCACAGAATTTCAGGATCCGGAGGGATTCCATTCAATCCTGTTACCTTATGAATGTGGTAAACAAAACCCAGAATAATTAAATGCCCAAAGTGACATGGTTTGGTCCTAGCTCAACCTACAATTGGTCCTGTCTAGACCTGGACCAGAGCTCTGATCTTCTATTTCTAATCTTGTAAATTGTCTCTGCACAGCTCCTCAGAGACTCTGACCAAATGCCTGACCACTTAGATTTCCTTCTCTGTATCTTGGAGTGAAGCAGCTATTGCTCCTCTGGACATCTTCACGGAATTCAACAAATGTGTGGGGCGCTGGGCTAGCTGATGCAGATAATAAGGAGACAGAGCTTCTTCTCTCCTGTAGATGATGCTGCCCAAAATTCCAGGTGTAGTGCACACAGAAAAATGTTAATATTTTTTATGATACGCAGTGGCAAATGAGGGTGCACATGGTCAATATGACAGGGAGGATCTCAAGCCCCCACTGACTGACTGCTCCCAAGTTGTGGAGAATAGTTATCCTGGCATATTTGCATCTCAATCCTATACACAGCAAATTGGTTGGGAAGCTCTGTTCTGATGTTAATAAGAGGATTGTTAATAAGAGGATATAATATGTATATTAAATATACAAATATATAAATAAGAGGTACACAAAGGAAATAACTAAGGAGACTGCCACTGTCTGCTTTCATCAAACATAAGTGAGTAGAAATAAGATTAATTCAAATTACTTCCTTTCATAACTCCTCTTCCAAACAATCAAAAGACAGAATAGCCTATCCTTACGGTCAACAGTGCTGTTTAATCCCAACCACCAGGCAGGTGAAAACTACTCAACACACATTAGTGTGTCAGAACAGTTCTTTGAGATCTCACAAATAGAGCACTACAAAAATAAATCAATAGAGGGGAGGAATTTACATTCCAAGGTCATATGAAGGAAGAAGCAGGAAAAGAAGCACCTCCGAACACACATACTGACTGACTCTCTCTCTCTCTCTCTCTCTCTCTCACACACACACACACACACACACACACTCCCTCCCATTTCTCCCTCCCTCTCTCCATGGCCATGCTCTGTCCCCACAAACCTAGTTAAAAGTTTGCCTTCTGATATTTATAAATTTAGCCTGTCTGAGCCAAGTAGGTTTCTGCAATTCCAGACATCTGGGCTGAAGGGCAAAGGGCAAAGTGAAACTTTCAAAAGTTGGCTAGTAGCCAAGGGCATCCCATCTCGCAGGCTCCCTAGCAACACACAACAGCTGTCTACTCAAGAGAGTAGCATCGCCATCTTTGCAAGGGACTATAGATGTTCTTGTTTTTGCAACTAACAATGAGGAGGGGTTGGGGGTGGTTCTGTTTTTATTTTCCTTGACATTCTCCTAAAAACTATCACTGTTCATAATTTACAAACCTCTCCAATCCCAGTATGTTTCCCTCCATCCCAAATCACAATGACACAGTTAAGAGTAAATCAAAACAATGTAAGGTACATATTAAGTTCCTGGCAAATATAAAATGCTTTGTTATGTCTGCTTATTAATTACTATTCTAGATCATTTAGACTTGATTTCTAACCATGGGCAAGTGACTCTTTGTGACTTAATTACTTTCCTCATACAATTTTATTAATAAGTGACCCATTTCATAAGACTATTGTGAAGGACATTAAAATTATTACATAAAAACTTACAAAAACTTATTCCTAATTAAGGATCATGCCACCTATTAGTTCTCAATATCTGAAGACATGGCTTGATTATCAAGGTCAGTGCCCCAAAACATTAAACAAGTCAATCCTGACCCACCAGGAACACTGCCGCTCCTGAAGCCACGGCTCCTTTTACCTGCCCACCTACCTTCTCCAAGCCTATACCAAGCCCAGGGGATGGCACTGCTCTGGGAGCTCAGCCCTCGCACCTAAGTCTACTGAGATAAACAACATTTAAAATCAAAACAAAATACCAATGTCACAAGCACTGTTAGGTTTTAAAACCTGACACCTGTGCGAAAGAAGGGGATGTGGCAGTCTGTGCCCTGTGGGGAAGGCCATCTGTGCAGGAGCAGAACCTCAAGCTTTCCACTCCTTATATGTGCAAGTGCAAGTGCAAGCCCTCGCCCACGGCACTGTACTCACCCAGAGGTACATCATGTCAGACCAGGCTGCTCAAACTCAGCGGCCCGTTGATCCTGGACTGCAAAAAGGCACTTCAGTGAACGGTGGGAAAGGAGAGGCCAGAATGGGGGACAAAGGATTGGGGTGGGGAGAAACCCCCCCAAAATTACTTGAGTTTAGAATTCTAAAAAAACGACCGTCTCCTCCCCCTCCTCCCTCCTCTCCAGCTGACTGTTCTGTTGTTCTCTCCTCCCTCTCGCCCTCCCTTTCCTCCCTCCGTCTCTCCCTCTTCTCTCTCTCTCTCTCTCTCTCCCTCTCTCCCTCTCCCTCTCTCTCTCAGCTCCCAGCCCCTAGTGTCTGAACTGGAGTGCACACCACACTGTGTTTGCCTTCAGGGAACCTCTCTGTCATTCTACTTCTAGAAACATGATTACCACTCACAAAGATCACTGCAAAAGACAGGGACGGGTGGGGTTGGCAATAAACCACCAGCACCAGTTTCTCGTGGTAGACATAAATTAGTTTAAGATGAGTTCTTTAAACACAAATGAAGCAATCAAAAAACTCTGCCCTCCAAGGTCGAGGCAAGTATTTCAATCTTCCCCTCTGGCCCGATTCTTCCTGATCCCCTAGCAGAAGCCAGGCATGCACCACAGAACCTGCTCAGAGCCACGTTCCCTTCCCACATCGCCCTACCACTGTTATTCTTTACATCACTTCGCCTGTAAAAATTCTTTTATTTTTTATTTTATTTTATTTTTTGTAGCTGTAGATGAACAGAATGCCTTTATTTGTCTACCTTTATGTGGTGCCAAGGACTGAACCCAGTGCCTCACACACACTGGGCAAGCACTCTGCCACTGAGCCCCAGCCCCACAGCCTGTAAAACTTCTTAATCCTGTAAGATTTTACAACACAGCCTTCCTTCTGAAGGGACAAAATGACAAATGTTTTAGCAATAAGTGAATCTCGAGCCCCTAGTATGTTACAGATATTTTGTGAGGCATGCAGGAGGGGCAGAGTATAAGGCCCAGGTTTGAACTCCGGATCTACAGTTATTATCACTGTGTCTTGGGGAAAGTTTTTAACCTTTTCAGGCTTTTGTTTCCTCCCCAAAAAAATGGATTTAAAAAACTGGAGTTGTAATTAAATTAAATCATATATATATATATAACTATGTAAGCTCTCTGCCATGACCTTGGTGACCATGTTGTCCAATTTTAACTCAGTTCCAACATTTCCTAAGCACTTCCTATATGCCAGGCAAAGCTTCCATCCATTACATACGATGATGAGCAAGTATTATCAAATCAGTGCGTTTTATACAGAAAAAACTGAATTCTCCTCCACATGCCAATGCCCCTGCTCTTTTCTTACCTCCCTGACCCATTTCCCCACCTTCCTACTCAAAAGCCCACCTTAGCCAAAAGTGGCTCTCCTTCCTCTATGGGCCTGGGGTTTGTAATGTGACATTCACTGCTGTCATTTTGCTACTAAAGGTACTCCTGTGCCAGTCTTATCTCCTTTTCACCCTTTTGGCCAGGGATCCTTTTGTGTTATACCTAGCATACGTCAGACACACAAAACATTCTCAAAATGTTATTGTTTTGAGGCATATTCTACTCCTTTAACTCATTAAAGGAAAAACAAAACAAAATCAAAACCAAACCAAAACATAAGGTCTACCACTTTCCAGTTGCCCTAGGGTTCTGGTTCCCCCTCTGACATGTTGAGACAGCTCCCTCCATCTTAGGAAATCTCCAGGTAAGGTCTGCAGCACTCCAGGCATGCCCAATGCAGGCCTGAGGGGCCTTCTCTTCTCTCTTTCCCTCTCTCCCCCCACTGTGGTGCTCTGGTCCTAGTTACCTGCTGACCTGAACTTTCCTGTTCTCTTAGGGTAGTAGTCAGGTCACTTTTCCTTTTCTTTTGCACTACTGTATGTGCCTCCGCAGGAGGCTTACGATGCCTTCCTCTCCTCCCACCTTCAACTCTCAGTTCATTTACACTTGGAGAGGTGGGGCAGGGATTCTCAGCCTCGCCCAAACCTCTTCTTTTTCTTTATACGGAACCTCTCTGCTTCTCTGAAGGCCTGCATTACCTCATTTCTAGTACAAAAGAGGAGTAAGAACTTCCAAGCTTTAAAACTGAGGATGTCCTTTTTTTCCTTTTTTCTTGCCGCGCTGGGGACTGAGCCTAGGTAGGACCTTGCACATGCTAAACAAACATTCTACCTCTGAGCTATGCCCCCAGCAGTCTTTTTTAAAAATTTTGAATGTGAAGAATACAAATCTTGACTTTGTATAACTATTACTTAAGGCTCTCTTATATGTCCATAGTCACTTTGCAGAGGCAATTTTCCTGTCTCATAGCACCTCCTAAATCTGAAGCCGTAACTATAGTCACATCACACTAAGAGGCTGCAGTCTTTTCAAACTCTTTGAAGAGTTTTTATTTGAACTCTTGTTCATCCTTAACTACAACAATAAAACAAACACCATAAAATCACAAATATTCATACTGTCATTTTATGTTGATATTTTTAAATCAAATTTGGGATGGGATAAAGATAAAAACATCTGCAGCAAAGAAAAAGAAAAATACAGAAATCCTCAAAATGAAGTGAAGAAAGTTTGAATATGTCACAAAAACTCTAAAAATTACCTCCCAAATTCCCATGGGTAGAACCATTTATAAACTCCTTTGGAACCTCAAGAAGAATTTGCAAATTACTAATGCTCCTTTCCTGATTATAAATTTTTAAATTAGGTGGACAGTCTTGGTTGGAAATGAAACTCTTCTGTGTGTTTCCTTCACAAACTTGCACACAAAACACTACCCCACAGCCGAGCTACTGATCTTGTGCATGCATGCTCCTGCATGCCCACATTTCCCTATCTGAAAAAAAGAAACACAGAAAGACACAAAGAGAAAGGAGGGGGAAAAATTCTCTTTAATCATCAAAATAAGGAAGCTTGTGCTTTATAGCTATGTAGGACTCACTTTAAAAGAAAAACGGGTCTAACTATCACATACAGTGAAGCCACTCTGGGGAGGGTCTCAGTCTGCAGAGATGGAGATGTATACACGTGGCATTCCACCAGGAGGAATTATTAGACTGCACTCTGAAGCTACCAACCTCCAGATTAGCTAGCTGAGAGGTGAGGGCGTGTCCATTTGAGCACTGAAGAAGGAATTCTTCTAGGCAGAGGCCACAGAGGAAGTTTCTGGCATACTGGACTCAGAGAAAGAAAAATCAGATAATCTGGGAAAGCAATACAGGGGCTGCCAATAATTTTAGTCTTATAATGCATTCGAATCCCTGTTTCTGAAAGTCCTAGGTTTTATGTCAAGAGTCCGGTGGGCAGAGAGGATATGGACCCACATTTCAGATTCTATCTCAAAATCTAATAATTCAAGAGACCACTTGTTTTTACAAGTTTCTCTGTGGCTATGAGGCCTGCGAGGGAAGCGTGTGCATGTGGGGAGCCAGCATGACTCTTGAAAAATATACCTGAGAAATCAGGCACTGAAATTTTCAAACAATATCTGACAAGACTCTACATAATTTATATTCCTTCCACTTAAGAGGACTGGGAGCGACAACAGAGCCTCACCACCTTGTGGACTATAGAAGTGAGACAAGTGAAGTCCCCTGAATTTGACTTAAAAAAAAAAAAAAAAAAAAAAAACAGCTGAAAGAATAAGGTTCTTATACCTCATTTCCTCTCAGTTTCAAATAGCAGGGATTCCCACAGGGCAGTCCTCTAATAGAACTCTGCTACTCAAAGTATGGGCCAGCATCAGCTAGAAGCTTCTCAGATATGAAGAATCTCAGGCCCCACTCTAGACTTACAGAATCAAAATCAATGTTATACCTGCAGCCCCAGGGGCATCTGTGTACAGTGAAGCCTGAGAAGCTCAACTAGGTAGACCTAGGGAGGGTAGGGATAGTTACGGTTTTGTCATTTTCAAGTCAGACCCAAGGTGCTCTGGAAGACGAGCTGGGGAGTCTCCCACGCTTGCTTGCTTTTTTCAGTGTCAACACAGCCACCCCCAGCCAGCGTCTATCGACCGGGAGCACGCTGCGTGCCACAGCTCTGCAGGAATTGTCTCACTGCATCTTTACAATAACTCAGTAAGGCAGACCCCATCATCTCTTCCACACATCAAAGGAACATGAGGCTCAAAGTACTTAAATAATATATGTCATGGTTTCACAGCTGGGAAATAAAGGTGCCAAAAGCTAAACACAAGTTTTCAAGACTCCAAGATCATTTCTACACTATACCATACTTATTCATTGACAAAATCTGATCAAGACTGGCAAAATCACTAGAAATTTTACCCTGATAGAATCCTGCACTCCACCCCTGCCACCATCAAGACTTACACCCACAATGCCAGGGAGTGAGTTGGGACTTGGTATGCACACACTGTATGTGGCACTGGCCGGAGCACTGCTGCACTAGTGCTGTCGTTAACAGAATAGTTCTGAAAACTCTTGTGAACTCTGATTACCCTCCTGGATGTCTAAAACAAGCTCTGCTCATATACATGGTGGGAAGGGTGCACCTTGAAGCTAGCCTCTTAGAAAGGGCAAAGACAGAATGTCTTAGAATGCTTACTCCAATTTGGGGAAACGCAGGATTGCCATCCCTAAAACTGGAAACCACGTTATCTTAAGAGCCCTGTTTCCCTGTATTAAGTCTCCATTACATTCTCAAAGAGTCTCCCCACTCCTGACTGGCTGGCTCTGGTATCCTTTCCACCACGGTTCAGGACCCCATGGAGTTTTCCCACCCCGCCACTTGCTCTCCCTTCCACTCCCTTCTCTGTTCCACTATGATTCCACAGTCCAGAATTGAAATCCCTGGCTTGCAAACACCCTCCATCATCCATCCTCTCATCATTGCCACCTGGCAAAACTCCAAACACGGCTGAATGCAAGTTTCTGCCTTCTCTGCACCTGTGTCCCCACAGCTCGACCCTGCTGGAGGCAAATCACATGACCAAGCTGATGGCCATCACTGCACGTTCACGATCACAGACCTCAGTGGGCACTTGGCACTGCCAAGCAATCCCACCAAAGCTGTCCTTGGAAACTTTCCTGCTCTTGAAAATGACGCTTTCTTGCCTTCTCTCCTCCTGTCTCCTTCTCTCTCCACCACCAACTCTTGGCTGATCTCTATCCAAATACATCATTTTAAAAGAGAAGCATCCATAGAGCATCTTCTCACCACCAAGTCAACAGTGCTACTTAGAAATGCAAGCGCCTCCTCCTGCTCACAGTGAGCACAATGATGGAGGCTTTCCCCCTACTGCCCGTCTCACTGCCTGTGCCTGCAGGCCATCCCCTAGTACCCACGTGAAGACCTGGCTGCTGGTCAGTCTCCATTCTCTCCTCCATCAGCACTCTTGCTCCTTTTCACTCATCATGGCCATGCCCAAAAATTCATACATGTCCCATCTTCAGAAAACCTGCCCTCTGCTCTCACACACTGATGGGGAAGTATAAATTGGCCACACTACCTTGGAGGTCAGGCTGGGAGTACCCATTAATTTTTGCAATGTGCACAGCCTGTGGCACAGCAATGCCACCTCCAAGTGGCCTACCTTAGATAATCCCCATCAGTGTAGAAGGAAGTTCACTGCAGTGACCTATAAAAGCAAAGCACGACGTTTAAAATGCAGGTGTCCACTAGAGGGTAAATGACCAAACGAACCATGATTCCAAAATGTTCTCTTCTGCCCCCTTGCCTCACTCCAGCTACCAACCAGCTCTCTGCTCATCACATCACAGAAAAGTTCCAAAAAGTTGTCTAGATCTGTTTTTTTCTGCCTCACCTCTTTTTTTTTTTTTTTTTTTTTTTTTTTTGATGCCAGGGATTGAACTCATGGGCACTCGACCACTGAGCCATATCCTCATCCTCAGCCCTATTTTGTGTTTTATGTAGAGACAGGGTCTCACTGAGTTGCTTAGCGTCTCGCTATTGCTGAGGCTGGCTTTGAACTTGTGATTCTCCTGTCTCAGCCTCCCTAAGTGCTGGGATTACAGGTGTGCGCCACTGTGCCCAGCTCCTCAACAAATCTTTAAAAAGAAAAAGAAAATATTCCTAGGCACTTGATCCTGGTTCACTCTCTTCCCTCTCTGAGTTGCCTCACCTATTTCCATCACTTTGATTCACTCTAACATTACCAAGTTATGCTCCCCACCTAAACCTCTTGCATGCTCCCATACAACTACACGGCTGTCACATGGGCATGTCAAACACAAGTCCAAAGCTGGATCCTTAATTCCTCACCACCCTCATCCTTAAAATCTAGTATTCCCCTGGCACTGCCTACACCAGGAAGTCACTACCTGCAATTATGAAAGCCAGAGGACCCTTGCTCTATCCCTCACCAACATACACCAAGGCCTGTGCATGATTTTTCTGGATCTCCACTGCCACCACCTCAACCCAAGCTGCCATCATCCCTTTCCTGAACATCACAGCAGTTTTCTGACTGCCATCGTTGCTTCCCTTCAAAACACCCATGCCACAGCAGCCAACAGGGCATTTTTTTCTGTTTTTGTGTTGTTTGTTTCTGTTTGGGGGAGGGTTTTTTTTTTTTTTTTTTGCAGTCCCCGGAACTGAGCCCCGGGTGCACTACCACTAAGCTACATCCTCAGACCTTCTTATTTTTTATTCTGAGACAGGATCCCACTAAATTGCAGGGTATGAACTACAACTTGTGAACTCCTGCCTCCACCTCCAAGTAGCTGGGATTACAGGTATGTGCCACCAGGCCTGGCCCAAGAAAACGTCTTAAAACAAAAATCAGATAAGATTCCCCTAACTTCTGCGGCATCACATGACAAGTGTTTTTTCTAACCAAACTCCCTATAATGGCTCTTAAGGTCCTACGTGACACAGAGGTGCCCATCCCTCCAGTCTTACTTCATACTGTTGTATTCTTGCAACCACTCCTCCAAATACCCTCATCTCCTGACATACAGCAGGTCCATCCTTCTCCCCCAAGACCTGTTTAGCCCCTTCATTCCCTCTTCTTGAAATCCTCCCTCGTCACCCTTTCATTCTTTGCAAGGCTGGTTCCTTATCTTGTGGGTTGCAGTTTAAATATCACTTCCTCTAATAAAGCGCTCCAGACCATCTAGTTGGAGGTCCTTCTCCTCAATCCCTTATTTTCAATTATTGTGCCCTGTTTATGTTCTTCCTAACAGTTATTAGCATCCCTAATTATGTACATACTTGTTTTGTTATGTATTTCTCCAACAGAAAATAGTGTTTTGTATATACCAGATATAACTGAGATCTTCTACTATGGAACATTTTATCCCTTGACTTTTTGTTACGGAAGGTCAAAGTTATTTGTAGGAGTTTCTGGCACTCAGGCAACTGTCTAACCAAGTTCTATAAATACAGTTGGAGTGCTACTAATTTTGCCCTAGTTACCAAAAGGATTTACAGCTTTGCCATAGCTACAAACCATAAATACATGATGGCATAATGGCTTTAGAATGTTATGGTTTGAAATAATCATAATGTTAATACAAAAAAAGTTCAAACTTAATCATTTACTTTAAGCTAATTTGATCATCAACATTCCAAATCGCCTCTCCTCAAATACTACACATTTATTCTTCTCTGCACAATAAAATAACAGCATCCCAATTCAAGCTCCACTCTAATCAAGCTTGATGTAGATAAATTAATTAACTAGAGTCCAGTCACGGGTGGCTATTTGAATTTAACTTAATTAAAATTAAAATTTCAGTTCTTCAGCTATACTAGCCAGATTATCAAGCGCTCAAGGGCCATATGAGGCTAACAACTGTCACAACAGACAGGGCAAACATAAAACACTTCTGTCACCACAGAATGTTCTATCAAATGGGAGTTGTTCTAGAACATGGTAATAACCAGAAAACAAAAACGTCCTCTACACATCCAGAAATTCAATTTCATTTGAAACAACAGAAACTCTATGTACATCAATAGTGTGCAAATTTAATGACTGAGAGATTGTCAGCAAGTCCTGAAATGTCAATGTTATGGTTTGGGTCTTAAATGTCCCCCAAAGGCCCACAAGCTCAAGGCCTGGTGGCCAGCCTATGGCATCACTGAGCCGCAGTGGAGCCTTGAGGAGGCAGGCCCAGTGGAAGGAAGTCAGGTCACTGATGTCGTGCCCCTAAAGGGGATATGGGGACCATAGCCCCTCCCCTTCTCTCTGTCTCTGCTTCCTGGATGCCCCAAGGCGAGCAGCTTTCCTGTACCACATATTCTTGCCATGATGTTCTATCTCACCACAGGCCCCAAAGCTATGGAGTCAAGTAAGCAGGAACTGAAACCTCTGAACATAGGATCTTCCCTTTTTTAAGTTGATCATCTCAGGTGTTTTGTCTCAGTAACAGAAAGTTAACACAGTCAAATAGAAAGTCCAGGCCAAGAAGTCAATTAGCCTATCACCCTAACTGCATTCTGTACCAAAATGACTGAAATAAAATTTTAACATAATCATCCCTGAATTCTAATAATGAGAAAAGGTCAGATATATACTCTCATTTTCTCCATCTGGAAAATGGGAATAGCGATGCCTACATTACAGGAATGCTGTCAGATCCATCAGAGTATGTTAAACCACTGGGTATTTATACTATGATCCCCATCACACTACTAACGGCCAAATGGTCAAGATCACAAAACAAAAAATATTACATAGAAGCAAATAAATAGGCAGATACTTGGGCTTTGGGCTCAGTGAACTCTGTGAACTCGCCAAGCCCATTTCATCCTTCCTCATCTCTTCAGAAAACACTATATATGAACTCAAGTTTCCTTCCTTAAAGCACTGGATCTGAAAAGAAGGGAGCTGTGTGGTGAAAAGGGGAAAATAAGAACAGAAGTCATAAAAGGCTTAAGGCAATCAGGGACAGAATGCATTTGAAATAGATAACCCCATTTTAGCATTTTACAAATTGGCAATAGGTAGTCTAACAATTTTTAAACTGATGTTAACTATAGTTTTCTTCACTCAGAAAAATTTATTCACTCAAAAGAAAAATGCCAAACAAATACACAGCTTCTATTTAGTATGCAACAATGTATCATTTAAAAGTAGGGTGTCCTCTTTGAGAAGTAAGGGTACATGTGAGCTACTCCAAGGCAGAAAGGCCCTATTTATTTAATATTTATTTAATCTGTGCACTAAGGCACAGGCATTGTACATATAGTTTATATATATGTGTGTGTGTGTGTGTGTGTGTTTGTATATGTGTGTGTGTGTGTATATATATACATATATGTATATGTGGAGAGAAAGAGATGGACACAATATCTTTATTTTTACGTGGTGCTGAGGATCGAACCCAGTGCCTCATACATGCTAGGCAAGTGCTCTACCACTGAGCCACAACCCCAGCCCCATATATATAGTGATAATCAAACTGCAAATATTTAGTTAATTTTAACAATGTTTTGGGATTATGCTTTTAAAATAGTTTAATTTCCTTAAATTTTGTATTGAAAATTTTGTACTTAATAATTTAGCTTCTCCAAAATGTTTTTAAAGTTTGGAAAAAAGCAAATGGATTCATTTCAGACCCACTGCTGGTGACTTTAATCCACACACACACTGCACGTGAGTCATACCAGTGCTACACTGTGCAATCATATTTTGAAGTGTTTCATGGTCAAATAATCTCAAGAAACACACTTTAAGCAATTTTACTATTTGCCCAATTTCAGAATTTCACAGCCTTCTAAGAGAATATTAAAATTAATAGGTGCTTTTTACAAATGTTATAAATACTTATTGGAAGAAAATAGGCTATTCAGGGGTGCTAGTGATTAGCTGACAGGCAGATAGAAGCCAAGAATTTGCTGCACAATCTAAAGGGCTATCAGGATAACGAGAAGATGAGACACAGACTCAGACAGCTGAAGAGTTTGCTGCTGCTGACTTAGCTCATGTCTGTTCTAAACAGCCACATCAGAGCCGTTTCACTGTGAGCTTCCTGGAGAACAGAACCACCCTGCCTGCCTGCCTAGATGAACTGCAATCCTCAGATGCCAGCTTAGGAGTCAGAATACATGAAAAGGGGGTGGAGGGTCTTCTGAACTAGCTGGAAAAACTGAAATAACATTATTCTCTGAGAAGGTAACCTATCTAATCAATACTAGAAGGTACTAGACCACTCTATCCTGGATCTGACCAATGGTTTCAATAGCCACGCGTTTTTAAAAATTAATACCTCTCCAACTTATTTTCAAGTTATGACTATACTTTTAATAATATAAATGAATTCAGTGGGGCTTACTTTAATTATTTCTGAAACACAGTTTATTTTTAGTAAATATTACAGTCCCAACATGGGAAGCTATAACCATGCCAGAAATTTTCTGAGGAGATAAAATTCTATTTATAGACCTATCAGTTGTGCCTTGCTTAGGTTGTAACATAGTTTCCACTTTAGGCCTGATATGACCTCCCTTGACTTCTCTGGTCTCTAATGTTCCTTTCATCCTGAACTTTCCTATATTTATCTTTATCTCCACAGGGTACTTAAATTAAACTACTAAGGGGCAGGAGGAGGAAAGAATCTCCCTTTCCTAAACCATCACCTACAAGAAAGTTTTAGGAACTTATAAAGGAAAAGAGAAGAGTCTTCATTTGATGGGTCTTGGGAAGGGAACCATAACATTCAGCAATCATCTAGAAAAAGCCTATGAGTAAACCATGCACAGGGCAAATGAGAATGGCAAGAGAGTCTCTGGGTGTCTTAAACTGTGTTTGATTTACGTTAAAGTTTTCCAACTTTCAAAAACAAGAACAAATGTCAATGTGTTTTAACATAGAGAATACTATATCTGCTAATCAAGGGGAAGAAGCTAAGCAAGAAAAAGAGCAATGTAAGCAATTACATTTTTCCTAAAAACTGTTATCTCAGGGATTGAGTTGTCATCAAGATTATTTTTTTACATTAGCTGCTGGCATTATACATTCTACACTTAAAATGCTAATCTTAAAGGATCTTAAGATCTTCCTCTCCCTGTCTCGGGTGATGATTCCATCAACAATTCCAGAAGGCGTGAGCACCTGGCTGCAATCCAGTGAGCCATTTTACTGTGTCCCTTCATTGCCTCTGCCATGACCCATACCCCATCTCACCCCAGCCCTGACCTACTCCACACTCTGAAATTTAAAATTAACTGCTTTTTACTTCTCTGGCAAATTCTAAACCCTTTGATCTCTGCTGTCTTTGGCTCACTTACTTTATTTACTATCTTAAGTATATCTTGCCTCTTGTTATTAGTTCCATGTTTACAGGTCTTGTGTTGTGAAGGAGACTAAAAAATCTCTGAATTGTATGTACCTAAAGGACAATGGTCATGTCTTATTCATCTCCATATGAAGAGTGTTATGCCAAGTGTACATCACAGACACACAGTAAACACTGTGGAAATACTGAAATACTTCATTGTTGAATAAGAATGCTTCTCCTATATGAATCTTTCATAGCACATGACTGGGAAACCCCAACATAAAGGTAGTAGAGTTGAATCACAAGGAATTCCTAAAGAGGGGCAGGGAGAAGTATATGGACATTAAGTACCGGATTCTTTTTTTCAGGGGTGGGGAGGTAACCAGGATTGAACTCAGCACTTGACCACTGAGCCACACTCCCAGCCCCATTTTCTGTAATTTCTGTCTCACTGTTGCTTAGCCTCACTGAGTTGTTGCCTCACTTTTACTGATGCTGGCTTTGAACTCATGATCCTCCTGCCTCAGCCTCCAGAGCTGCTAGGATTACAGACGTGTGTCACCATGCCCAGCTTAAGTACTGATTTATGATCACCATTCTCAGGTGCTCTGGAAAATGATGAGCACAGAATGTACCAGGTGATAGGACAAACAATAGCATTTCCTAACCCAAGAAAACACTTCCTGCTTTTCTCCAGCTACCTACTGCTCATCCTTTAAGGCCTACCTCTTCCTATCCACCCCGAAATCTCCTAACTGTCCATTATTTGATGAGGAGTAGCTACTTTTTTTTAGCATTTTCACTTATAAGAAAGGACAGATTTAAATTTTAGTAAAAGGAATTCAAACTGAACATGAGTAAGCCAGGCATGGTGGTGCATGCTTGTAAGCCCAGCAACCTGGAAGGCTGAGGAGGGACAATGGCAAGTTCAAGGCCAACACCAGTAACTTAGTGAGATCTCATCTCAAAATAAAAATAAAAGGGGGAAGGGACTAGGTATGTGGTAAAGTACCCCTGAGTTCAAACTGCTCCTGAGTACAGTAGTATGGGCAGGGATTGACCAAATACCAATGAAAGTCACTTCTTGTTTGTTAAAGCTGGCAAACACCAGAAAATACTCCCCTTAATTTTTTTTTTCAATTGTGAAGTTTAGCACATAAAATAGCATTTCCCCTTTCCAAAGAAACAATATGGGTTTTGTACGGTGATCAAAGCTGATGTATGGGCCCAGATGATCAAATGAACTCGAAAGATCATTTTCCAGAAGCAACATGGCAATGAAGAAAGAACTTAGGTTTGGAAGCAAAACAGACCTGGATTGAACTGCATCACCACTAACCAGCTGTGACCTGGAGCAAGCACTTCACCCTCTAACCTCTGTTTCCTCACCTATGAATGCAGAGTTATGATGAAAATAAGAAATAATGTAAATAAAACACCTAGGCCAATGCCTCAATTGGTAAATTACAAGTGTTAACAGATTTGCCTATCATTTTTCTAGCCTACAATAAGTCAGAAAATGACTTCTACAATTTTTTTAATTGGTAACAATAAAGTACTGATAAAGAAAGGTATTTTCTCTGTGCTTCCTCCTCCTCCCCCATCCTTTTTTTTTTTTTTTTTTTCCTTTCTTTTTGTAAACAGGTCTTGCTATGTTGCCCAGGCTGGCCTTGAACTCCTGGGCTTCAGCAATCCTCCTACCTCAGTCTCCACGGTAGCTGGGACTACAGGCACACACTACCATACCTGGCTCTCTGAATTTAAAAGAAAAATTTACAGGGAAAAAAAAAAAACACGTGTTCGCTTGGGTAAGATGTCCCTACTAAATTGAACAGCTAGGATAAGCAAAAACCAAAGCTCAAAAAGGGGAGCTTATAACAGGATATGTGTGTGTACGGGTACACACAGATTCCAGGTAAGGGTAAACCCTACACTGCTTTCCTATATGTGTGTCACAGAAAATCTATGAACAAAGAAGATTTTCTTTTAACTTCCTCCACATTCTACCCACTAAGTAAGAGATGCTTAGCTAACAATTACAAAGCAAAGAGAAAAGAAAATATCTGCACCTGCATGAGGAAAGGCGGGTGGTAAGGGTAGATGAAGCTGCTATACAAGATGAAAACTCCATGGAGGAAGGAAAAAATTGATTGCTACACTACCTTCTTTTGATGCTTTTGAGTGATGAAAGAATACCTAAGCCCTCTGCTTCTCAAGTAGCAAGGCTGTGTCTGGTCTTCTATGGGTCAGGATTCAAAGCAATTAAGGAGTTAAAGCTTTCAGAATATTAGAATGACAATGCCAGCAGGACTTTCAGGGCTTTTTTCACTAGCTCAGTGGAATGGAAGAGCCAAATGGGTCTTCCCAGCTAAGTGACCTCAGGTGAGTCAGACAGCCTCTCTAGCCTTCACTTTTCTTGTCTATAAAACCAGGTGAACAGCATTTGCCCTGTAGAGTTGTAGGAATTTAATAAGCTAACAATTAAAAAGCAAACTGCTTCAGAATAGGCATTCAACACAGGTCAAATGCTCTTCCCCAAATCTCGGGCCCTAGCAATACACAAAACGCTGGTGACATATATACAGATATATCATCAACACACATTCTTTCTCTTTCCTTTCTCTGTCATTTTGCAAAAAGATTAAGCCCAAGAAGGGAAAATAGCTTTTCCAAGGTTACACTGCTGGTTACTGTCAGAATCAGGACTAAACCTCAGTTCTTCAAGCTCAATGCACTGCATCTTGCCTCATGAGGCACATCCCCTTGGGGATGAGTCAGAGAATCAACACAGACAAGAAAACAGGCTCACTGCATCGTCACCAGTCCTGTGATTCAGACACCCAAGAGTTAAACGCTCAGCCTCACTAGGCCCAGAAAGCAGAGTGGTAGATTCCTTATGGGAGGAAGCCAGAAAGGCACTGAAATCCACTCCTCCATGTGATTGGCTGGTTCTCAAAGGGGTGGGAAGAGGTAAAGGGAGAAGAATGTCACCGGATCCCCACGGGTAAACAACAGCAGAAGCATCTGCTCTGGTTTTCAACTAAATTTGTGAAATATTTCTGAATACCTGACCACCAATCTTAAAAGACCCTAACTTCTAGCCTTCATCAAAAAGAGAGCCTTGTTCTTCAAGATTCTTAGTATCTCATGCTAGATGATCAAACGTGAAAGGACAGTTTCTCTAGCACAAAATGAGTACCCGATGCTTGCACCCCGGGTGCTAGAAATCCACACCTCCACCACCCTCCTCCCCTTGCCATTATGGAGAGCACCAAGCCTGCTGGCTTCCCCTCTCCCACTTCTTCAAACGCTGTTGTTTCAGACACGACAGAACTATTCAATCACATTCACCCTGAATTCTTCTCCACCCTCTTTAAGAGGGGCCCTTTCTCTTAAAGGGGGGAGGGGGGTTCTTGTTGCAAGATGTAACTCTTCTATAATTATGTTAGTACACATGTGCAGAACAGAAGGAAGGGCGGGCTTGCCGGGAGAGAAACCCAATATCCTGGCCAAGTCCACTGGGAGGTCAACCCAAATTACTAATCCAGGACAGGGCCACTTAACTGAAGTAGCTGAGGCATGCCTTCAGTCCTCGCAACACTCTTTGCCCCCAGGGCAGGTACAGAACAGGTGTCTTTCCTCAAAATCTTATTACTCCCAACAACTTTTTTTGCTCAGAAGTCTCCCCCATTTCAAAGCTTCACATAAAAATCTGTTCTGTGCAAGGAATGAGAGGCAGGCACTCTGCCCCAGAAAGCCACAGGGACTTCACAGGACTGGTCAGCAAGGAGCCTGGAACACTGCATTCCCTTTGTTCTCACAGCCACAAAGAAACTCTAAGGTCCTCATAATGTATATGGAGGTGGGGCTAAAGTAAAACTGGAAAAGAAAGCTTCCTGCAGAGAGGCTAAAGCCTGGGCACCTTTAATGCCCCCACATCAGTGCCCCAGAACCAGGACTGAGCCAAACCCTCCCCAGGCTCATCCTAAACAATCTGGAGTTGCTGGACAGACCCAGCTGCAGAACCGAACCATGGAGCCTATGACCAACCTGAGACCACTCTAGACACAACAGGCAAAGATCCCTCAGCACTGAGCCTAGGGCAAATCAGCTCCAGGAAATAAGTTACAGAGGCTCCCTATGTCTCCACTCCATAATCCCAAAGTCAAGTTTAATCTGAACTAGCTGCTAATTCCTTTTGCTAACACAGATGTCTCATTTATAAATCCCAGGAAACGTCAGTGGCTCAGCTCTCTTACACAGGCATGTTCAGAAATTAAGTACTTGACGGGGCTCGGCACAGCTATCGAAAGCACCATCTTCAGTATCAGGCAGGCCTGGTTTAAATACCTGTTCAACCACTTTCGAACTCCACTCCTTAAGCCTCTCTAAAGCTCAGTCTCTTCTGTGAAGTACAGATTCTACCATCCCCCTTACAGGAGAGTGGTTGTTAAGATAATGAGGAGTTGAGGGTGTATACATCCGGGTATGTACACACTTAGTGTACAGTAAGCACTCAATAAACAGTAGCTGTTGCTATAAATTATAACTGAGGACTATAAAACAACTTCTGCAACGTCAGCACTCCTGCGCCTTCCTCATGCCACTCTAGAGTGGCAAGCAGCAAGAGAACACCAAAGACTACTTGATGATGACATTAAAGATAGGAAGGAGAGTCACAGACAGGACTCTGCCCATGAAGACACTCATGCTGGAGAACACCACAAAAGGCAGGCAGGATGGGGAAGTACTGACAAGGATCTCAGGATGAGCCTACTGCTCTGTGTAAGCGACATACTGGGAAGGGGCTATATCTAAATCTAGCCCAGCAATGACAGTCACACTGAATAGATCTGTGAGGATCACCAGGCAGGGAAGTGCTGGAAGGCAGGGGACATTCTGGAGTTCCACACACAAAGAATGACAGGAGAGGTCAGGGGCATGTGCACAGTAGGTTTTGGTCTCTTCACATTATACCTGGGGAAAATACACTGGGCATAGTGCTGACAACCGTGACCGCGCATTTTCAGGCAGGAACCGCAGGTGCCTGCTTGCTAGCTTAGTGCCCCAGCACACACAGTTTTCAGCAAACAGGCCGGAGTCTCTCAAGGAACTACAATCATAATCAAAACCAAATATCCTCACTGATGGGGGGATGGGGTGCTGGCTGCAGGAGCCAGTGGCTCTTCACTCCCACAAACCTGTACTCTTGCTCTCTTCCTCGATTGAAAATTTTCATCACCACACTTCCAATCTGTCACACTCTCAGACCTAAAGCCTGCAGTGTTGTTGAAGGACAGCAGGCTGGGCCACTCCTTGGTCATGACAGTACTTGTCCATCAGGAAACAGCATTACACTGGGGGAGAAGGACTAAACTGAGAACGAAGGCTTTATATCACAGCCCCAGCTTTGCCACTAACAGAGCCATAGGAATAAATGGCGGAGGCCTTCAGTAACTCCTCTAAACCTCCCTGAAACTCAGTTTCCCCATCTGCATACGAGAGTGATGTCACTAAATCCAGCTGATATTCAATGATTTAGGACCTGAGGACAAGGTTAAATTTTCCTAGCCTGTGTTCCTGTCTCTGTGTTGGGATGAACATGTCACCAAAGCACCAAGGTATTAAAACAAGTGATTACCATTCACTCTCTAAACTAGACAAAGTTCAGGCACAGTAGTAGGCAAGCCAAAACATTTCTGGAATACAAAGTAAAAGGTTTTAGAATTTACCAAACTGAACCTTTCATTTTATGAAAGTTAGTACTCCTTGATCCTTGGATATTAAACCAAGAAAACAAGGAACAGGAAGTGATGGGACAAAAGCAGAGTCACCCAGCACCTGGAAGGACAGAAGGTCTGCTTGCTAAAGGAGCTCTCCAAACACTCCAGCTAAAAAAGCCATATGCAGGCTTTAGAAGATGGCACACATACCAAAAACACAGGAACAATGGTTACTATTTCTGACCAATGGATTAGACCTGAAAGATGGCTGTAATCTGCACTGGACAAATCGTATGGTCAGAAATAATCTCACAACGGCCAGCACTCAACAAACTGGCAGCTCTTTAAAGAGGACTCTCTGGGGACCCCAAGCTATAGTAACCGAGGGAAACATATCCAGATCAGATCAGCAGAAGCCTCTCTGGTTCCACATGAAGTATTGTAGGGGCAGTGGCACAGGCTCGTGCACAAGGTTTAAACAATGAGCTCCCTGAACGTGGCACGTGTCCAGGTCAGAAGAGCTGTTTCTCCGCCACAAATGACCCATGAAGTAACAGGTGCCAGCAGGCCCATTACCTATGCCTTCAGCTGCAGTTCTCTAGAGGGCCTGATAGTCACAGTAGTTACTTATTTCTCCCATGTTAAATTAAGAAGAATTCCTATTTACTGTCCCATTTCTTTCACCTTTCTCTTCCTAACATATAAACATGCTTTCCCAACATTACATACATACACACAAGATATGGTGTCGCCATACGATGGAAGATGACATTTTTCAACAACAGAAAAATGAAGTCCTGATGCCTGCTACGACATGGAGGAACCATGAAACCATCACACTCAAGAAGGAAGCTAGACAAGGAAGATTGCACACTGTATCAAATTCATCTACATGAAATATATAAAACAAACAAACATGGTGAGACAAAAGGTAGACTAGTGATTGTGTAGGGTCCGGGGAGTAGGAAGTAAAAGGAGAATTGGGAAGCGATGACTAAGGGAGATGAGAGCTCATGTGGTGTGAGGAAAATGTTCTCAAACTGAGGGATTGTTGAACAACCCTGTGAACATACGAAAAGCCTCTGACATATATTTTAAGTGAGCAAATTGTATAATATGTGGATTATAATCCTAATAAAAATGTTTTCAAATGTCCTAAGGAGGTTACAACCTTCTTTAGGAAAGGCGGTTTAATGGGGGAGATTCGATCCTTCTAGCAGTTCCTTGTGTCCAAACCCCTGCCCTTGCTCCTTGCTAGCAACTGCTCCATCTCCTATTCCATTCTCTGCACCACCGCAGCACCCAGCTCAGGCTGACACCCTTCCCAAGACGACAACTGGACTCATGGCAGTTGTTGATCTTAAAGCATCCATGCTCTACCATGAAACCTACACATCAAGTTTCCCTTTGTCCAGCAGAGATAATAAAACCACTCCTCCACACACACACATGCACGCACACACCCAGGCAAATCACCTGCCATACCATGGAAAGTATGAAGATAAATAATAGCATAATACCACAGGTTTGGGAGTTTCGACAAATCCGGATTCCAGTCAAGGCATTTGGCCAAGTTACTTTAAGCCTCACTCTCAGTTTCCACTTCTATAAAATGGGAGAAACACCTCCTAATGCATGTGGCTTTTAAAAAAAAATTAAACAAGAAAATCTATGTAAATGATTAATGCTTGGCACCTGAAAGTACTCAATAAATAATAACGCTATTTATAGAAACCATGTACCCAGTTTTTCTCAGGCTGTCATTCAGCAAGCAAGTCAGCCTCCACATAAAAGGCCAACAATATAAAGCAGGTTATCAGCACCATCAAATTGGTCATAACTGTTTTTCTATTTGTTCTAACCCATCTCATTCACTGATCCTCAGTCCATGGCTGATATTTCTGGCTTTTTTGCTTCAATTTGTTTTGCTATTTCTGGATTCACTGTAACTTCAAAGGTGCTTAGGGCTGCCTTTCTAGTTCCATGTTCTCTCAACCATAATCTGTACTTATCACCTTAATTATAATACTTTAAGCCATTCTGGATAAACTGTTTACCCAAAGTAAACAGTATTCTATTCTTCCCAAAAGCATATCATAAAATGAAAACAAGATAGACTTTAGAAAGAACTGTGATGGAACCTTACACCCTTCAGTGGAATACTAAGCAGTCATGAAACGCTGTAGAAACAACGAACGGCATGAAAAGACATACACAGTAGAGTAGGACTGATCTGGGTGCCTATTACAAAAAAGTTTGTGTAATATGATTAACATCCTTAAGGAATTTTAAAAAGTGTATATATGCAAGCACAGCTGTACAGAAACAAGACTAGAACAAAAAACAACAAAAAGATAAAGTTAAATGTACCAAAGTAATTTTATTCTTTTGGTCTGCTATATATTATGAATTTCCTTTGATGAATGAGTACTATTTTTATCTTAAAAATATTTTAAGAACATAAAAAGGGAAATTAATTCAAATAATGCAATGCCTCAGAGTACTTTATTAACAGAAACTATAGCATGGCTCTGGAAAGACCAGGGTTCAAATTCCTATTCTACCACTTACTACATGGATAACTTGATAAAACGTGAGCTTCGTTTTCTCTTCTAGAAACAAAGATGAAACTCCTGAGTACTTGGCATGTGGTCTGCAGTAATCTTTCCCTTCCAGTCCTTTACTCTCTTAACAGTAGGTCTCACTCCACTTGAGTGTGCATTAGAACTGCCTGCAGGGTGCCCTAACTGCTGACACCATTCTCTGAGTGTCCAATTCAGTAAGTCTGGGAAGACTGGGAAGAAGACCATGAATTTGCCTAAGTTCCCAGGTAGTGCTGATGTTGGTCCAGAAGCCACATTTTGAGGACCACTGCTCTAGGCAATAAGAACAAAATCTTATGACAATATGCTACAAGACGAGTAAGTGCATCTTCAAATCAGTTGTACTATTTCAGGAATACTTACTCACTGGAAACTGGATTAAGCTAGAGCCTAATACTGCAGACTCCCACAAAAGCCCAACTTTACATGGGATCATTCACCCCAGGACACTGAGGAAGCTGCTTTTCTACTTAGCTCAGCAAAGAACGATAATTAGTATTGCATTTAGAATATTCTGATTCCAGTATGGGAAAAAAACGTCTGAGAATGTTGAGCACAGATCAAATGAAATGCAAGAAACAGACACTGAATCCTCACTGTTAAGGGTGGAAGGGCAGATTCTAGTATGTCACAGAGTACTTGCTTTGCTCTGGGTGCCCTCTGTTGACAAAAACCAATATAGCCACTTCCTCCTTTGCTTCCCTCCCTTTCTCCTCCCACCCCAGGAGAGCCAAGAGTCCTGCAGTGTGACTCAGACTTGCAGAAAGATTTCCAGTTGTGAAATTATTCTCAGTCCGGAGCAGGCAGAACAGACCTTTTCTTCTTACAGCTTTCCTAGTCCCCTTCTTTGTGTGTTGGGATCTGCAGCTTAGCTCCAAACAGGTTAACTGAATTAGTTCAGTAATGCAGAGCAAGAAATGACCAGTACTGGGTGTAATGGTTGTGGAATTTGAGTTACAACAGCATGTCCCTTCAGGAACGGCTGGCATTGGCACAGGGGGATAAAATGCTACTGTAAGTAGTGTCTAGTACAATGTGAAGCCTGCTGGTATTAAAAATACCAACTGTGAAGTCCTTAGGAGTTTCTACAGATGAAAATTGGCCCAGAAGCCACATTTTGAGGACCACTACAGCACCATCCTAACTAAAACAACTGAAGGCTGAATTAGACCTAGAGCTCATTTATATGAGGAAACCAAGGGCCCAAAGAAGTAAAGCGACATACACAAGGCCACAAAATCTATGAATAAGCCAAGTTTCCTGAATCTCTCATGACTCACAGTCTTTCCACTGTTCAGAAAACTTCTTTCATTTAGTCACTACCAAAGCAAAGACAACCACTTTTTAACCACTTCCATAAGAGGGAAAAGAAAGTGCTGGGGTGCAGCTCAGTAAGAGAAAGCTTTCCCAAACATGCACGAGGCCCTGTGTTCAGTCCCCAGTAGCACAAAAAGAATAAAAGAGATTTTTCTCATCAATTTAAAAAAAAGGGAAAAGAAACTAATGAACATATCATAGTTCCTGGGGTGGGGAATTCTTCTTTTTACTACTGTTAAAATTAACCCTTTTCTGATACAAATATTACCTTAATAGCTATCAAAATTGTTTCACAGTCAAAAATTACATAGCTATCAACAAGCAATGTCTAAATCAAGTGTGTGGAAACTATGGTCTGTGTGCCAAATCCAGCCCACCACTTGCTTTTGTACAACCCTCATATCATCCATGAACTAAGGTGGTTTTTACATTTTTTTAAAAGATTTTTTTTAGTTGTAGAGGGACACAATATCTTTATTTTATTTATTTATTTTTACATGGTACTGAGGATCCAACCCAGTGCCTCACACTCAGTAGCAAGTGCTCTACCACTGAGCCACGACCCCAGCCCCAGTTTTTACATTTTTAATGAGTGAAAAGAAAAGTTGAAACAGCATATTTTGTGATATATGAAAATTCAATTTTTTAGTGCCAGCAAATAAAGTTGTATTTATTACACAGCCACATTTACACATTTACACACTGTCTATGACAGATTTCATCTACAGTGACAAAACTAGGGAGCTGCCACAAAGATCATATACGGCCCCCAAAAGGCTAACGTATTTACTCTTCCATACTTGACAAAAACAGTGTACCCATTCCTGTTCTAAACTCCTGATAAATGCAATCTCTAAACCTTCATTCAAGTACAAAGCACTGGGCTACAAGTCCAATGAAGGTCCCTACACCATTTAGCAGGAGTCCTGCCCAAGGTGAGCAATTGGCCTATGCTCCCAACAGACGGATCCTGCCTCTAGAGAATCTGAGGGTTAGACTTCTGACATACATATCAACTACTATTTATTAGCAATCCTATAACAGCACCCCATTTTACAAATGAAGAATGAAGACTCAGAGAAAGTAAATATCAGGCCCAAACTAGAATCTGAACTCAGGTTTGTCTAACACCAAAGTTTTTCCATCATTCTTGAGTGGTAATCAAACTGTTCTAGTCAGTTAAGGGGCCTCAAAGGCCAAAGGAAACCCAGAGTGGGGTTCCAAGCTTCTGTATCTTTTCTCCTAGGACCACTCCACTTACCTTTTTTCTTTGGTACTAGAGATTGAACTCAGGGGCACTCAATCACTGAGCCACATCTCCAGCCCTATTTTGTGTTTTATATAGAGACAGGGTCTCACTGAGTTGCTTAGCGCCTCGCCATTGCTGAGGCTAGCTTTGAACTCACCATTCTCCTGTCTCAGTCTCCCTAAGTGCTGGGATTACAGGCTTGTGCCACTGCGCCCGGCAGCCACTTACCTTTTTTAATCAATCGTATCTCTGTAATTTGTGTTATGCAGCTGGGAAACAACTCCAGGCACTTACACAGTTTGAAACATGGAGTTTTGTTTTGTATTGCTCTGTCACTTCCACATTCAGAGAAGGACATCCTATCAGATCCCCACATGTGAGAGCTTGGAGTGAACTCCTGTCCCCTCGGGAATGTTACCTCAAAACCTTATCAGACTTCCCCATATGTAAGTTACTGACTTCAACTACTGGGCTTCAAATACACACGCACTCAACAGTGTGGCTGGCACTTTCAGAGTGCAGCCCTGCCACTCTGGCTGCTCTGTCAGTCACTTCTCTGGACTCAGAGCTCAGGATGCAACAGGGCAATACCAGGCTAGCTCAGAGCTGTGAGCATCGCCTGCCCACGCGGCTCAGCCCTCTATCAACCAGGAACTTCCATGTCATCATGGACCTTCACTGTGGTGGCCAAGCCAGCTTCTCACCTCAACTGTGCGCAGGCTTCCCTTCCCACACAGTCCTGCTTCCATCCTAACCAAGCCACTGTGCTTGCTTGATTTTGGAACTCAATCATCTATGTGCTCAATGTCCATCGAATGTGTTCCCTAGGAGGTGTGTTCACATTATTCTCCCCCTCTTTATGAACCTAGAGGGGAGGGGTATCTTCAAAAGGCAATAAACTATGGGATTCATGAAATCATACTTGATCATCTCCTCGTTTTCACCACATGCAACAGCAGGAAAAGGAAATTTGCAGCTAAAAAAGTTTTTTTTAGCCTTTTTTCAAATCTGAAGGTCAATGCACTCACCAAAGCAAAAGCCAATTCTATGCCTTCTTACCACCCTTGGCCAATCTCACAAAACTGGGAATCTCAATTTCTCATCTGTCAATGAAGATCAAAACCCTGTGCTGCCCCCTTGAACACAGACTCACTGGGGTCTTAACAAGATCAAAGTAGAATGGGTATGAAAGTGATATGTAAATCATACAGAACTACAGAACTACAATAAAGAATTACTATCCCTGTGAAGGGGCACAAACAGAGAAAAGAACATTGACTAAAGAAAAATCAAAGATGCCAAGCAAAATGAAAAAAAAAAAAAATCAAGTACAAAGCATGTGCCCAATAGAAATCCTATAAATTTATAATGTTTGTTGAATGCCTTACACAGGGCTTGACACGGTGTTCAACACATGCTAGGTCCTTTAGCTCACTTCTTACCCTGCCACGTGTCAATCTAAAGCTAAGATACATCTGCTAGAATTAACGTCTGAGTTCCCTGTAGCAACAATAACAGAACTGAAGAGCTGGAAGCAGCTGTTTCTCTTAAATAATACTGTGATCCACACGACACCAAGATGCTTCTGAGAGCACAGGCTGTCTGAAGGAACGGCACAAGATCCTAACGACAGGAGCCACACAGGGAAAGTTCTCATGCAACAAAGATACTCATTGAGTGTTTTAAGGACCTTCATAAAATAACAGATTTACATTTAATATCCACTTAACCAAACTCATTAAACTTCTAAGAAGCATGCTCTTGCTGAAAGTCAGATACCTAGCTTCTTAAGTATTAATTTTTCGTATCACTCTGACAAGGCAAAGGCAATGAAAACATAGCAAAAGTTTAGGGGTCTTTTTCCTCCTTCGTCCACAGGGGAAAATCCCAACAAGTAGTCTCTGTATTTCAGGAAGGCTAATAATGAGTGTACTTGGTAATTTATCCCTTACCAAAATTTCACAGGGCACTTATTTTGTGCAGAGTATACCAAGAAGTATGTCAGGGTTCTTATTCTCACAACCTGTAGAGGTAACAAACCTTTTTACTATGCCCTACAAGGTGGCAAGCGCATGCCTTGGAGTGCAGGGGGCCAGGTCTAGAGTCTGCTCTAGGACTTCAGGGAGGAAGCAGAATTTAAAGTGGGACTTAAGAATAGACTGTGTGTTGCCGGGCGCGGTGGCTCAAGCCTGTTATCCCAGCACTTCGGGAGGCTGAGACAGGAGAATCACAAGCTCAAAGCCAGCCTCAGCAATGGCAAGGCGCTAAGCAACTCAGTGAGACCCTGTCTCTACATAAAACACAAAATAGGGCTGGGGATGTGGCTCAGTGGTCGAGTGCCCCTGAGTTCAATCCCCAGTACCAAAAAAAAAAAAAAAAAGAATAGACTGTGTTTACACATGGAAAATATCCTAAGTAAATAAATTAGAATTCAAACCCATTTGTAATTCCAAAGCCATATTACCCTTCTTCATAGCATGGCTAGAACAGAGTACCCTTCATGAAATAAAACTGAGGCAAGATCACGGAAGGCCTAAAACATCACACTAGGGTACTCAGCAGATAAAAAACAATGGTAAGACCTCCATGAGATCAGAGCTGTGCTTTTTATTTAAATAAATTTATACACAGAAATTGTAGAAATTATTTTCTAACGGCACCAAATTTCTAACATAAGTTAGGTTAAATGTTGTAATTGCCCCACCTCTCTAGTCAATCCTAAATCAGCTCAGTAAAACGGTATACAGTAAAGCTAAGAAAATAAACATATTAATCTATTACTGAACACTGATGTTGCCTACCAACTATGAGGGCTTTTGCCTTACCTTGCATTTACCCAGCTAGTTTCATTTTAAATCATCTGCCAGCTAAAGAACAAAGGATGGGGGCTTCCTAAAAGTGACTTACAGGGGCTGGGGATGTGGTTCAGTGGCAGAGCATTTGCCAGGCACGTGTGAGGTACTGGGTTTGATCCTCAGCACCACGTAACAAATAAAGGCACTCAGCTCATCTGCAACTACAAAAAAAAATTTTTTTTGTTTTTAAAAGTGACTCACAAAATGGGAGCCAGGATTGGTAGTGAGATCATTCATTGCCTGGTGGCACTTATCACCCTACTCACTCTAGACAGAGGAGTTCCCAATTTTGAAAATTGCTAGTAAAACAAATTCTTCAATTTTCCTTTGTAAATTGTCCTAGCAATTAATAATCTTCAGTCAATTAATTCTTTCTGATGACTACATTTAAGCCTTTCGTTATAATACAGATCAACTGCCTATATACAAAGTATTACATTAATTTACTGAAAGGCCAAGCAGTGAAATTATGATCTACCCACTTACAAAATACTTATTAAGCAAGTGACTCAAGAGTCAACCGATAGTCACATAAAAATTACAGAAATCCCACACGAAGTAAAATAAGGCCAATAAGAAATAAGCCAAACTGTCATAAAACACAAGATGCCCCCGCCCCAGGGGGTGGGGGGAAACAGGTACAGAAGAGGATGAGAATAAGAGCCAACTATATGGGGAAAGTCACTCATCTATCCACAGATCCATCACAGCCCTGATGATCAAAGCTCCCATTATTTCCACAAAAATCAAACCCACTCCCTAAACCACAAAAATCAAACCCACTGGAACCAAAGAGCCCTTAAAGGAAAAAGAAGAAATGTGGGCCTGTAGATAACAAGGCACTTCCTAAATTAACTAGAAAGCTAAAGGTAGATAAGTAGAATCTACTCACAACCAATGCGTCACTCTTGTCCTAGGAAATTTTTGAAGTTCAATCCTTTCAACAACCCTAGAGTATCCAGACTTTTGCTGATGAGAAAATAGAGTCTTAGTGAAGTTAAGTGCTTTGCTCATAATCCTCATAGTATCTCCCAAAATCATTTAATCTGACTTTATGAAGATGCTCATACAGACATGTTAAATGAATTCTCATTTCCTCAACTGTGACCAGGGACCTTGGAAGATACTGAGGATTCTGCTGGGAAAAGGAGAAACACTTCAAATGAAAGGCACTAGGAGGGAATGAAGGCTCAAGGTAAATGACTGAAGGACTGTGGAGACATGGAGCAGAACATATGGACAGGCAACAATCAGAAACACAGTAGGAGAAAGTAGGATCCAATTGTAGAGCCCCTTGAATACCTGTCTTAATTCAGACCAAATTCCATTCAAGATATCAAAGTGTCAAAAATGACTCCCTCTTTATATTGACACAGCCAAGACCTGTATGAATTCGGTAAATAAACTTACAGAGATTTCACTTCCATCACAAAGACCAGTTTTTCTTAGAGATATGACACAGCTATATTCTTGAGCTAGGAATTTCAAATCTAAGATGTAATTCACTTTACATAGTAAATAACTAAGAATTGAAAGGATAATGAGAAAACAGACTTAAATCAAAGAGTGAGTACTAATCATTTCCTTGTAAAGCTTCCTTAAGGTCTTTTTTTCCATAGAGTAAATGAGAAAAGTGATTTATTGACCCTATTACATGCTAGCAAATTTACATATGTTATCTCTAATCCTGTAACAACCTTTCAGAGTAGGTATTATTTCTATTTCATAGATAAAGGAATTGAGACTCATAGAGAATGAAAAAACTCGCCCAAAGTCATATAACCTGTAACAGCAGAAATGACTTAAAACTCAAAGCCAGGGGTGCAGTGGGTGTGTGTACACAGTTGTGGGGGGGTGCTCTCACAGAGGAATTTCCATGACACAGCCTTATACAGAAGCTACAGTGTCCTGGTTTAAAAAAAAAAAAAAAGCCAATGAACCCAGCTGATCCTCTACGAGCCACATCCCTGAGGGGATACAGATAGCAGCATAATTTCTCTTTGATACAGGACAAGCTTTCTTGTCCCAACTTGCCTGCCACTAAGAATCTGGACAAGGCTATGTTAGTCAAGCAAAAAGCCACTCTTGCTCTGCCAATCTTCCTTGGAGCAACCACTAGGCCTAAGCAGAGACAGGCAAATGCTATGTTTTCATAGGCTCTTTCATAAAATAGTTATTCAGAGCCTATACAAAGTAGGCCAATAAGGATAGAAACAGTTTTGTTTTCTTTTATGCGGGGAGGGGAAAGATTTATTTTATTCAATCTCCTGAGGAAGAAATATTTGCCAATTATAAATCTGACAAAGAACATGTATCTAGAATATATAAATAATTCTTAAAATTCAGTAAGACAAATAAACCCAAATTTGGGGGGGGGGGCCCCACGGGATGAAAGACTTGAACAGACATCACACCAAAGAAGGATTATAAAGCACATGAAACAGTCCCTACACTGTTAATCATTACAGAAATGCCAATTAAAACCACTATACATTTATTATAATAAAAAGGGGAGATAAAGCCAAGCCACTCTGGATAACATTGACAATCTGTTTAAAAGTTAAAGAACTTGCCATAACCTCAGTAATTCCACTTCCAGACATCTAACCAAGAGAAATTGAAACATATGTCCACATAAGACTTGTATGTGGATGCTCATAACAAATTATTCATAAGAGCCAAACTGGCAAACAGATAAAATAAGTTATCTACATGCAATGAAATACTGCTTAGTGATTAAAAAAAAAAAAAAACCTTATTTTGAGGCCTGGATGAGCCTCAAAAACATACTAAGTGAAAGATGACACAAAAGATGACATATACATATGATTCTGTTAATATGAAATGTCCAGAAGAGAATATTTTATAGTCAGAAAGCATATCGGTAGTTGTCTTAAGAGGGCTGGAATGGGATCAGAGACTTCCTATAAAAGAATCTGAGAGAATGTGGAAGATGATAGAAATGTTCTAAAACTGCACTGCAGTGAAGATGGCAAAACTCCATAAATTCACTCGAAATAACTGAGTAAGAACACCTACACTGGATGAATTTTATGGTAGGGAAATTTTGTCTCAATAGAGCTTTTTAAAAAGCAATTGCCCAATATATATGTATGTGTATGTACATGCATTTATACATATTTATCTCATATACACATATATATGTAAATTTGTTGAGAAACAAGTATACAAGAAAGGGAATCTAGTCTTCGTATTTTACCATTCTATAAAAAATATTGATAGTTATACTTGTGTATTACGTAATCATAAAGCAATAATGAATACTAATTTAACAAAAACAGCAGTTACAAGGAAGAGGAGCAAATCTATAAAATTGTTGATTCCTCACCTTCAACAGCCAAAGAGAAATGTCAAAAATCGATAAATCAGGAAGTAGTACAAGACGCATGCTATTTAGACTCATGGCAGTAAGCAACAGAAGGAATAAAAGGCTCTTTCCCATGAGTGGGAAGTTTATGAACCATTTGTGAAATAAATGATCTGAAACCCGACAGCAGAGCCTGCAGCTGACCACACAGTCTTGAGAAAGTTCTACAAGAGCACCTGGACTGCCCCACTTGCTGCACTTCATCTACCAGAGAATGTAAGGACAACACCACAGAAGACCCTAACCCACTTATGGGCCACTTGATGACAGCTGTTGGGGAAAAGCAATCTTTGGAAGCCACGTGCGGTGCTGCACACCTGTAGTCCCAGCACTTTGGGAGGCCAAAACAGGAGGATCGCGAGTTCAAAGCCAGTCTCAGCAACGGTGAGGTGCTAAGCAACTCAGTGAGACCCTGTCTCTGCATAAAACACAAAATAGGGCTGGGGATGTGGCTCAGTGGTCAGGTGCCCCTGAGTTCAACCTCCAGTACCACCACCCCTACCCCCAAAAAAAACCACCTTTGGAAAAGGCCTTGCACAAAGGCTAAAAAACGGGTCCTCCACAGCCTAGTAGGAATAAAAGTTTACGCTTGCTGTAATTTAACAGAGAACCAGAAAGATGTCTAGTTTAAAAAGGTCCAGAAAGAGAATTATTATACATTAGGACATACAGAAGGGGTAACACTTCACTTCTGAGCCAAGCATTTGGATCAAGTCTCCAGCACAGGGGCAGGAGCAGTCAGGGCTGAGATAGTGCAGGAGTGAAAGGCATGGGGTTTCTTTGAGGTTGAGGGACTTTATTTGGGGGGCTTTGAGGAGTTTTTGTTTTTGTTTCATTTGTTGAGGGGGTTATTTGGGGAGGAGGGTTGGTGCTGGGGCTCAAACCTAGGGCCTCACACAAGCTAACTAAGCACATACTCTACCACAGCTCCACCCCCAAGACCTTAAGGCCACATTTTTAAGGACAGCAATTATATATTTTTTCAATACTACAGACTGCAGGGGTTGTGGCTCAGTGTTAGATCACTTGCCTAGCACGTATGAGGCACTGAATTTGATTCTCAGTACCACATATAAAGTCCATTGACAACTAAAAAACTATTTAAAAAAACAAAAAAAACCCTACAGACTGCAGTGTATTAGTGGCTCCAGGAATTGCTGGCCTCTATCAACAAATTTTGAATGGAAAATACTACAATACTGAGAACATAGTAAGGACAAGTATTATTTGGTAAGACTAATACTAAGTTATATTCACACATACACATATGTGTGTGTGTGCTAGGTCAGGATACAAACAGTAACTGTGTACTCACGTCTGAAGTCTTTTTAAACTCAAAGCACAGAGATGGAACTTGAACACCCACATCATGTCCTCCATCCTACCAACTTTCCCCCAGGGAGGAAAGCAGTCATCATTTCCTTGCCACCACACCAAATAAGAATGACATAAGATGGGGCTGGGATTGTGGCTCAGTGGCAGAGCACTTGCCTTGCATGTGTGAGGCCCTGGGTTTGATTCTCAGCACCACATATAAATAAATGAATAAAATAAATGCCAATTAACAACTAAAAAATATTTTTAAAAAGAATGACATAAGATGCATTTGCTACTGTCCATAGCTCCCAAGCAAAATAACTAAAAGCCCTGAAAATGCATTTATAAAAACTAGACCAAAATAAAGTCTATTCTAGAGATAAAAGCAAACTAAAACAGAAAAAATTCTTGAAAGAAAATACTTGAGGGCTAGGATTGTGGCTCAGTGGTAGAGCACTTGCCTCGCATGTGGGAGGCACTGGGTTCGATCCTTAGCACCACATATAATTAAGTGAATAAAAGAAGGTCCATCAACAACTAAAAAATTTTTTAAAAAAGAAAGAAAATACTTGATAAAAACCCTTACGTCATTTTTATTTTTCTATTTATTTATTTATTTATTTACTTACTTACTTATTTATTTTATAGTAGGGCGCATTTTTATTAACATTTTTTACATGTAGATGGACAATATTTTTATTTATTTTTATGCAGCACTGAGGTTCAAACCCATGCCTCACACATGCTAGGTCAGCAATCTACCACTGAGCCACCACCCCAGCCCAGTAAAATGCATTTTGACATATTATACACAAATGGAGCACAACTTCTCATTCCTCTGGCTATACATGGTGCAGTGTCATTCCAGTAGCGTAATCATACATGCCTGCCTCATTCCACTGGCCTTCTCATCCCCAAAATTCTACCCCTTCCCTAATTCCCCTCTCCACAAACCAAAGTTCCTTCATTCTTCCCTATCCCCCATCCCACTATGGATCAGCATCCACTTACCAGAGAAAACATTTGGCTTTGGTTTTTTAGGATTGGCTTATTTCATTTAGCATGATGTTCTCTAGCTCCATCTATTTACCTGCAAATGCCATCATTTCATTCTTCTTCAAGGCTGAGTAATATCCCATTGCATATATGTACCACATTTTCTTTATCCATTCACTTGTTGAGGAGCATCTAGGTTGGTTCCATAGTTTAGCCATTGTGAATTGAGCTGCTATAAACATTGAAGTGGCTGCATCACTGTAATATGCTGATTTTAAGTCCTTTGGGAATAAACTGAGTAGGAAAGCTGGGTCAAATGGTGGGTTCATTCCAAGTTTTCTGAGGAATCTCCATACTGCTTTCCATAGTGTTTGCACCAATCTGCAGTCCCACCAGTAATGCATGAGTGTGCCTTCTTCCCCACATCCATGCCAACACTTCTTATTGAGCGTATTCTTGATAAATGCCACTCTGAATGGAGTGAGATAAAATCTTAGTTTTGATTTGCAATATTTCTCTAATTGCTAGAGATAATGAACATTTTTTTCATATGTTTGTTGATCAACTATTCTGTGAAGTGTCTGTTCGGTTCCTTGGTCCATTTATTGATTGGGTTATTTGTGGTTTTGGTGTTAAATTTTTTGAGTTCTTTATATATCCTGCAGATTTGTGCTGAGGTGCATGTGGTAAAGATTTTTTCCCATTCTGGTGTAGGATCTCTCATCACATTAGTGATTGTTCCCTTTATTGAGAAGAAGTTCTTTAGTTTGAATCCATCCCATTTATTAATTCTTGATTTTACTTATGTGCTTCAGGAATCTTGTTCAGGAAGTCAGGTCCTAAGCCAACATGATGAAGATTTGGGCCTACTTTTTCTTCTATTAGGTACAGGGTCTCTGTTCTAGCGCCTAAGTCTTTTTTTTTTTTTTTTTTTTAATATTTTTTTGTTTTTAGTTGTTGATGGACACAATGTCTTTATTTTATTGATTTGTATGTGGTGCTGAGGATCGAACCCAGGGCCTCACGCATGTGAGGCAAGTTCTCTACCGCTGAGCTACAATCCCAGCCCCGCACCTAAGTCTTTGATCCACTTTGAGTTGATTTTTGTGCAAGGTGAGAGATAGAGGTTTAATTTCATTTTGCTACATAGGGATTTCTAGTTTTCCCAGCACCGTTTACTGAAGAGGCTATCTTTTCTCCCATGTATGTTTTTGGCACCTTTGTCTAGTATGAGATAACTGTATTTATGTGGGTTTGTCTCTGTGTTTTCTATTTTGTACCATTGGTCTACATGTCTATTCTGGTACCAATACCATACGATTTTTGTTACTATTGCTCTGTAGTATAGTTTAAGGTCTGGTATGATGCCTCCTGCTTCACTCTTCTTGCTAAGGCCTGCCTTGATTATTCTAGGTCTCTTATTTTTCCAAATGAATTTCATGATTGCTTTTTCTAGTTCAATAAAGAATGTCACTGATATTTTCATAGGAATTACATTAAATCCGTGTATCAGTTTTGGTAGTATGGCCATTTAGACTATATTAATTGTGTCTATTCAAGAGCATGGAGATCTTTCCAACTTCTGAGGTTTTCTTCAGTTTTTTTAGTGTTCTGTAGTTTTCATTGTAGTGGTCTTTCACCTCTTTTGTTAGATTGATTCCCAAGGCTTTGTTTGTTTGTTTTGTTTTGTTTTCAGGCTATTGTGAATGAGGTGGTTTCCCTAATTTCTCTTACAGTGGATTCATGCTTATGTACAGAAATGCATTTGATTTATGGGTATTGATTTTATACTCTGCTACTTTGCTGAATTCATTTTTTAGTTCTAGAAGTTTTCTGGTGGAATTTTTTGGATCTTTTAAATATAGAATCATGGTACCAGCAAATAGTGATAGTTTGAGTTCCTCTTTTCCTATCCATATCCATTTAATTTCTTTCATCTGCCTGACTGCTCTGGCTAGGGTTTCAAGGACTGTGTTGAATAGAAGTGGTGAAAGAGAACATCCCTGTCTTGTTCCAGTTTTTAGGGGGAATACTTTCAATTTTGCTCCATTTAGGATAATGTTGGCCTTGGGCTTAGCATAGATAGCTTTTACAATGTTGAGATATGTTCCTCCTCTTCCTAGTTTTTCTAGTGCTTTGAACATGAAAGGGTGCTGTATTCTATCAAATGCTTTCTCAGCATCTATTGAGATAATCATATGATTCTTCTCTTTAAGTCTATTGATGTGATGTATTATGTTTATTGATTTCCATATGTTGAACCAACCTTGCATACCTGGGATGAAGCCCACTTGAACGTGGTGCACTATCTTTTTAATATGTTTTTGTATGCAATTTGCCAGAATTTTATTGAGAATTTTTGTGTCTATGTTCATCAGGGATATTGATCTAAATTTTTCTTTCCTTGATGTGTCTTTGTCTGGTTTTGGTATTAGGGTGACACTAGCTTCATAGAATGAGTTTGGAAGAGTTCCCTCCTTTCTTATTTCTTGGAATAATTTGAGAAGTACTGGTATTAATTATTCTCTGAAGGTCTTGTAGAACTCAGCTGAGAATCCACCTGGTCCTGAGCTTTTCTTGATTACTAGGCTTTTGAAGGCGTCTTCTATTTCCTTGCTTGGAATTGATCTGTTTAAGTTGTGTATGTCCTCCTGATTCAGTTTGGGCAGATCATATGCCTCTAGAAATTTGTTCGTGTCTTCAGGATTTTCTATTTTACTGGAGTATAGATTTTCAAAATAGTTTCTAATTATCTTCTGTATTTCAACAGTGCCTGCCATTATGTTTCCTTCTTCATCATGAATTTTAGTAATTTGAGTTGTCTCTCTCCTTTTTGTTAGGATGGCTAAGGGTTTATCAATTTTATTTATTTTTTCAAGAACCAGCTTTTTGTTTTGCCAGTATTTTCCAAATTGTTTCTTTTCTTGCTATTTCATTGATTTCAGTCCTGATTTTAATTAATTCCTGTCTTCTACTACTTTTGGTGTTGTTGTTCTTTTTCTAGGGCTTTGAGATGTAATGCCAGGGCATTTATTTGTTGACTTTTTATTCTTTTAATGAATGAGCTCAATGCAATGAACTTTCCTCTCAACATAGCCTTCACAGTATCCCAGAGATTTTGGTATGTTGTTTCAGAGTTCTCATTTACCTCTAAGAATGTTTTTTATCTCCTCTCTGGTGTCTTCTGTTATTCATGCATTATTCAATAGCATATTGTTTAGTCTCCAGGTGTTGGAGTAGCTTCTATTTTTTCTTTTATCATTGATTTATAATTTCATTCCATTATATTCTGATAGAATGCAGAGTAGTATCTCTATATTTTTTTTGTATTTTCTAAGACTTGCTTTGTGGCATAACATAGTCTACTTTAGAAAAGGATCCACGTGCTGCTGAGAAAAATGTGTGTTCACTTGTTGATGGGTGAAATATTCTATATATGTCTGTTAAATCTAAATTATTGATTGTATTATTGAGTTCTATGGTTTCTTTGTTTAGAAGATCTGTCCAGTGGTGACAGAGGTGTGTTAAATGCACCCAATATTATTATGTTGTAGTCTATTTGATTCTTGAAATTGAGAAGAGTTTGTTTGATATACATGGATGCTCCATTGTTTGGGGCATAGATATTTACAATTGTTATGTCTTCTTGATGTATAGTTCCCTTAAGCAGTATGAAATGACCTTCTTTATCCCTTCTGACTATCTTTGGTTTGAAGTCCACTTTATCTGATCTGAGGGTGGAAGCCCCTGCTTGTTTATGTGATCCAGGTGAGTGGTATGTTTTTTCCTACCCTTTTGCTTTCAGTCTGTGGATGTCTTTTCCTGTGAGATGAGTCTCTTGAAGGCAGCAGCACATTGTTGGGTCTTTTCTTTTTTTTAATCCAATCTGCCATCTCTGTCTTTTAATTGATGAGTTTAGGCCATTAATGTTCAGGGTTATTATTGAAATATGGTTTGTATTCCTGAACATTTTGGTTTATTTTTGGCTTTCGTCTTGACTTGGTTTCTCCTTTGATTGGCTTTTCATTTAGTGTAGTTCCTCCCTTTGCTTTTTTGTTGTTGTTTTTCATTTCCTCTTCACGGAATATTCTGCCAAGAATGTTCTGTTAGTGCAGGCTTCCTTGTTGTAAATTCTTTTAACTTTTGTTTATCATGGAAAGTTTCAATTTTATCATCAAATCTGAAGCTTAGTTTTGCTGGATATTAGATTCTTGGTTGGTATTCATTTTCTTACAGAGCTTAATATATGTTGTTGCAGGATCTCTCAGCTTTGAGGATCTGGGTTGAGAAATCTGCTGAGATCTGAATTGGTTTCCTCCTGTATGTAATCTGAAACTTTTCTCTTGCAGCTTTTACAATTCTATCCTTGTGTATGCTAGGCATTTTCATTATGATGTGCATTGGTGTGGATCTGTTGTAGTTCGGTACTTTTGGTGTCCTGTAAGCCTCTTGTATTTGATTTTCCAATTCATTCTTCATGTTTGGGAAATCTTCTGATATTATTTCATTAAAGAGATGGTGCATTCCTTTGGTTTGAATCACTGTGCCTTCCTCTGTCCCAATAATTCTTAGATCTGGTCTTTTCATGTTATCCCATAATTCTTGGAAGTTCTATTCACGGTTTCTAACCATCTTCATTGGGTGGTCAATTTTATTTTCAAGATTATATATTTTGTCTTCATTTTCTGAGGTTCTGTATTCCAAGTGATCTAGTCTATTGGTGATGCTTTCTACTGAACTTTTTGTTTGGTTTATTGTCTCCTTCATTTCAAGGATTTCTGTTTGGTTTTTTTCAGAGTCTGTATCTCTTTCTTGAAGTAATCTTTTGCTCCCTGTATTTTCTCTCTTATATCATTCTGTGGTTCATAGATCATTTTAATTATGTACTTTCTGAATTCCTTCTCTGACATTCCATCTACTGTGCTATCAAAAGGTTCTATTATTGTAGCATCTTGGTTTATTTAGGGTACTTTCTTCCCTTGTTTTCCCATGTTGTTCATGTGTCTTCCTCTCTAGTAGTGTGGATCTGAGGTATTACAGTTTCTACCCTATAATGTTATAGTGTCCCTGCAGGGGACAATACCTTACCCTTACCAATACCTTGCCTCTGGTGTAACCAGGCCTACAGGGACCTTGGTGATGGTCTTCCAGTCCCTGGCTGTTGTCTCTAGATGGAAGCAGGCCGGGAGAGCCACAGCTGGTAGACCAGGGCGGGGGGGAGCGGGGGGAAGGGCGGAGGGGGGGCGGGGGGGGGGGTCAGGCCAGGGTCGGTCTGCTCTCATTTTTAATCTATTAAGAGTAAGGCTTCCGGGCTGGGATTGTGCCTCAGTGGCAGCGCACTCACCTCACATGTGTAAGGCACTGGGTTCGATCCTCAGAACCACATAAAAATAAATTAATTAATTAAATAAAGGTGTTGTGTCCATCTACAACTAAAAAAATTAAAAAAAAAAAAAAAAGAGTAAGGCTTCCACTTCAACCTTAAACCTGTAATTGTCTAACTTGCATTTGTCAACTTAAACAGCCCTTTTGATATTCTACTTATTTCTGTGTGAAACTAAAACATAATCCATATGACAGCTTTAAACAGAATTTTAGAAAATTGAAGGAAAAAAATCTTTAAGGAGTCACCGACAAGCATTTTAACAATCCAATAAAGAGCCTGACAACACATTAATTTTTTTTTGTCTTAAAACACAAAAAGATAAATTGTACACCATAAGCTATTTTAACAAGCAAGACAGAAAGAAAACTTGATAGAAATAAGTTATTCAAGGGCCTTTCAGGTTATATGAAGACCTTCCATGCTGATGTGTTCTCCAGAGTCCTTACCATCTCACCTTGTTACACTAACAAAGACAACAGCTGAATCCAAAGAGACACATCAACAGAAAAATACAGGAGGGAAATCCCAGGCAGAGGCTGAAAATCTGAGGTGCAAGTCCAACTCTACACTTACCACCTCTGTTATACTGTGAAATTCATTTAAAGACCTTTGTGCTTTGGTTTTCTTATCTATAAAGTTAGAATAAGGAACAACCTATTTGGCAGAGCTACTGTGAAGATCAAAACTAAACATACACAGAAGTACTCTGTAAAGTGCTTTACAAACATTAGTTTGTTCTTTTCTCTATTGAGACAGGACCTTACTATAGCCCAGGCTGGCCTCAAACTTGTAATCCTCCTGCTTCAGCCTCCACAATACCTGAGATCACAGGTGTGCACCACTGTACCAGGCTTAAATGTTAATTTTTATAATTTACTAATATTCCCAGTTCCACAGCTGACTCAACACTTGAACCTAAGGAAGAGTTTGTGCTATCTCTCATCCCATATGTTAACAGTAATATTTCCTTCTTACAGTTGGTTAGAACTGTTAGACAAGGTAAAGTATCATAATTTTAGGTTTCTAGAAAAAAGATGACATGGAGGGGGGCTGGGGTTATGGCTCAGCGGTTGAGCGCTTGCCTCACATACGTGAGGCACTGGGTTCGATCCTCAGCACCACATAAAATAAATAAAGATATTGTGTTCATCTACAACTAAACAAAATATTTAAAAAAAAAAAAAAAAAAAAGATGACATGGAGGGTACTGGAGCATTACTTTTAACAATTAGTTTTTGCAGATATCTCGCTACTGAACATCTCTTAATGGGAAGAAAGCAAACTACAGTGTTTCTAATTTGTATTTATCTGATCTAATCCTCCTCCCCACCCATTCTCCCAAACTGAGTTGATTCTAAAATAAAATTCAACCAAGTAGCTGCTACTGAGATACAAAGTTGCTGACAATAAAAGTAATTCCTCCCTACAGGTGATTATAGGATAAGCACTTTTAATCAGCTAACCTGTTAAATAAACTAAAATTCTCCATTTCCAAGGTCAAATATGGTGAGTGATGCCTCTGGTTACTAATTAGAACTAGTTACTAATTCTATCATACCTGACCCAAGCCCTCTTATCCCAGTAGTTGAAAAGTGAGAACCACTTGTTTATTCACCAACCTGTTTATACAAATTGTAAGTTTTTATAATTGTACAATTAAATGTTATATAATTCACAAAATACAAGTTTCCTTGAAAAAAGTCTCAGATTTGAATGCTTTATGAATACTCAATAAGTCAAGAAACTAAAAAATTTTGCTCAAATTAAATGTGGGCAACACAAATGTAAAAGATTGGGTAGAAGGGGCAAATATAAACTGGGTATGGTAGTACACACTTGTAATCCCAGCGACTTGGGAGGCTGGCTGAGGCAGGAGGATCCCAAGTTCAAAGCCAGCCACAGCAACTTGGTGAGGCCCTAAGCAACTTAGCAAGACCCTATCTCAAAAAGATAAAAAGGGCTGGGAATGTAGCTCAGTCAAAGTGCCCCTGGGTTCAATTCCCAGTACAAGTGAAAAAGAAAGAGAAGGGTCATATATAAAACATAGTTTCACCCAGATTGTTTTGAATGCCATTAGGCTTTGCTCCTGTTTTTAAAAATGAACCAGCAAACAAGAAACACTAGAATTCATAGATGATACTTTGTAAGGATATGATATGCTCCCGCCCCAAAAAAAGATTTTTTAATCTAGCAGTATTTCCATCAGTAGAGTTATATGTATTATAAAAGGCCTTGACCTTCTATCAAACTATTAGAGTAAACACATTTGCTTAAATTAAAATTAAATACTCTAAGTTAAAATAAAACTTTTAAATTATTTTCCCACTTCAACCAATTGTTTGGATTAATCCTTGGTGACCTACTAGTCTTGATCACACCATCTAAGAGAACACTGACTATTATTTCTTTAATTACAGCTATGGTTGACCATCACTCCATACATCCCAGGTGGCCTGGCACTGCTTCAATGTAACTGCCAGTGCCCCTATTTACTCTCAAAAGTGCCCCAACTTGAATCATAAGTTCATATGGTCACCTTAATAATAAAAGATAAAAAGTTGTAGTACCAAGAGGAGACAAGAGGTCATCGTTAGGACCCCCATTGTTTCCTAAAAGCCCATTCCAAATAAATAAGCTTGTTCTGCAGAACTAAACCCTCTTCTAATCAGATTTGCTATTCCTAAACCTTTTCTATATAAAAACTCCTAAGTTGAATCACATAAATATTCTTCCATTTAAAAAATAATTCCAGCTCACATAATATTCTAGCCATAATCAACACTTGGAAAAATGCATAAGCACATGCACATAAATCACAAAGAAAGCTAGGAATCACAACACACGGTATCATCAACTTAAAAATCCTGCATATCTTTAAACATTTACAGCTTTTCTGAGCTGGTTTCTATTTCTGCAAAACTGGAAGGAGATTTGTCTCCTTCATTTCCACAGAAAGAGCACATTAGCCAGCCTTGAAGCACATGGAGTGCTTTGTAAAAGCAGCGGATGGCCAGCCCAGAAAGCTTGTTAACTGCTCAAGAAAGAAGGCTGAGGTGACCTTGCACAAAAAAGCCAAGGTAGGAGATGAGACTTTTCTTCTTTTTCTTCACAAGTTTTTAATTCAAATGTGGGAGATGGGACTTTTCTTCACAGGTTTTTAATTCAAATGTGTTACTAGGGGCTTTTGTAATGCAAGAGTTACTACAACCGTGAGAGGCTGGTCCACTTAGTGCTAGTGAATTTAACACACAGTGATTTTTAGCCAATAGTCGCCGACTCTCAGATTTATGGCTGAACTTCAGGAAGTCTAAAGCCTCCAAATGGTAAAATGATGTAAGTGAACACATTCTCAAGTGACCATACTTCCCCTGGGTGAGTCAAAGATCTCAAACAGAAGGTAAGTTTAAGCTCTTTTTCAGGTACTACTTTAAATAGTCATCTTAGAGAAGTCACTTTACCTCTGTGTGCCTCAATTTCCTTGTCCTTCCAAAGGGAACATTGCCTTATCTATTTCAAAAGGTAATTGGAAGGAAGACATGAGAAAATATTGACCAAAGTGTTTTGCAACGATCAAAAGATTGTAATTTTTATCTTTTAAAATCACCATCAAATGCTGATTTTTTTTAAAAATCCTGTCTGAAAATGGTTCTTATCTATTTAGAAAAGAACAGCAGGGGCTGGGATTGTGGCTCAATGGTAGAGCGCTTGCCTCGCATGCGTGAGGCACTGGGTTCGATCCTCAGCACCACATAAAAATAAAGATATTGTGTCCATCTACAACTAAAAAATTAAAAAAAAAAAAAAAAAGAACAGCAAAAGAATAAGGAAAACAAATATAGTTAAAATTCACCTTCATCCCATTCCCTGGCTCTTGGATTTGCTGAGCCAAAACCACACTGGGGAGATGTAAAGATCACAAGTTCAGTTCCTGCCCAGCTCAGGCTGTTCAGTGACCAGTGTTTCATACTGATAAATGCCTTCCAAATCTCAAAACACAAAGTGAGAGTTCACAAGGTTAGGCGCATTAATTAGCAGTACTCATTTGGATTCTGTATTCATCAAATACAACAAGCAGCTATTCAATATTTGCCTATTTGCACTACTCCAAGATCTCTAATTCAAAGATCCAGTCAGAGTACAAAATAAAGCCCAAGAAAATAAACTAAAATAAACTTGTCACCATCAGAATGTGCCTCAAAGTAAATTAGCAGCTTTTTTTTTTTTGGTACTGGAGATTGAACTCAGGGGCACTCGACCACTGAGCAGCTTTAAACCATGGCAAAGGATCTGCACAGGCTACAGCAGAGAAAGTATGAATAATGAATGTGCAGGTTACAGGAGGAGGTCCCTGCTGCAAAAGAAAAGAAAAATAAAGTAGTTCCAAGTAATAAGGCTACTTTTTGTGTTTTCACAAATTCCTATTAACTCCTTTTTCTCAGCTCCTCATTGATCTATAATTCCCACAGGAAGAACACAGACTGAGTATCCTTTCAGATTCTTTTAAAGTCAGTTTAAGTCTATCTCCACACTTTATATCAGTTTGTTTTGGCTTCTTATTCCAAAATAAGCAAAATTTTATAAACAATGAAATATTTGCACTGCATGTAAAGCTAGATTAAGAGGGTGACCATGATCTTACATATTACCTGTCCTAAGTGAAAAGCACAGGATCAAACAGAGAAAATGGCACTCCTTTAAAGCAGCCCCCTAGGACTGCAGTTTGCAGTCTCTGCTGCATAGCATAATCACCTGTAGGGGTTTCTAAATATGTGAATGGTTAAACCCAATCTTAGGCTTACTCAGTCAGACTCTCTGGAGGCTGGATCTCCAGGCATCAATAATTTTTCTGATATATGCCAGGATATAGAACTACTATCAAAGGGTTTAAGTTGGGGCTGGGGTTATGGCGCAGTGGTAGCGTGCTCGCCTAGCATGCGTGAGGCACTGGGTTCGATCCTCAGCACCACATAAAAATAAAGATATTCTGTCCACTTAGAACTAAAAAATAAATATTTAAAAAAAAACAAAGGGTTTAAGTTGCACAGCTTACAGAAGCTCTGGGACAGACCCAAAGCAGAAAGAAAAACAAGCAAAATTTCTAAGTTGTCTTTTACTTTGGAGTAAATGACCATATTTTTCACCTAAAGCTTTCATCTTCAATCTCAGTAGTTATGATCCCATTAGGAAATGAACAACAAGATGAACAGTATTTTCTCTTCCCTTTCTTCATAGCGTTCTTGGGGCAAGTTTATTGCCAACCTAGCACTAAAAATGCAAGAACTGGGTAAATATTCTCAAATCTGAAAGACCTCCAAATAGGTGACTACTGATTATCCTATTTTTTAAGATTAGCTTCAGAAACTCATGAGATTCAATTAACTTCTAGAAAGAGGAACTGTGTTAATCCTTTCGTTTAGCACTATAATAACTTGTGTTCCTTTAGACAAGCCTAATAATGGTGGCTGTTTTGGACAATCCTATAAGGAAACATGGGTAGGCATTCAAAGATATTTCTTTTTTTAAATATTTTTTTAGATGTTGATGAACTTTTATTTTATTCATTTATATGTAGGCTGAGCATCCAACCCAGTGCCTCACACATGCTAGGCAAGCGCTCTACCACTGAGTCACAACCCCAGCCCACAAAGATATTTCTAAGAGCTACCTTTTCAAATCTCCTGAAGAATGGCAATATCCCCAAATAGCAAGGAGATAAATTTCATTCAGAAACTAGTTGACTTAAGCCACACCATTTCTCCAAGGGGCAGCCTTATTTGTTCCTCTGTCTTAACTCTGTTTTGGCCTCATCTGCTCAAGTCTACAAATAGCAAGAAGAGTTGGAAGACATTTTATACACCTGCCTCACAGGAAGCAGTTCTGCCCAGCTTTTTCCATTCTTCCCCCCATCTAACAAAGAAAGGCAGCAGGAAGTTCACTCTCTCAAGCCTTCCTGATTAAAACCAAAAGGCTGAAACACCCCTACCTCCCAGAAGTAAATGGAATTTTTTGTCACAGATTATTACAAAGACTCAAAAATCAGTACAGGCAGAGGCTAAATGACAGAAAATAAAAAGACAAGTATAGCATTTAGAATTATGAGGCATCAAGAAGACCAGGTTAAAAAATTATTATACAGCCTAGAGAAGAAAAAACAAAAGCAATCATTACTACACTTGAGTGACTGTTTTCCCATAATATCTGTAATTTTAATAACATAATTGTAATACTTTTAGTATTAAGAAATATATTTTATAAGGCTGGGGGTATAGCTCAGTTGGTAGAGTGCTTGCATTGCATGCACAAGGCCCTGGGTTCAATCCCCAGCACCACACACACACACACAAAAAAAATATATATATATATATATTTTATACATATACATATATATACATATGTATATGTATGTATACATACACATATATTTTATACATATACATATATATATGTATATGTATGTATATCCCTAAAAGCAAATTCACTACTGAAACAAGCTATGTTACCTTCCAAAAATAAGTAATTTCAGGAATGGCTACCATAACATCCTTTGATAAAACACACACACACACATACACACACACACCTTCTAAGTTATAAACAATAGAAACCAACCTGGCTGTCCCGCGCTGGGAATCCATGATAACCTGGGGTTAGAGGCTCGTTCTATAAAAAAGAAAAGGAAAAAAAAATCAAACTATAAGAGCAAATAAAATGTTTAGAATAATCAAATTTGCCCAAACTTATCAATATGTACACCTTTCTCAGTTCCTTAAACGTTCCATTGCTGTATTCTTTCCATCCTACCAAACTACACCTACCATCGCAGGTGAGTCTCTACAATGGCACAAACAGAAAAACAGCATCTGCTTAGGAACACTATTCATAAATACTATTTTCCTCCTTGTACAGCTAAATCTGTTTCCTTCTCTATCTATCCCCAGCAGGGTGTGACTGAGATGCGGGGCAGAACAATGTCTAGCTTCAGACTGTGGGACTTTAGGAAACCATCCCCTAGTCACTGAAAGTCAGTAGAATTCCTACACACTAGAAAAAGCAAAATCTTCCACAAAATTCCATGTGTCCCCTGGTCAGAAAGGGGATGAGTAGAACCTGTTTTTCTTCAGTTGTTTTAAGATAGAATTCTACTCAAGACTTCTCCTACCAACCACCTGTATCATCTTATGGACTCGTCAGTATCTTCTTAGGTTATTTGTGCAGCTTACTTTATGATGCTAATCTTATTTTTTAAAGGTATAGGAACCACTAAATCAAGATCCTTGAAGTTAAGGATGTTAGTCAATAAAAGCTATGCAAACACTAATTTAGTATAAAGTCGCACAACATCAGCACTAATTCATGGCTTACTTGACCCACTCGATCATTCCATCAATATATACTGAATCCTAAAATTTCCTGAGCATTGTGAGAGGAATGAAGGAATAAGAAAGAGGAAGGAAACAAAGCCCTTGACTCCCAGGGAGCTGCTCTAACGGGAAGAGACAGGCGTACATGTGCTGGTGCTTCCGTGGCTGTAAAGTGTTCAACACGCCTTCTTCTTAAAGTCATTCATCTCTGCCCCCACCATCTGTACTTTCATTCCGAGCAGAACCACTACTCTAGACGTGTGTATGTGTTGACAGGACTTTCAAATATGCCGAGAATAACCTCCCACCTCATGGTGGACACATCAAGACAGAATTATCTCCATTACTTTGACAGTTCAAAGTCCACACTCCCTTTAAAAACAAAAGTGCCAAGAGTCGATTTAAACTCACTGCAGAGCCCCTGCATTTTGTTCATCATTATGGTCAAAAAACCTTTATCATCATGGTTTCCCCAAAATCTAGTGCAATGTCAAATACACAGTAGACACCCAAAAGAATGTATAAGTAAATAAATGGAGTTACATAACCAGAAATGACTTTTAGTCACTGATTCAGTCAAAGGAAATCCAAGTCTTAATTCTCTATTTTGGACATTTTAATATTTATAAATTAGTATTCTCAAAGATACCTTCAGCCACTGAAGATAACTGTCTTAAAAAATTATGAGTACCCAAACAATACTGAGCAAGACAAAAATGTTGAAGGACTCATAGTTTCTGACTTTTGTTTACTAAAAAGCTAGAACACTCAAGATAGTATGAGCTGGGCACAGTGGCCCACCTCTGCAATCCCAGGCTGAGGCAAAAGGATCACAAGTTCAAGACCAGCCAGGATAACGTAGTGAGACCCTGTCTCAAAAAATTAAAAAGGGCTGGGATGTAGCTCAGTAGTACAGCACCTGCCTTCCATGTGGGAAGCCCTGGGTTCAATCCCCAGCACCACCAAAAAAAAAAAAAAAGACAGTGTGATACTGGCATAAGGACAGACAAAGGAACAATGGAATACAATTCAAAGCCCAGGAAAAAACCTTTATCATTATGGTCAATTAATTTTTCAAAAGAGTGCCAAGAAGTCAATAGAGTGCTCTCTTCAACAAATGGGGCTGGGACAACTGGATATCCACGTGTAAAAATGAAGATGAAACCCTACCCTACAACATACACAGAATTAACTCCAAGTAGATCATACCTAGAACTATGAAACTCTTAAACCATAAGCCTTTGGTTAGGCAACAGTTTCTTCAATATGATACCAAATGCACAAGTGACAAAGGAAAAGGGACAAATTAGATGTCATTAAAATTTAAAACTTCTGTGCTTCCTAGGACACCATTAAATGAAAAGATAACCCATAGAATGGGAGAAAATATTTACAAATTATGTTTGATAAGGGGTGTATATCCAGAATATAAAGAGATCTCTTGCAACTCAACAATAAAAAGAAAAATGATTCAACTTAAAAATGAGAAAAGAGGGCTGGGAAAGTGGCTCACCATAGACTACTTGCCTATCATGTGCAAGGCCCTGGGTTTAATCCCTAGCTCAAAAACAGAGAGAGAAAAGGAATTAAACAGGCAGTTCTCAGAAATAGATAAGCAAATGGCCAGTAAGCACAGTACATGAAAAGATGCTAAACACCATTAGCCATCATGCAAATCAAAACCATATTGAGGTCACTCCCACATACAGGCACACACACACAGTTACAATCAAAAAGTCACAATAACGATCCCTGGTAAGGATATAGAAAAATGGGAATTCTCATACATTGCTGGTTGGGAAGGTAAAATGGTGGAGCTGCTTTGGAAACAGCTGGGCAGTCCCTCAAAAATGTCAAACGGAGTTACTATAAGATCCAGCAATTCCACACTTAACATATATAACCAAGAAAAACAAAAACATATATCCATACAACACCTTGTGCATCAATGTACACAGAATTATTTTAAAATAATCAAGAAGCAGAAACAACCCAAATTTTCACAAATTGATGAATGGATAAGCAAAATATAGTACATCCATAACTGAATACTATTCATCAATTAAAAAAGAATGGAATACTGACACAACACGGATGAATCCTGAAAACATCGTGCAAAGTGCAAAAGGCCAGACACAAAAAGACCACAAATTACATGATTCTATTTACAGGAAATGTCCAACTAGGCAAATTCACAGTGACAGAAAACAGATTAGTAGTTCCAGAGATTGGGGGTGGAAATGAGCATGGCTGCTAACAGATAATGGTTTTTTGGGAAGGATGATAGAAATATTCTGGAATTGGACACTGGTGGTGTATACACAACTCTATGATTACTCTAAAAACATTAAAAATATGTCTAAAGGGTGAAATTAAAGATCTCTGAATTAAATCTCATTAAATCTGCTACTTAAAAATAACAACAGTTAAGCCATGTTGGTTGTTTTCACACTGGGGAAGCAAGGGGAGTGCAGTTACTGGGGACTTAACCCAGGGGTGCTTTACCACTGAGCTGTACCACTCAGCCCTTTTTATTTTTTATTTTGAGACAAAATCTCTCACTCAGTTACCCAGGCTAGCCTCAAACTTAAAATCCTCTTACCTCAGCCCTCGAGTTTCTGGCATTACAGATGTGTGCCATCACACTCAGATTCACACTGATTTTTATAGGGGAGATATATACAACTTAGAATATAACAAAAGAACAAGGCCCCTGAAATCAACAAGTAAATTTACTTCAATACCATTACCCAACAATGCTAACGACAGAGATGATGATATCAGCAGGTACTGAACAACTCAGCAGTATGGTTCCAGAAGGAAGGGAGGGGGAAAGAAAGTAGTGAAGAGGAGGAGATAACATAGAGGTTCATAAGAATGTGTTTCCCACCATTAGGGAAACTAAGTCAGAGAAGGTAAGCAGTTGACTCAATAACACAGATATTAAACAGGAAAAATAAACTGCCAACCTGGTCTGCGGCCCCCAGAGCCCTATCCTTTCTATTTTACCAAGTTCTCCTCTTAATAACCACTCTATATTATCCCTTTACAGTAATTATTTCAAGATTCTTTTAGAAAGGGATTTTGTGATTAAGAAAGTAACTGAAAACTCCAAAAACTTATTATTCGTCACTTCCAGAGAACATCTTACATATATAAACAATATTCTAAAACATCCTAGGTTTCAATGCAGAAAACTATAAAAGGATCACTTTCCTACAAGTCAATACTGTCAAACACTTTAAAAGCAAAGATGGATGTAACAAGCTGCACAGAGATGTGTCACAGGAAATGGATTTACTCTTCCACCTATCTTGGCTAAGACTACTGTAACTCTCTGGGCCTCAGAAACTCCCTGCACCTCTCACTGGCCTGTAACTTTAAGAAAACAGCTCACTTTCCTTTTTAATTCTACCACATACATACCTCTCACAGATGCATTAATTTTGCAAATAGTTCTGAATTTTATACACATAGGTACTGTTGTGTATATTCTCCAACAATTTGCTTTATCTCTTTTTGCTCAATACTGCATGAGACTCACCTTCATGAATGAATACCATTATACCCCACTAACTTTGACTGCTGTTCAGTATTTTCTTACATTTCAAAATATATTTCTGTGCTGTTTTCCTATTAATGAATAATTAAATTCTTCCCACTTATATTGTTTTTGCTTACAAGCCATATTGCCTGTGAACATTTTTTTAGATTTGAGATACATTTTCCATTCATGAGATCTGCAAAGAACAGAATGAAAATATCTCAAACTGGCAAGAAATTGCATAAATGGTACCTTCATACCTAATAGGAGTGCAAGTATTTGGGGATCACCAGTTTAAAAAGCAATTTGACAAAAATATTGAGTGCATATACCTTCTCGCAATTTCACATTTCCACAGAACCATTTGCACATGTTCAAAGAAGCATGTGCAAAGATTTTCAGTGCTGTCAATAACAGTGAAAAACTAGAAAGAACTTCAATTTCCATTAACAAGGTAATCGTTATCAATTATTGTAAAATTTCAACATGCCATGTATATGTTTTAAAAATGAAGGAAACTCCCTATGAATGATCTCATATCATATTAATGACAGCAAACAAGTGTGCTGTTTTTCAAAATCACAATACAAGGATCATTATTTCTACGTGCATATAAAAAAAAGTAAACAAATGCATAGGAAAGATGTTAGAAGAATATACAACAAACTTCTAACATTGGTTACATCTAGCAAAAACAATAGGATCTAAGAATAAAAGGGAGATCAGTAAAATGAGGTGAAGAACCAAGGGGGAGAAAAGAAGGGAGGGAAAAAGGAAGAACTGAGGAATGAAGTTGACCAAATTATGCTATATGCATATGAATATATCATAATGCATTCCAATTTTATATATAACTGTAATACACCAATTAAAAACTAAATTTAAGGGCTGGGGTTATGGCGCAGTGGTAGCGTGCTCACCTAGCATGCGGGAGGCACTGAGTTCGATCCTCAGCACCACATAAAAATAAAATAAAGCTATTGTGTCCACCTATAACTAAAAAATAAATATTTAAAAAATAAATAAATTTAAGACCAACAGAGTAGAAGAAGGGGATCAAGAGGAAGGAAGAGGGGAGGGAAAGAGGATGTGCTGGGGACTGAGATGAAGAAAACTGTGTTACATGCACTTATGAATATGTCAAAATGAACCCCACTATTATGTATAACTATAATGCATTAAAAAAATTTTAAAGAATTTTTAAAATTACAGGATTTGGGGAAAGTCTGAATTGTCTGTATTTTACAAAATGTAAAATGCATGATGTATACCAGTGTATTGCTAATATTAGTAAGCTGCCAATATTTCAGTGCCTTATAACTTATAAAATCAAATTTATATAATCTCATTTAGTCTTCACAATGCATGAAATAGGTTTTATCAACCTCATTTCACAGACAACAAAACTAAATTTCCAAAAGTTTAAATGATTTGCTCAAAGCCAAATACCTAACGCTAGCGGCTGAGTTGCCTTCAGACTTAGGTCTTAATTCTATACCCAATACTTCTACCACTAGTAACAACCAGTGTAAAAAAAGAAAAAAAAATGTCTCAGATCCAGGCTCAGATGTTTATGATGGTCCAAAGATCTACAGGTCTAGTAAAACTAACATTGAAAACAAAGATGGAAGTATAAAGGAAGCTGAGAGAATAGATGGGATAGAAAATTATGTGTTAGCCAGGCGCAGTGGTGCATGACTGGAATCCCAGTGGCTCGTGATGCTGATATAGGAGAATCATGAGTTCAAAACCAGCCTCAGCAACAGCTAGGCGCTAAGCACCTCAGTGAGACCCTGTCTCTAAATAAAACACAAAATAGGACTGGGGATGTGGCTCAGTGGTCAAGTACCCCTGAATTCAATCCCTGGTACCAAAACAAAAAGAAAATAGTATGTGTTAAACTTCCAAGAGGGAAGAGCTCAGTAGCTATGCACCTATAAGCAAGCAATATTGGCTTACTAAGTCTAAAAGGCTTAGAAGAAACTGACTATGCCTGAGCATAGAGGCCATGCAAAAAAAAATTTTTTTTAATAAAATAAATAAATTGGCTGTCCACAGTGGCACACACTTGTAATCCCAGCTATTCAGGCAACTGACGCAGGAGGATCACAAGTTGGAGGCTAGCCTAGCAACTTAGCAAGACCCTGTCTCAAAATCAAATAAAAGGCTAGGGATGTAACTCAGTGATAGAGTGCTTGCCTAGCATGCACAAGGTCCTGGGTTTGATGAAGGAGGAAGGGAGGGAAGGAGGGAGGGAGGAAGGACAGATCCATCAACCACAGGTATTGTTAGTAGCTACAGAGGTCAGCAATGAAACCTGTTTAGAAGCTTCTGGTTAGCGGACATGCAAAAGCACAACACAAGGATTCCTAAGTAACTGTCAAATACAGCAATCACAATGGATGCCGGGAGAAGGGACACAAGAAAACCACCTGACTTTATACTCTTCACCGACTCCCCAGAAGCGCCACACAAAGCCACGGAGGTTTGAAAAATTCATTTAAGCAGAAGAACTTTTAATTCAATCAATAAGAGTGGACGTTGTTTTACTTTATGCCAAGCAAAGTGCCAGCACCCTTGCCATTAAGAACTAATAGTTACAATATAAACCTATTTTTAAAAGCTTTCTGAAAATTACATTATCATCTCTGAATGATTAGTTAATATATTTGCAAAGAATACTGGTAAAATTACCCAGGAAAGCTGCACATAGGAGGAGGGAAAAGGTACCATTTTCTTAAGCACTTTCAAAATACAATTAAAAGGGGTGCAAAGAGGACCTAACCTTGAAGATCCAAAAGCCCTGTTATATCACAACATAATTATAGTTGTGATATAATATGCTAGCCAGAAATCCTGAGCAGAGATCAATAAAATACTAACTGAAATTAAGTACCAAGAAAGATTCCTCCCCGTCAATCTTCCCTGGCTTTACCTGCTTAACATCACATGCTGAGCATCAGAGATTTCTTACACTAGTATTTCCTCACTGGCCAGTATCACTGATGAAGGTTGAATGGGAGCACAGTACAGAAAACCGGAAACGCACAACAAAGTTAAACTAAACAATTAAAAAACACAAATCCAAAAAGCCACCTGTTACCTTTCATTTGCGTACATAAAATAAAACCAGTTTTACAAAACAGAGGGGGAAGTAAAATACTGAAAACTGAACAAAATAAATTCATGCCACTCCACAATTTTAGGAGAGGAAAGTCAAAAGGAGCAAAGAAAGGTAAGCAATGATGCTGTCCTCTACAAACTCAATGGAGCAGAGGGACAGGCTCACATTTTTCAGTGACTTACTATCTGGTTAAATGAATTTCATATTACCTTGTACACATTTAATAATGGAAAGAAAGATTGGGACCACATGGACTAGAGGTGGGAGGAGGGCCAATACCTCAGGTCATTTTACTACCTTGGTTGCAGCAAATTAGTTTTCCAAGTATTGACCTTAATTTTGAATTGGCACAAAGAGAACTGAAGATATGCCCAAATGTTACTGCATGCAAAAACTAACCCCAGCAACAAGACTTCTGGCTAAAAGAGATTGCTAAGTAACCACAGGGCATAATTCTGCTTCCAAACCATGTAGGATTCAAAGTACTCAGAGATAAGATGAAGGCCAGTAAGGGATATGAATCTGGTAATATCTAACAGCGTGGTCCCCATATAAGGTCCAATTAGTAATGGTAAGCTGAGCTTTCGTGCATAATAGAAATATAAATCATTTCCCAACCCCATATCAAGACAAGTGACATGAGTTCTTCATTATACTTACCTTCCTAGCCCAATACCCTGGGGTTTTGTTTTTGTTTTTTAATTAAAATATGCCCTGGTATAAACAGTATGTTTCTTCTTCTTTTTTTTTTTTTTTTTTTTTTTTTTTTTTT
>PVHX01000896.1:0-20830 GCA_004024805.1 Geosciurus inauris | reverse complement strand
TAGCTTTCTGTGGGGAGCATGACTGACACCTCTGGTTTGGGTCACAGCAGTTCTTTCAACAGTTTCTTTCCAAGATGGGAACAAAAATGAGCACCAGCTTTTCTTGTAAGGATCCAAACTTCCAAAATCTGCTGACCACTTAGATTTTGATATTTTAAAATTAGAAAAGACACCTTTAGGAATGATGTCTTAAAAATTCAGAATCTTTTTTCCTCTGGATTAATCTAATATGCACTCCTAGGCCAGGAAGACAAGCTTCTCAGCATAGAAAAGACCATGTTTGTTGTTAACTAGAAAGATCTGAGTGATAAGGCTCTGAGTGAGGTTTTGCCAAACCACAGAAGGCTAAATCTGGCTTCTTCATGTTTAGGGAGACGGATCCCTGCTGGGGGAATGTTTGTTAGGCACAATCCCTCCCTTCTCAGTCTTTATAGATTAAATATCACCAACCTCTATTCTACCTCCACCACCAGGAAGAAGAGTTATGCTACCATTATGTAATTGAAACCACATGACATTTAAGAAGTTTAGTTGCAAATACATGAGATGTTAATACCTATGTATAGCATATATGTAGTGTACATAGCTCATCTCTGTGTATAAATTCTCTGTGTAAGATTCAAGCCAAAATAAATAAGCAAATGACTGAATAAATAAATAGATAAATAAGTAAAAGTGTATTAGTAGTTTGTGATTCTGAATGTATTTAAATAGTTATAAGGTGGAGCTTCCTTCTTTCCTACCAAAAATAGTCATTCTTTCCTTTTTATTCTCAAATTAGCATTACACCAATAGTTAGCTGGGAATATAATGACCTCAACAAAAGACTACATTTCCCAGCTTCTTTGGATCATGAGGTCGTGTGACTAAGGTCTGGCCAATGAGATATAAAAATGTTGAGGAGGTGACTTCTGAGAAGTCTCCTTAAACAGGAAGAGTGTGTTCTTCCTTGCCCCTTCTTCTGTTTGGCCAGAAACATGGATGTGATGGCTAAAGACATGTCAGCACTGGAACATGGAAGATAATGGTAATAAGGGCCATGTCCTACTAATGGTACAGGAAAAGAAGAAACCCCGGGTACCAATGACTTCACAGGATCCTGGGATAGTTTGCCTCCTGACTTCTAGACAAGAAGTAAACTCATGACTGATATTTAGGGCTTTACTTATGTGCAGTCCAATCTAACTCTAAGTGATGCACACAAATCACTCCTTTCTATTAAGCCACAGTAACCCAGCATTTAAATGTTTCATCCACCTCTGTCTATTTCCTTGCAGGACTTGGCCACCCCTGAGCTTCTTTACTCTCCCTGTCACACTGAGTCACAAAGTCTCCTGTAACAAAGCACCAGACACAACCTCAAGCTCCTGGATTGATATACAGTGGAGTTCCCTATCCACAATAAGTGGTCATTTTAGGGCGAGGAATTACGAAGAGTGGATTCACTGTACAGGTTACTTTGGCCCAGTTGCTTTTCTGTTGTCTGCCTTCTGGGAACCATAAGATGGCAGGGAAGATCAGTGTGGACTAAGATTTTTCAGAACTATAGGAGAAAGGGGATAATTTGAAGAAAGAATCTACTGGAATTGTAAGATGATATGTAGGCTACTGGATCCAGAGAAGGAAGGAAGTTGGTGGCAGTTTAGACAGTGGAAGTTTCTACTTCCTGGGTGGAATCCTTGTTGGAGAGACTGCCTGAGATATTGTCGGATTCAAGCAGCTCGACAATGCTATAGGGAGAACAGTCCTCCAGACCCAGCTTGCTGCACAGCCAGCCACAAAAGCCTTTCTCCATGTCCCCACCATGCCCCCCAGGACCACGAGAGCTGGACCACAGCAGCATAGAGGCCCAGGGGAGAGGCCATGGCCATGATGAGCACTGGATAGAAGAGAATGAGGCAGGGGCAGCAGGAGATCTAGTGCCAGAAGGTCCTCTCCTCATTGTACACAAGGAAGATGTTGTACCAGGTCATAGTACCATAGTAGAAAGAGACAACAAAAGAGAGGACAAAGACTACAGGCAGGCAGACCAGTGTCCAAAGAACCACATGAGGCCCCCGGTCTGCTCCCATCTGGCATGCCTTTCTTCCTTCAGGTGCTGTTTCCTTTGATGACTCTGTGGGTTTGGTCAATTCCTACAGCTCCTTCTCTGTCAACGTGACACAAATGTCTACCATTTGACCCTTCTTCTTCCCTCATGCCATGGTCCCTGTTAAGGTGACACAGCGACTGTCCAAAGGCATGTTCTACATACAATCATCCATGGGATAGTCTAGTCTCCCTCTTCTTCTGTAGGCCGATCTCCACCTTCTGATTCCTCAGGCTCCTCATCCATTTTCTCAATACCTGACTGGTAGGTGATGACAGATTCTGGGCAGGATTCTTTCTTCTTTTTCCTGCAGCCCATTGTAGACTCCCCATCCAGGGCCAGGGCAGCAGCCACAGCCCTCCTCAGAGAGCCCTGGTGGGAGCTTGGGAGTTGGTCCTGGCCTTCCAATGGTGCCGGCTCTTCCATACCAGTCTTAACGTCTAGTGTGCTTTATAAAAAGTGTGCCTTGCTTGAGCAAGCTCACAATCCACACATCACAGAGCTTCTTTCTGGAGAGGACTATGCAAAGATGTCCCAAGGATGTGTGTCACCCGCAAGTGCCAGTGGACGCAAGCTGGTGGAGGATGCAGACTGCTGGAGGCAGTCGCCAGAGACTAAACAGTATGTTTCACATTAAAATATGACATGAGGATCTAATGGGTCCTCACAGCCCATCTTTGGAACACACTAAAATGTCCTCTTTGCAGTAAGAGTCACAGGGAGTCACAGGGGTCTAAGAGAACCAATCAAACTCCTTTCTTTACAAGTGAGGCAGCTAAGACTTAGAGAAGTACCCTGTTCAATCCTTTAAAAAGACATAAAAGAGGGCCTGGAACTCAGAATTCCTTGCTTTCCAATCACATGAACTACTCACCTCAGACATCCGATTCCTCTCACCAGAACTCCAGGTATCAGATGTAGATTCAAACACTGGGGGAAATGTGTCACTTTCTAACTATGCAACTCTGCTCAAGCAATCTGAGTCTCAATTTTCTCTATTATGTGATAATATCTACCTCATTAAAACTGATGGTTAAATGAAATAATTCAGGTGAAGATTATCTAACACAGGATTTAAGCACAAGAGAAGCTCAAATAGAATCCCTATATACTCCATGTGTATATAATATGTCAAAATACACTCTACTGTCATGCATATCTAAAAAGAACAAATTTAAAAAAGAAAAAGAATTCCTTGTCTATTAGCTGCAAATGACTTGAGAAATACTGAAGTCTATGGGTCTAAATCCTACAACATGGCACTATTCCAACTAGCCAATCCTTAATTTTTCTTAGCTTACTCTAATATCAGTTACTTAGGAATATGTGCCAAATGGCCAAATGGCCCCATTAAAGATGCTCAAACACTGGATAAAAAATTTGTGTTATTAAAGCCAGGCACACTACATGCCAGTAGTCCCAGCTATTTGAGGGCTGAGGCAGGAGAATAGCCTGAGCCCAAAAGTTCAAGACCAACAAAGCTGTGCTAAAAATTTAAAAAAAAAAAAAAAAAAGTAAATCAGTTCCAGTATTTGAGGATAAACTGAGATTATCATTAGGGTAACCACAGTGACTTGGCCTTTCGTAACATATGCATGCATCATACAGTTCGCAGCCCACTCTGCTGGCATCAATCTCTGCTTGACTTACACCTGTTTTGGGGGTAGTTTTTTTTTTAACCTTTATTCCTGCTAATATTTTTTTAATTTGTTCTTTTTAGATATACCTGACAGTAGAATGTATTTTGACGTATTATACATACATGGAGTATAACTTATTCTAATTAGGATCCCATTCTCGTGGTTGTACGTGATGTAGATGTGGAGTTTTACTGGTGGTGTATTTATATATGAACACAGGAAAGTTCTGTCCAACTCATTCCACTGTCTTTCCTATTCCCATCCGTCCTCCCTTCCCTTCATTTCTCTTTGTCTAATCCACTGAACTTCTGTTTTTCCCTCCTGCCTTAGGGGTGATTTTTGTGTACTGAGATTTAACTCAGGGTTGCTTTAACAATGAGCCACATCCCCAGTCCTTTTTATGTTTTATTTTGAGACAGTGTCTCACTAAGTTGCTAAGGGCCTCACTAATTTGCTCAGGGTGGCTTCAAACTTGTGATCCTCCTGTCTCAGCCTCCTGAATTGCTGAGTTTACAGGCATACACCACCATGTCTGCCTCAATGCTCTGTTTTTAAATTTCCTGTACAAATCCACTCTGTTCTTGCTTTTGTTATCTTAATTAAAATTCAATCATGAGGGCTGGGATTGTGGCTCAGTGGCAGAGCGCTTGCCTCGCATGCGTGAGGCACTGGGTTCAATCCTCAGCACCACATAAAAATAAAGATATTGTGTGTCCATCTACAACTAAAAAAAAATTTTTTTTAATTCAATCATGATAACATGGTCATAAATACATAAATAAGAAATAAAATTCTCCCTTAATTTACCCCTTCCATACTATATCCCTAATCCAAAAATCCAAAATGCTTTAAATTCAACTTTTTTTTAAGCACAACATAACACCACTAATGGAAAATTCCAAACAACAAACCTCTGTTTCATGTACAAAATTATTAAAAATATTATACTAAATTACTTCCAGGCTATGTGTATAAGGCATACATGAGACATAAATGAATTTCACATTTAAACTTGGGTCCTATTCCCAAGACATCTTATTATGTATATGCAAACAGTCCAAAATACAAAAAGAAATATCAAGTCCAAAACATTTTTGGTAGGTAACATTTTGGATAAGGGATACTCAACCTAATATAAAATGTTCTTCAGCAGTTTCATTTTTTTCTTTTTTTAAGGAAATTCACCATTTTCACCATTTTTTAAGTATACACGTCTGTGGCGCCCAGTACACTCACATCATTGTGCACACCAGCACCCTTCTGCAGAATGTCTTCCCCAACAGAAACTCTGTGGTCAATAAATGCTAACTCTCCTCCTCGCCCCACCCCCAGGCAAACACTGTTCTACTCTGTGTCGCCATGAATCTGGCTGCTTTAGATACATGAGTGGAATCACAGTATCCGTCCTTTTGTGATTGGCTTATTTCTCATACCATAATATCTTCATGATTTATGCCCATTGTGGCTTGTGTCAGAATTTCTTTTTAAGCCTTAATAACATACCATTGTATATAAATATCACATTTTGCTTATCATTCACTATATATATGCAATGAGACTTGGGTTGTTTCTACCTTTTGACTATTGTGAATGAACCTGCTGAGCATACAGTGTACACATACCCGCTGAGTCTTACTCTCAATTCTTTGGGGTATATACCCAGAAGTGGAATTGCTGGGTCATTCGTGACAAATTTTTTCAAGAACTACAGTACCATTTTCCACAGCAATTACACGATTTTACATTCCCACCAGCAATGCACAGGATTCCGACTTCTCCACATCTTTGCTCAACACTTGTATTTTAAGAACAGCTATCCTAACAGGCATATGTTATCTCATTGTGGCTGTTTTCTCTTATGATTAATGACACTAAGCATCTTCTCACGTATTTATTGGTCATTTGAGTATCTTTTTTCTACAAATGTCTATTCAAGTCTTTGGCCCATTTTAAATTAAGCTGTTTGGTTTTTTCTGTTGTTGAATTATATATGTCATATTATGTTGTTGGATTTATAGACCTCAGATATTAATCCCTGAATAGAGCTATCATTTGCAAAGATTTTCTTCCACTGTAGGTTGCCTTTTCACTCTGTTAATAGTGTCCTTAAAGGCATAAAAGTTTTTAACTTGATAAAGTCCAATTTATCTATTTTTTTCTTTTGTTGCCTATGGGTTTTTTTTTTAACATTTAGTTATAAATAGATACAATACCTTTATTTATTTATTTTTATGTGATATTGAGGATCAAACCCAGTGCCTCACACATGCCAGGCAGGTGCTCTACCACTGAGCTACAACCAAAGCCCTGTTGCCTGTGTTTTGATGTCATACCCAAGAATCCACTGTCAAATACAAAGTCATAAAGATTTAACCATACGTTTTCTTCTAAGAGTTTTATGGTTTCAGCTCTTATGTTCTCTCTTTGATCTGTCTTGAATTCATTTTTGTATATGGTGTAAGGTAAGGATCCAAATTCAAGTTTTTAAATATGTCTTATTTTTGAAGTTTCTTATATCTCCACTCATTTTATCATTTTTTTCCTGGTTTCTGAGGATCTGGAATTAAATATTCATTTCTTGCACCTGCTGGCTATCAGCTGGCTTTCAGCTCCAAATTACCCTTTTTGCCTGCTCTGATAAAATGGACCTGGGCCCTTTAAATATTTCTCCTTTGCCGGTTTACGAGTCAAACTTAGTCAGTAGAGGGCACAGGAGTGACACTGTAGGGGGAAAGGGTTTTTGCTTCCAGGTTTCCGAGTGCTTATTCAGCAGCACCTATCGGCTACACTGTTGCCTTCCTCCGAGGTCCTGCAGTGCACAGCAGCCCTCTTCCAGCTGTTACGTGGTGGAGTACCTCTGGAGAGAAAACTTTCCCTGTAAATTGCTTTCCCCAGTGACCTAGCCAGTGAATTTCTAGTGACTTCTAAAAGGCAAATATACAGCAAGTTCTGCTATTATGAGGCCACAGGGACTTTCTTCTCTACCATTCAGCCATGCCCTCTCCAAAAGGGTCTAGATCTCAGCTCCTGGGTCAGGATGGGCATGCTGAGGGAGACAGCTCTACTTTGGGTATTTTATCTCAGGGTAGATGCAATTATATTGTTAAATTAATTATATTTTAATCATACATCAATCATATTAGTACATTATATCTGGGTTGTGGTGGGGTTTAGTGGGTTTTCTTTTTTTCTTTTTCTTTTTGAACCCAAGGTGCTTTACCACTGAGCTACATCCCCAGCCCTTTTCATGTTTTATTTTGAGACAGGATCTCACCAAGTTGCAGAGGGTATTGCTAAGATGTTAAGGCTGTCCTTGAACTTGTGATCCTCTTGCCTCAGCCTCCCAAGTCCCTGGGATTATAAGCACGTGCCATTGTACCCAGTTTGTATCTGCAATGATATTACACGTGTTGTTCTCTAAATTGCTCTTTACTTCCTGTAAGCCTATCCCTCACTACTTCACTCTCCTCTTAGGGTAAATAATCCCTTATATTAAATTCCCTGTCTCAATTACTATGTAGTCTCGGGGCTGGGATTATGGCGCAGTGGTAGCGTGCTCGCCTAGCACACATAAGGCACTGGGTTCGATCCTCAGCACCACATAAAAATAAAATAAAGATATTCTGTCACCTACAACTAAAAAATAAACATTTAAAAAAAAAAAAAAAAAAGGAGAATCGCGAGTTCAAAGCCAGCCTTAGCAAAGGCGAGGTGCTAAGCAACTCAGTGAGACCCTGTCTCTACATAAAACACAAAATAGGGCTGGGGATGTGGCTCAGTGGTCGAGTACCCCTGAGTTCAATCCTCAGTACCAAAAAAAAAAAACAAAAAACAAATCAATTACTATGTAGTCTCTCTCTCCTGATTAGACTCAAGATGGATACATGTGAGCTAAAATGAAATGTTAACAGCCACTTAATATACAGGACAGACATAGTATTTTATGCACATTATCACTTTTAATTCTCACTAGAACCCTATGATGTATCATTCTACAGTAAAGAAACTGAGGCTCAGAAGAATGACACCATTTTCCCACGGTATTACAAATCCAGGTCTGTTTGATGCTGAAGTCCCAGCTGGCTCTCTACTATGATATTTTTCTTCACAGAACCTAGCAACACATTCTTTTTTTAAAAAAAAAAAAAAAAAAATCAAACATCTATGTACAGAAAAGAACAGAGCAGAACTGACTGCTATCCTTAGAAAAGAGCAGCCTGCAAGGTTGGCCTAGGAATTAGAACTAAGAACCTAAAATTTGGAGAGGGCGCTATCAGAACTATAATAGTGACTTTATCAGCCAACACCTGTGGTCCTACTCAGAGTCTGAAATTCTGGTGTGTGCTAGGGGTAGGTTGTCTTATCAACAGCCCTCCATGCCCAGCCATCTCAGCATTAAAATCTTTAACAGGCTGAGGTTGTGGCTCAGTGGCAGAGCGCTTGCCTCGCACGTGTAAGGCACTGGATTCCATCCTCAGTACCGCATAAAAAAATAAGTAGACAAAATAAAGACACTGTGTCCATGTATAACTAAAAAATATTTTTTAAAAATCTTTAACAGACTTCCATGACAAGCAACGCTGTCAAAGGAATTGATGAGTAAGTCCTGTGTGATTCCCCTGGGAAAGGACTCCTGGAAGCCTCGGCGGGGCGTCCCCTGAACTCTGCCTTTGCCCCTCTGCCTTAGCCAGTTCTGCTTGTCGTATCCCTTCGCTATTACAAAGCACGGACATCAATATGACTATGTGCTGCGTTCCGTAAGCTCTAGTGAATCACTAGATGGGGACAGTCTCTGGAACCCCCAAAACAACTTATGACATGCCAAGTATTTTATTAAATACTTAGAGCACACAGATGACTAGGGCCTTTGCCCTCAAGGAACCTTACAGTCTATTTAAATTCCCTTCTTTTGACTCTCTGATCTTCACTTCTTAGTCTATTCACCACTTAAAATAGATTAGATACATTTCCCTGAGCTAAATTTCATTCTTGGAGCTGAAGTGATGCTAAATAAATATTTAATAAGTCCATCAGGCAAAATCTGAGATACAGAGCTCTAAAAAACTCAAAGGCCATACATATTTTCTACTTTCCCCATCTTATTGTGTTCCTCATTAAAAATAAATTGGCACACCCTTGTACATTGCTGGTAGAAAGGTAAAATGAAGCAGCTGCTATGGAAAACAGTTGGGTAGTTCCTCCAAGCATTAAATAAGAAGCTACCACCTGACCCAGCAATTTCACTTCTAGATACACACCCAAAAGAACAGAAAAGCAGGTCCTCAAAACCTGTACACACACATTCACAGCAGCGCTATTCACAATGGCCAAAAGGTGAAAACAACCCAAATGTCCACCAACAGATAAATGGAGAAACAAACTGGGGTTTATTTTTCACACATGCAAAGAAATATTATTCAGTTATGAAGAGGTTTGCAAGGTCTGTCCACATTGCAGCATGTACCAGTATACTGCACCAAGTGAAAAGTCAGGCACAAAAGGATACCTACAATATGACTCCATTTATATGGAACATCCTTAAGTTAATTCACAGAAACAAAGCTGACCGGTAGTTGTCAAGAGCTAGAGTGAAGGGGAAATAGAGGATGATTAGCCAATGGGTTTGGGGTTCTTTTGAGGGTGATAAAAAATGTTGAGACTACCAGAGGTGGTGGTTGTTACATGAATGTCATCTCAAAAACTTTTAGAAAAGCAATGCAGTATACAAACCGCACAAATGAAGAAAACTAACCTTACTAATATTATCTGAATGGTAATTGCGGCTTGGGATAAAACTGTCAGTGACTACAACAGACACTGATTCAAAAATGTTCTATATCTCAACATTTGTCCTGGAAAACTAAAGATGCAGAATGTTTCCAAGCAACTTTACAGATGCTGGTGCAGTAGACTACATCAACTTTTTTTCTAAAAAACAAAAGGTAAAATGTTTCTAAATTATCTTTTTGTATGTAATGTTTAATAAGAATGCATAAACAAATTAATAAATATTCTAACTAGACATCTGCCTATTTCATCAACATCCCTAAAGCTTATGTATTTAGATCAGCCCATCCTTTCAAAGGAAAAATAGCATGGAGCCTCACATTCAGCATTTCCCATATTTAGGCACAAATTACATATATACTTTTTTAAGTTTGAAAGGGTTTATCCCAAAATGTTTACAGCAATTCTATGCCTTCATGACTGATAAGTTTGTTTTTATGTTTGGGGGCTGGGTGGGTTCCTATCTGTATTCTCAACAACTTTTCAAAAATGAACTTGTACTATTTTTACTTAACTATCTAAAAAAGCAGGGATAATGTCAGTACCTTCCTATGGGATAATATGAAGATTAAATGAGATAATACACATACAGTCCTTAAGATAGTACCTTGCATATTAAAAATACACAATGAATGTTAGACAATATGAGTATCATTATCATATTCTTTAGGTTTAATGTCTTATTATCTATGGCAAAAGCAGTCACCTTAATTTAGCCCTGGGTCACTTCATACCTAAATTGCTGTAACAAGTCTCACTGCTCCAGCAGCTTCCCTCCACCCCCTCACGATTTTCTTAGCGGGCCAGGGTTAACTACCCAAAACCCCATTCACCATCACTCCAATGCTAATGGCCCTCCATTGTCTGGAACAGCATCATAAAGTATACACGCACCCAGATAGCACCCCCTACCACACAGCTAGTCCATGTGGTGCATACGTAGTCTATCCTTCACCAAAACACCATCATGCAGCACATGACTGCACCTTTACTATCAAATTTAAGCAGAAGACAACTGATGTTTATACCTGCTTCTCCATTCAACGTGTTTCAGTGTGTTACTCTGGCTGAATTACATGAAGATCATCTGCCATTTCACTGATACACATTTGGAAAAGGAGAAAGTATTAATACTTTTCTTCAGGCACCTTTGGCTTTCTTTAATACTTAACCAAAACTTGAAAAGTGACAGTTTCTGAAAGCTTAGTTGTAATATGGCACCTGAAATCACATCAATGAATTTTTCCAGACTCTGTTATATTAAAGTCTACTGGTCTCTCATGTCCTTTTCTGGATTTTTTGCCTAAGTATGATTTAATAACATTATGTATTGTTCATTTATAAAATATAGGTTCATGCAGGTGAAGTAGTGCATGACTATAGGCTAAGGTAAGAGGATCACTTGAGCTCAAGAGATAGAGATCAGCATGGGCAATATAGCAAGACTTTGCCTCAAAAAATTAAACAAAATGAAATACAGATTCAATAAAACATCTTCTAAATGGTGACACATTTCATTATTTAATATCAAAAAGGTCACATTCACCGATATGACTACCAATCTCATCAGGAAAGTCTTTAAGTACTGAAACTGTCAGGTTCATAGTCCAGGATACAAGTCTTTCAAAATTCTAGTTTTTGTTTAAAAACTCAAATTTTATCACTGGAAACAAATATTGTTACTGTTTTCCCTGACATTAAAGGCTCACTTCATTTGCTTTAATAAAGAGTCTGCCAAATACTCAAGCCTGAATAATCATAGTCTGTCAGTTATTCTTTCATATATAACACAGCATTCATGAAAAAAGCAGCTAGTTCAGCTGGCAACTCCAATGATCACAAAAGCATTTTTCGTTTAGGTGACTTCATCCACAGTACACAGCAGGAGTGCTTTAAGTGCATTACCATATTTCGTCATACAAAATATTAAAAAGATGCATAATCAAAGGTACAGAATGAATATTAGTGATAATTTTTATTACTATGCCAGGAAGCATTCTAAAGTGAAACCAGCTTCTTCCTCTCCTTTAAATAGAGGTGTGCAGTGGCAAAAAAAATATAATTACTTAATGGTTATTACCTTTTTTTAGTACAGGCAGCTTGTGGCTTAACAGGCCCATAGCTTAGTTTGGCATGTCACAATTCCTTGGATAGTGAGGGATGGGGGGAAAGTGCAGTCCTTAGAATCACAGCAAACTGAAATTTGCCTCTAGCAACTTATTAGCTCCATGACTGTGGGAAGTTAATTCATCTCTCAGCCTCGAATTCTTCACCTTTTAAATGAGAACACTACCTACCTCACAGGGCTGTTGCAAGGACTGAGGTAACAAAGGCAAAGTGACTTTCACAGGGCCTGTTCCTTAATGGGGTAGCTCTGCTAAAGGACAGTAATGCCAATGAGAAACAATGCCTTACTTATATGTAAAACTTCACCACATACAAAACATAAGCAGATCTGACAAGCAATGGATCACAGACTTTGAGAGGACCACCTGAATCAGGCAATTCTACTACAACTCTTTGACATGCACCCTCCTTACCCTGGTACCACACTCACACACAGGTTGACATTACAGTAGCATAAGGTTTTAAATGTCTTTCCTATGGTTATAGAGCTAGGAAGAGGCAGAACTTGGTGTCAAACATATCTTTTTATCCATAATAATCCTGTTAGACATTACACTTGGCCCTGTATATCCATGAGTTCAGTATCTGTGGATTCCACTGGCCACACATTAAAAAACCAGGGGGAAAATTATGGCTGTACTGAACACATACAGACTTTTTTTCATGTATTATTCCCTAAACAATATGGCATAGCAACTATTTACAAAGCACTTATATTAAGTATTATAAATTAACCTAGAGATAATTTAAAGTGTATATGGGAGGATGTGCATAGATCACATACAAATACATGCCACTTGAGTGGACTCTGGAATCAGAGTGCTGGAGTCCAACACCCACAGAAACTGAGAATCAAGTATATTCCCTTTTGATTGATAAGAAAAACTCAAATTCAGATTCACTGAGGTTAAATGACATGTCCAAGGCGTCACAGGCAGTAAATAACAAAAAGGGACCTGGAACCCAAAACTTCTAATTACAAATTTGTGGTTCTTCCAACCAGAACTTAGAAATCTATCTAAGAATATGAAACTACTTTGCACAATCATTGATAATTATCTACGTACGGATCTGAACAGAACAGCAGACATGATTACCTGAAAACTTATCATGACTAAATACACCAATTGATAACTACCAACTTTATATTGTGATATTCAATTTAAACTGGTGTTTCGCTGAACTGAAGACTACACAAGTTTTCACATTTAAAAAAAGGTAGCTCCTATTGTGTCCATCTATACCTAAAAAATATTTAAAAAATAAAAAGATAGCTCTTAATTAGCCTCAGAGTATAAAGGAACTATATTCCAGAGGATCATCCTATGATCCTCAAAAAATCCCTTTGAGATAGGATAACATGTTGAATATCATACTTTAAATTTAAATTAAGAGTTCTGGGGGTTTGAGGGCAGAGCCAAAAAAGTCCATGTAAACAAAACAATAGATTTTATTTTAATTGCTGTATGCTACTAGCTACTTCAATTTAGCTTTTATAATAGTCTCTTCACTCACATTGCTATTGAATATGATGTCAAACCAGCTCTGTTGCTTATTAACAGAGTAACTCAGGACATTACCCAATCTTTTTGGACCTCAATTTTTCAATCGGTAAAATATATGCGATTATGCTTACACTTTCCAAGGACGTTAAGATTAGGCATAATGTATACAGGGCACTTAAAAGTGTACTTATCCCATAGAGAAAAGCATTATTACAACAATTGTTTTAATTATAATACTTTGAGTTCACAATCCTAACCTTACCCTCCAGTCTCCCAAGATCTGAAAGGCTGAATGAAAACAGATCTAGAAATCTAAGAATGTGGTAAGAACGAGATACTCCTGCTCCTGCTTCCAACACCCTATAGGCCACAGCTGTCAACTCTCAAACCTAAACTCTGTGCCATCTACTTCTGGTGTCCTCAGAGCAAGTCCCTGAACTTCCTCTTCGTTTACTGATTGCCTTGTAAGAAAAAAGACAATACTCATTACTTATCAACTCAATGATCTGCTGATAAGTACATGTTAATGCTTGCTTGGAACCAATCTAAAAGATTTAAAAAAAAAAAAACTTCAAACAAAACCATCTGAGAGTTTTAAGGATTTTCTTTTTTTTCTTGAGACCAAGTTTTAAAAAACACAAACTTCATCTTTTTACACATATGGTCAACTATTAGGAATTCATAAAACAGGTGCCTCTACCAAATCATCAGATCATCTGATTTCTTCTTTTAGCCCTCTTTGGTAATTATCTCTATTCAATGAAAGGTATTTTGTAGGAAAAGGGAGACAGAGAAAACTATAATTTTCTTTGAGTACAATTAAGTACCCGAGCTAGCTGAGAGATGGTAAGAGGCAAGGAGCCTACAGAGATGGAATGGTACTAGGAACTTAAGCAGTGGCCCCTTCTGAACGAACAGAGCTACCACAGAGATTTACCAAGGAAGGCTGAAAAAGAGGCGAAGGGAGGCACTCACTTGTGGAGACGCTGCACCATGCTAGATGATTGAGATACATTATGTTGTGATCTAGGACTTTTCTCCACTATCAAGTGTATAGAGTGAGACTCAGAGAAGTTAACTGGACCAAAGCCAAATAGCCCATAAATGGTAGAGTCAGAGCCACAATTGTAACTCAGTTCTTTCCATTACATGGTACACAGTGGCTTAGTCCAGAAAAGCCTCTATCCCTAGGCCAAGGGGTAGGGAAGCTGAACACATGCTCATCTACACACTAGTTTAGCCAGTTTAGCAATGCAAATGACTGAGAAAACTTATCCTGAACCTGTAGTTATCACCCATTATTTCCAATGATAGAAGAAAGTAGTGGTTCTCATATTGTAATATAAAGACGGGTCACTGGTACCATGTTAAAATGCAGATTCTCATTCAGATTCACCTCAGATGTCTGGGTGGCATCTGAGATTCTTGCATCTTCCAGGAGATGATGAAGCTTCTGGGGCTTGGGCCATCTTCCAAATATGGAGCAGTTCCTAATCCTACCTGATCACCTGAATCATCTCATAATCATTTAAAAACTATAGATTCCTAAGTCTCTCCTCTTCTGGATTCCGTGGTATCTGGAACAAAGCCTGGACTGAGCCTAATACAGACCTGGAACTACTGGACTATTTCCACACACCTTCTATCTCATAATTCTGCAATTTCAAGAGATGTATAGTCATAATAATCAGTGAGCACTGATTAAGAACACATCAACTGTCCGTCCAAGTGCTTTACATAATAGCTTACTTAATCCTCAAACAACACTGTAAGGCCAATAGTTACAGCATTATCATTCCCATTTTACCTTATGAGGAAACCAATGCACCAAGAGACTGTTACTTGTCCAAGGTCAGCTCATGAGTGGCAGAACAGGGGGTTAAACTTGAACCATCTGATTCCAGAGAGTCACTGTTCTCAGACACACCACATACCTCTGCTTAACATATTGCCCAATGCTAATGCCACCAATTTTAACAGGCACACTTGCACAAATAAATACAAATGGGTCACCTCAGAAGGTGTCGCACTGGGAAGGCTACACTCTTATTCCTCAAATGCTACCATTATTCAAAACATCACTGCTAAACTATATACCCCAAAAAGCTCTTGATCTGAAAGTGAAATGCCCTCAAACCTAAACCTATGACTTTAAATATCTTCCTGCAGCATTTGAGTACAGGTTTGATTTTCTGACAATACCACAAAATCAGAAAAAATCTAATTCAAAGAAATCTAGTGCCTAATCAAGTTAGGTATTTTTTAAATTAAAAAAAAAATCAGTGTTAGGTATTGAAAATGTTTTCCCCATCACTTGAGCATCTCTTAAGCCGATACCAAATGAGAGTGCTTCATGTTTTGCGCAATGGTTATATCACCAGAGCCAAGGTGACTGTTTTGAAGGGCAATACTCTTTTGGATGCATAGGTTCAATTTTTTTTTTTTAAATCAGCCTTTCAGTCATACGTAAAGAACACATTTGCCCTTCATTATTAATACATACATATTCTCAGTTTTCTTTGCTGCTAAAAAAACAGCTGCTTTTTCTTTTCAGTTTTCTTTTGAGAAAAAGTGTTTTGCTTATATACATCTATCCATATGAAAATAAATAGCATAATCAGGCATTAGTGAAGCATTTAACTGCATGAAGTAGCATCATACAAAGGCAACTATATATCCAAAATATGCACAAAAATACCCTCACATACAAGGGATAAAGGCACGCACAAATACTACAGGGATATAAGTACAAAAAGATAGCACATTATTATATCTGATGTGCTCTTTTGTTATATAAATACATCCTTTTCCAACAAAGAAAATAGTCTGCAAAGTCAGAATGATTTACAGTTTTGTTTTTTTTTTTTTAAATCAGGCATTAATGCAGATCAGCACAATTTCATGTAACCAACCTCTCTGCTTGAACTGGACTCCCCACACCTTACTGAAGCCACAGTTCCCCTGCACAAACTCCCACTCCGCCACCCCCCACACACACCCAACTCCCCACCAACCTCACAGGGGTTCCTGGGCTGGTCCATGGAATCTGATGACATCACTCTCTCTTCCTTCCTGGAATTCTAAACCCTGCTGCTCTCCACTTGCACACAGCTACCATCTCCATGGCAACCTCACCTCCTCCTGCTTCCCTATTGGCTTCATGGAGCAGGATACACAAAAAGGTTTTCCGTTCTCCCCTCACTGCCCGCCCCCTTCAAAAAAATGATGCTTTCAACAGGAACCTGGGCTAAATTTAGCTACTTGGGATTCAGAGTCCTATGACTAAAAAAACACAGAGAAATATCCTCCTTCCTACACTCCTCCATTCCTTCAACCCCACCCCAAAGTGGCTGCTTCACCTCCTTCTTTTTGGCCCCCTACCCAAAAAGGCAAGTGGCAATTGGAGAGCCTTAAAAACAGCTAGACTGCCTGCCCCACATATAAGCTTGGCACAGAGAAAATTCTCACTAACCTCCTCCCAACAGGAGAAAGGGAGAGAGAGAAAGGGGGAGGAAGGAGAAAGGGAGAGAGAGTGAGAGAAGGAGAGGAGAGAGGAGGGAGAGAGAAGAGAGGAGGGAGAGAGAGGAGAGGAGAGGAGAGGGAGAGGAGAGGAAGAGGAGAGGGAGAGGAGAGGAGAGGGAGAGAGGAGAGAAAAGGGGGGGGACACACAAAAAGAAAGTTACAAAACACAGTTGGGCCATTTCACATGCTGAACCTCAGCCTTCTGCCACTTCCTTCCATCCCTAGACAGGAGCAGGAACACCATGCCTACAGGCAAAACAGTCTCCCCTCTCAGAAGATCAAACTATCTTGGTATTTGTCTGATATGATTTCCTCCATTACAGGAAGAAAAAAAATGGGAGAGAAGTGAGGTAGAAAGACCGTACATTTCTCTGACCAAACACACGAAACCTGGAACCACAAATTCTGGGTCCAATTTGCCATCCCAGGGACTGACCTACTATGTAAACTGGAGCAAGTTCTCACATACCTCAACTCAAAAGTAGCTTCACACAGGAATGATATAAGAATTACAGACAAAACTAATGTAAAGCAGTTTAAGTCCCTAAGCCAAAGGGGTTGAAAAGAGTAAATTGACATCATTATTAGTAAAATTCCTATAGATATAATCAGAAATTTAGAATCCCCATAGAAAGAATATGAACTTCTAGAAAATCACCCTTTTATAATCATCGATATACCATAAAACATGCTTTTTGGAGGGGGGTACCAAAGATTGGTACTTTGTGGTTCCAGGTTTCGTGTGTTTGGTCAGGGGTACTTAACCACTGAGCCATATCCCTGGCCCTTTTTTTAAAATTTTGAGACAGGTTCTCACTAAATTGCTGAGGCTGGCTTTAAACTTGTGATCCTCCTGCTTCAGTTTCCCCAGCCATTAGAATTACAGGCATATACCAACATACCCAGCAAAATATATATAATTTCTTGTATACACAGTTCCCACAAAGGTGTCCAATTCTGGCAAAATCCAGCAATACTCACATTAAACACCAGCCAATTTGAACTAGTACCTAATTTTTTTTAGATGGCCCTACTTTTTCTTTTATTAATCCAAACTCTAATTTTGAAACTGCTCTTCACTCTCCCTAAATGATACCTAGTATATGGCCAGGGTTCAATTTTCCAGTTCAGCTACCTACTTCCCATTCTAGGGAAATAATCCTTTCTCAGAGCCATATTTGATTGCTGAACACTGAATCAACCCAGTGGCTATGACCTATATGACTCTGAAGGACAAAGCATCAATTGTGACCAAGTAGGAAAGGCTCCAAGCAGGTCAGGGCCTTGCAGTAGGAAAGGGAATGGATGATAAAAATAAGACACACCCAGGAAAACTGTATTTTCAGTTTGCAGGGCAGAGATTCAGCTCCAGAGCAATAACCTTCCAAACAAATAGACATGAAAGGAAAATAATTTAGTATGATAAACAGTCATCTGCCCCAGACAGAATGTAAACAATCTGGAGCAGTTAGCAAAGTCAAAATGCCCTAAGTAGTCAGCACCCAGGCATCTAGAATAAGCTGCACCATTGCCTTCGAAAACATGAAGGGACGCAGTCTGTGCCGATAAACAGCTGGAACTCACATGGGGCAGGGCAGGGTGGGGGGCAAGACAGTATGATCAGCCTATCTCTGAGATATGTGCTTCCTGATTTCAATCCTTATTGATTTCTAACAAGGCAGTCCTTGTGTGAAACCATTCCTGTGGACATTACTGATCAGAAGACTCCACAGGCTATCTATGATGGGCACTATTCTAAAGGATCTTCTTAACACTCAAAATGAGATGGTCACCTCATCTTATATGGGAAGACTGAAGCAGTCACCATTATAAAAACTATTAGCACTGGTCTGGACTAAGTGGGCTGCTGTTTGAATTAAAGTTTTGCTCATCTACTCTCTCAGATATGCATTAAGTGTATTTGTTTTGTGTCAGGGGTTTTATATGGGTTGTCATTATTTCTCAAAAATAAAAACAGCAAGTTGTACATATTCTTATCTCCGCTTTGAAAACAAAGAGAGTTCTACAGATGTCAATATAATCAAGGTTATATTAGCTTATCATTGAATTTTTTTAAAAAAAAAACCACGATTCTAACTCAGAACTTGAAAGTCTATGCAGTTTTCTACTTGGCCTCCCATTTATAGTCAGGGTTGGAAAGAAACAACCAAAAATCATTTCAAATCAATATTCTCATCGATAAAACCTAAGGCTGCTTGACATCAAGGTCAAAGTCATATTTCTTATGTATTGCTAACAGTATTAAATACTAAGCAGGCACTCAATATTCATTAATTTATTATTCTAATCCTATCATTCTAAACTTCTAGACAAACTAATGATTCTATTCAGATCTTTTTAACTTAAAATCAGCTTGAGAAATTGTGTGAAATGAAATGATAAAACTTCAGACAATATATTAAGGAATTTAGTTTTATAATACTTGAGATAAAAACCAGTCATAATGCTTTCATTAGTCCAATCATAATGTCATAACGCCTCTGCAGTCTCATCTATATTTTTTGTTTGGCTCTTATTGGAGGTTTTTTGTTTGCTTTTGGTTTTTGTGCTGGGGACTGAGCCCAGGGTCTCGCACATGCTAAGCGTAAGCTCTACCACCGAGCTACAATTCCAGCCCCTCATCTGTTGGTTTTAATCCACAAACCCTAATAAAATCAGGATCTATATATTAGATTTATGATTTCTACATCCTACATAAAGAACCAGAGCATTTCTCTAGGGGTTCCACTAAAATTAAATCAGCTGAGTAGAGGACCATGCTAAAGAGGCCAAGGTCATGTGTCTGATACCCAAGTGGATTGTTGGTTTCACTCTCTCCTATGCCCTCTGCAGTGTAAACATATACCCTTGCTTTTACTGAGAAATTAAATTATTACCTCTTCTGGAAAAAAAAATTAAAGCATGTGTCTACTACTAATGTCAAATATTATAAGTGTTTACTCTTTAGAAAATGGCTATTGTTTTTCAGAAAATAATACCCAATCATTCATACTACCTTTCAGTATTTATTGAACCCCTACCTGCTAGCTGACAGTCTCTAAAGGTTAGCACTGAAGGATAGACAAGCAAGGCTATGTGTGCTATGCAGCACAGCAAAGATACAGTGTGGACAGAAGGACCAAGAAGGATGGCTAACTCTACAAGGGGGCACGGAGAACAAACACGGAATGACTAAGTAAATGAGGAAGGCAAGGGCACTCCAGAGGGAGAGAATGAAGATCTACAAAGGTAAGGTGGACAAGAACACGGCAGACTTAAAGCATTTTCAAGTACTTTACAAAGGCTAGGTTGCAAATTGAGAAACAACTGCTTGATCAGAAGGCAAGGCAACATCTCTTAGATTTTCTACCTCATCAGATTTGGTTTCCCTAAAATGCCTTAATTTGAGTTAAATTTCCACAAAGAATCAAAAACTTTTAATAATGTGGGGATTTTTCCTCTTTATAGTCTCCATGATAAGATAAAGGGTGAAATGAGGTATATTCAGAAAATTAAGGCTCAAGTGGCTAAAAATGCTCAATGAAGATATTCCTAAAGAACAAAATCCAAATCTGCAGCCCTATGAGGTACAGTGAATCTTTTCTTATTGTTCTCAGAGATTTAGTATAAAAAGCAATCAAGGGGAATTTTTTCCTCAATTCTTTTTTCCTATGGTTGTTTAAAACTGTGGATATGTTGAAGTCAGGCACTGTGACACACATCTGTAATCCCAACTACTCAGGAGGCTGAGGCAGGAGGATCACAAGTTCAAGGCCAGTGTCAGCAACTTAGTCAGACCCTGTCTCAAAAAAAATAAGTAGACAAGAGATTTAGCTCAATAGTACATTACCGCTGGGTTAAATCCCCAATACTAGGGCAAGAAGGAATCCTATTAGTTTAAATCCCCAGTACTAGGGAGCGGGGGGGGGGGGGGGGGGGGGGGGGGGGGGGGGGGGGGGTCCTGTTAGTATCTGAATATTTGACAAGCAAATTTAGATTAATTTTTAAAAAGCACCTCTATCTCCACACCACACCTCAACACACACACCTGTGTGCGCACTCACATCCTACCAGCTTGACAAAGTACATGTATGGGGAGGCGGGGCATCTATCAGGGTAGCAATTACAGAAAAGAATGTCTTAAGGAAACTTTTTTACTA
>PVHX01000895.1:0-244164 GCA_004024805.1 Geosciurus inauris | reverse complement strand
CATCAGCATCCACTAATCAGAGAGACCATTCGGCATTTGGTTTTTTGGGATTGGCTTACTTCACTTAGCATAATGCTTTCCAGTTCCATCCATTTGCCTGCAAATGCCATAATTTTATTCTCTTTTATTGCTGAATAATATTCCATTGTGTATATGTACCACAGTTTCTTTATCCATTCATCTATTGAAGGACATCTTCATCTGGAAAGCAGTATGGAGACTGCTTAAAAAACTCGGAATGGAACCACCATTTGACCCAGCTATCCCACTCCTTGGCCTATACCCTAAAGACTTAAAAACAGCACAGTACAGTAAAGCAGCCACTTCAATGTTTATAGCAGCACAATTCACAATTGAGAATTTTCATTCTTAAAACTTTCATTATAATTTTTAGATTTGTAAAAATATTTATCGTGATTAGGATGAATTTACTGTTCAGGAATTTGTCTTCTATTAGATCAGAAGGCATGAGTCTCTTCTAAGATAATACCTTCAAAAACTAGTTATAGCATAGAATTTTGGAAATAATACTAATTCTGAAAAAATATAATTTTAAAACTATATTAGGGTATATATGTGTGTATATATATGTGTATATATATATAACTCATGTCTATAAATATGCAAGTACTAAGCAATACATATTTTATATGTATGAGTATAGAAATAGACACTGTTGGAAGTAGAGAAGTTTTCTTAAAGAATCAATTCAAAACTTTTAAATATCCTAGTAGTTTTCTGTTTAGCAGTTCTTTTATTAGTTTCTGTTTATAGTTTATGTAAAGAAAGAATAAGATAATTTTTTAAAAATATTCTTTATTTTATAATAGTTCCACTGACATTTTACTCTTTACTTTTATCCTTATCTCAATTTGTATACCTATAACAAACACTAATACAACTTGAAAACTATTTCAGAAATATTCCTAAAATACAGACTCACGTGGATAGTGAGTAGTTGTACACATTAAGTAAATAAATCAAATTAGAAGTTAAAATGGTGTAGCTGAATATAGGAAAGAAAAAAAATCCTTAATTGATACCATGGTTTTTTATGAACTATAAATTATGATAATTTATCCCCCAAATTTATGTTACCTAGAGAAGTTGTTCATTTGTCCAGAATTGTGGAGAGGCCCATTGTCTAAGAGATGTATAGAAAAGCCATTGTGGGATGGAGCAGTTGGTCTTCTAAGTAGAGTGAATTCATCATGGTACATTAGCAGGGGGAAATTTCCACAAGTCCATGGCAAAGACCTAAGAACAAAGAACATATTATCCAAGAATATTAGCACTAGGAGACCTTTGGGATTATATGGAAAGTAGTGTGGTAGATGAGTTTAGTTTTCTTAATAATGTGACCAAACTTCCCCCTTTCAATTTTCTCTCTGTGAGTGTTGTCTCAGTAAATCTCCTCTTGATTTTTTAAAATTAAACATTATATGATATATAATCACTTCTATTTTGTGTTAGTTTGCCAATGTTAATATCAGAATGGTTTTCATTTGTGTTCAAAACTTAATATATATACCATGTATGGGAAAATTTACCAAAAATTTGGTAAGATTCAATGCTTAGGTACTTGGAAAAGTAGGACAAATGTCAGAAACATGGATGTTCAAATGCATCACAAAAATTATCCTTTCATTTAAACCTGAAACTGGCTGGATTCTACTAATAAACTTTATCAAAAGTAGGTGAAATCAAGTGAAGATCAGTTTCATAATATTTTACCCTAAAGCATCAAACATTGACATAAATTTTTACCACTTCCATCCTGGATCAAGTGCCTAGGGCAGGAATGAAATGACGGGGAATCTCTGACAGCTCCTCTGAATCCCACAGGTGGCCTGATATAGTTCTGCCACCCACATTCCCTGCAGCATGGCCCCTTGCAACCAGAAACAGAAAAAAAGGATGCTGAATCCCCCCAACTTCCTGCTTTATCCACTTTCTTCAAGCTTTACTTTCTACTTCATTTAGGAAATAAGAAAGTTCATTTCTGGAAATTGCTTATTTTGCTATAAATTTTAAGTTGTGTTTTTCTATTCAATTTATTTACTGCTGTGTTGTTTTCTGCTATGCTCTGTCATAAATATACTGTTGATGTAATAGCATGAAAACTGTACATGTTCCTGTGCAAAGACAAGCTGCTTGCTTAAAAATAGATTGGTGATTAAAAATGATGCATTTAACTTCTTAACATGATGGTTGTTATGTACATAGAAACATTATACTGCATTTTAATTATATTTTAATATATTGGTTAGGTTTTCTTTTTAATATGTAGTGAAACAATTTTCCCAATTTAAAGAAACCTGGGAATGGGCTCTAGGTTATCATTTTCAGGCAGATCATTTTATTTTTTATGATGACTTTAGGAATATATTATTGATACTTAACAACAGATACTTTAGCTCTATTTTTTCTATATATTTATATATTTTTTTTTCTGTTAGAAAGAATGGCCTTACAAATTTGGAGATGACAGTGTCAACTGGGGAAGTCTGCATCGATTTTTCCCATTTCAGGGTGGGAGTTGAAGAGACAAACATGACATGAATATTCTAATTTGATCCCTGTATCTCTGAAGCAAGGTTGAGAAAAACTTGAGTAACAGTTTAGTCATTTTTTTTCCTAATGACACAGGGCCAGAAAAGCCCACTAGAGGCAACATTTTCCAATCCCCTGATTCCAGTAAGAATGAATCTAAATAATTTCAAACAGTTATTTCCGCTCCTAAAATATACCCAGGAAATGAAAATCTACCCTTTGGTAACTAGTTCCACTATCTCACAGTCATTATGCCAATATGTACTATTAAGAGGCTTAAATGCACACATTACTGACACAATAGGCTGTAATTGCACTTTTGAAACTGCTACACAATATCCAGTCTATGATTATTTAGGGAGTTTACATTCACCCATTATTGATGCAACAGCTCTTAATAGCACCTTTGTTGTCAGAGGGGGTTGTGTTGCTTAATATCCTCAGCACTGTTTGAAACAAATTGGTAGAGCACCACAAACAGTGGGAAGATTTCAGATATGTATGTGCAAGTATTACAGTTTACACTTAAAACTGAATTTTTATATCATGTGCCTGGATGAGGACTTTAAGCTTTTGGAATATTTTAGAAGATTATTCCAATTGACAGAAAGATTCAAATTAAGGAGGGTATGAGAAAACAAACATCAGTGCCACCAATATGAGGAATTTTAGTCAGGATGTTTTTAAGCATTACATATCAAGTACAAAAGAAAACATAAAACAAAGGAAATTTTATTTAAATTTGCATTATTCCCTAGATCTTCAAGTAGTAGCATTTGGCTAGAGGAAGCATATTTGTGTCAGTTCTTCACTCTGCTTTATTAAGGCTCAAATAAAGTAGCAGATCAAGTGTGAAAATTCATAAAAGCTTTGCCACCATATGTTTTTCATGTTGAAATTTAAGAGGCTCATAAAACAAAAGGTGCCAATAGCAGATATTTTAGAACCCATGTTATTAATAAATTTTGGTTTTATTCCATTAATTTACTATTAATTTCCAAGATTTTTAAATGTTATTTCTCCTCTGAAAATTATTTGTTTTAGACACAAAATGGTAGCCCTTGAGTATCCAGAAGAGTCCTAAATTATTTACAGTGATAAAAGATAAAGTAATAGGACAGAAGAAGACACAAGGGGAGGGAACAAAGAGGGAGAATAAACAGGAAAAAAAAAAGGAAAGAAAATAGAAAAAAGAAGGAGGAAGGAAGGGAAAGGGGAAGAAAAGAAAAGAACGAAATAAGAAAGGAAAAAATAAGAGAGGTAGAAGAATAGAAGGAAAGATGTTCAGAGGGAAAGATACATAATGATTTGATTTGGTAATTTGATAAAGGTGGTAAGAATATTCCTAAAAGTAGAGTTCCATTTATAGTTGTTTCAGTTCTTGTGGATCTGAGACTTATCTTCAATACATTCAATTTTCTTTTTCCTGAATGAATCACAAAACAAATATAAGCTAAATATATGTACTTCATATAGATTTTTTTCAGAAACTTTTTGTATAGCTTAGTCAAAACTGTACTTCATATTTTGTCTGTATTTTCAAGTTGTTGGGTTCTTTTTAATTTTTAGAAGCCCAAGTTTAATTAGCTTATTCTCTTCTCCCTTTCTAATCTCTTCTTCAGTTCAGAGGCATGTAAAACCACAAAGCAAGATAATAAGTAATAAGTGGAATAATTAAGGCAACACATTGTAACTAATTTTAATTTTCATTTCTTCCCACTTCTCACTGGGGAATGGAAAAGTTGAAGTTCCAGAAGTTGCAATGCTTCATTTCCAGTTATTTTGAACATAAAAAACTCAAAGTTTTTATAAAATTGGAGCCTTTACAAATTTAAACCATAGCCACAGGAAAAAAAAGTTAATGAATAATTTTTTAGAAAGTATTTTCAAAGTGAATTATAACATTTCATATCTGAGAAGACAGAGCAAATATATTTTTTCATTTTCTTCCTGCAAAGTAAAGAATATATAGTATTATAAATTTACAATTATGGTATTATAGAACCTGTAATTATATATGAAAGAAAAAAAGGTAAAGTCTGAAAAGTTTACAGAATAAAGGAGAACAATGAGAAACCTGGAAACCAAAGATCATGTGGTACATTGCTGGATAGTTTGTTGGTGTTTTGTTTTGTTTTTCCCTTGCATATATTCCAGTCTTGGAGATGTAGAAGCCAGCAGATGCAGACAACCCCGCTTCAGAAAAAAGTCCTGTTATTTGAGTCCAAAGACCAGCAAAAAGCAGTCTATGGAGATAAATAATTCTGGATAGTGTCTTTTCTTCTCCATCTAAACAAGAAAGATAAAAACCTCTGATCCCTTGCTACCCATACCAGGACATCTGGTAGGGAGACTAGACTGAAATAGGCACCTCAAGCACACCATTGGTCATGCCAGAGAAGGTCCAGTAAGGTTCTGGGACATTCATCCCCAATAAGGAGATAAGTCTTCATTTCACCTTTATGAAACATTTCCAATAGTGTCAAAGAAGATGATTTGTGGAGTTGGGGCTTTTATCACCACTTGGAAAAAAAGTTGCTATTTTCTCTCCAAACAACTATGTAAATTTACTTGAAAATCACAACTTTAAGAACCTGTCCCTGCTGCCCCTCCATAGTCTCTGTGGAGACCATGTGGGAAGAAGTACTGAAGCATGGCTCTCCAGCCATCCATAGTGGCATCAGTGGAGGCCCAGTGAGAAGTTCCAAATGCCTAGCAGTTTGAGGAAACCCCATACCTTGGGCATCAGTGAAGGCCAAATGGCATACATAGTCTTCTAGCCCCAGCTGGCAGTAACAAGGCAAATACCTCGTTTCTATTTCCTGAGCACTGTTAGAGGAAGCCAGCTACCATATTTTACCACATGATCATCATTCTTGAGAGATTTACCTAAGAAAACTGAGTATATTTTCTCCAAATAGAAACAATATAATAAAAGATACAAACTTAGACCATAAGCAAGTACATGGAGAAATAAAATAAACTATATTTCTATATTAAGTTTCCTAAACATTTTTTTGAACTTTGGAGCAAAAACACTAAGTACTGTATCCTGTGATTATAAATGTATGAAGAGGGAATATTTAAGACAATTATGAAGAGAGAAGAGTAAAGAGAGAAGGTAAGGTTTCTAGAGTTCATTTGAACTGAAGATGCCTCCAGTTTTCCTAGTTCATTTTCTGCTTATATAAGAGAAAAACAAAGTTAATCATAGACAAAAAAAAAAAAATTTCTTTGACTCAAGTTTCTCAAGACTGAAAAGCCCAAGACCCACACCAAGTGAGTTCCTTCTTTCTACATCATGACATGAAGGAAAAGGTAAAGGTGTATGGGAGAGGGAGAGAGAAAGTGTCAGAGAGAGAGAAGAGAGAGAGGGAGAGAAAGAGACGGGGGGGGGGGACTTACAAGAGACAACTCACTTTTATAACCAAGTTATTCCCACAGCAACTGACTTACTCCCCTGATAACAACATAATCCATTTATGAGAGTCTAGCACTCATTATACCCAGTTATACACATTAATAAATATATTACATACCAATAAGTTAAATACACAGAGGAAAAAGCAAATTTTGGTAGGACTAGAAAACACAGTCCAACTATATACTATCTACAAGACAACTGACTTCGAATACAACAATAGAAGCAATGTGAAATTAAAGAATGAAATTAGGTATGTTTCTTTTAAACAAAAGAAAGCAAGAATGGTTATATTAACATTGGATATAGCAAATTTTAGAGCATAGAAAATTGCCAGAGATAAAGAAGGAAATTATATAATTATGAAACACTCTAACATCCAAGAAGACATAGCAATTCTAAATATGCATGTACCAAAAAACAAAGCATCAAGCAAAAAATTGTAAAAAAAAAACCTAAGAGAAGTAAATAAATTAGAAATTATTATTATAGATGCAGTCTTCAACCCCTCTGTATTATTTTCACTTTGCTTCTGTTTCAATTTTCTACAAGTTAAATTGCTTAAAACAATGCAGATATGTTGTCTAATAATTCTGAAGGTTTACAAGTCTAAGATGATTTTTAGAAGGTTAAAATCTAGGTGTGGGCAGGACTGATTATTTTTAGAAGCTTTAAGTAAGAACTTATTCCTAGACTTAGTTCAGCTTCCAGAGTCTACCGATGCCTATTCCTTTTATTGCATGAATCTAATATTTGTTTCCTTAATTTTATTACTGTACCCTCATATTTTTTCTCTTGCTTCCTTTTTATAAGGGTTTTATGGTTATATTGAATTCAACTAGATAATACAGAATAACCTCATCTCAAAATTCTTATCTTAATTTCAAAGAACTACCTCTTGTATAAGATAATTATTATGATTTGGATCAGTAATGTTCCTCAAACTCATATGTTGAAGACTTGGTCCAGAGGGGGGCTTTGGGGAAGTGATTACACCATGATGGCTCTGAAATTATCCATGCATTAATCCATCGATAAAATGGTTTACTGGGAGGTAATGGAAACTTGGCAAGTAGAGCACTATTGTAGGAAGTACTTTTTGGTATTGTGTACCTGGGGACTATGTCTTGTATCTGTCCACCCCCACCAGCCCATTTTATTTCCTACTATCATGAGCTGATCCACTTTCCTCTGCTACACCCTTCTACCATGTTTTACTTTATCTCAGGCCTGCAACAATGGGGACAGTTGGCCATGGACTGAAACTCTAAAAGTGTGAGAGAAAAACTTTCCTCTTTCTGGTTATTTTTGTCAGTTACTTGGTCACAGACACAAAAAATTAACTAATACAACAATGGAATCATAGTGTAGAAGACACAAAATTTCACCTCTACTCTCTTAGATTCTTGGGGTTTGAGAATTTAGTAAAGAGAGATTAATTTCATAAAAGCATAATATTTATTGTAAATTTTATTTGACTTGGGAGTCTTCACAAGGAAATGAAGGTCCAAAATAACTGGAACAGCCCAAATGCTTGTATACTAAGGTAAGAAAAGAGAGAAAATTGTGGAAAAGTTACTAAAATATATAGAGAGGCTGAAAGTGATAAGAATTATTTTCACAAGATCTGTTTGTACAGAACTATTTCATCTCTACTTTCTGTCTTTGGTGATAACAATATTTGTTTTCTTCTATTATCTCCTATAATTTTATCTCCTGTTTTTAATAAAAATAAGGGTATCAGAATTTTCTTGCATCTGCTTTTTTCAAGTGCCTTTAACTTAAAATACTCAATATGTCAGAGTGTCATGTTCTGGAGTGGCATGTTCTAAATGTCTCCAACAGGTTTAGGAGATTAGAAGATAGATATCTTTATTTTTTAGCCTGCCATATCCAATATTAATGATTAGACAGACTATCATCAACAATATAGAACTCAGTAATATCACTAACTCACAGGACCTAATTGACATTTAGAGAATCTTCTTCCTGTCAGCAGCAGATACATGTTCTTTCCAAGTGTTTACAGAAAGATAGATCATATTCTAGACTATAAACTAAATCTCATACATTTAAAAAATAATGAAAGTGTTTTGAAGGTTAGTTTGTGTCTACTTGAATAAGAAATGCCTATGTAGCTGATAAAACACTATTGGAGGTGTGTTTGTGAGGATGCTTCCAGAAGAAATTAACAATTGAATAGGTAGACTGAATAAAGAAACTACTCTCACCAATGTTGATGAATGTGACCAAATTCACTGAGTATTGAAATTTAAAGAAAAAACTTTTTAAAGTAAGGGAAGGGTGAATTTGATTTCTATCATTGAGTTGGGACATCTGTCATCTCCTGTTCTATGACATTATTGCTTGGATTTTTGGCCCTCAGACTTACACTGGGAATTACAGTATTAGTGCTATTTGTTCACAGGCCTTTAGACTTGGACTAGAGTAATAAATACCATTGGGTTTTATGAAGCTCCAGCTTGCAAATGATAGTGTGTGAAAATTTTGGCTTCCATGATTGTGTGAGCTAATCCCCCAATTTATATATACGTGTGTGTGTGTGTATCTTTATCTGTGTCTATGTCTATGTTTATGTCTATCTCTTATTGATTTTGTTTTTCTGGAAAACACTAATATAAGTATATCCTCTGATAAGTGTGGAATAAAATTAGAAATCAATTATTGATTGTTTTCTAGAAGAAAGTAAAGTCAATACAGAGCTTGGCATGGTGGTGCACACCTGTAATCCCAGTGACTTGGGAGGCTGATGCAGGAAAAGGGTAACCGGAGGTCTGCCTTAGCAACTTAGCAAGAACCTGTCTCAAAATAAAAAGGGGACAGGGCTAGGAATGTGGCTCAGTGGCTCAGTGGTTAAGAGTCCCTGGGTTCTATCCCCAGTACCAAAAAAGAAAAAAAAGAAATCTGCAAAGTTGGAGATTAAACAACACTCTTCTAAATAATCTCAGCAACAAAGTAGAAATCACAAGGAAAATAAAATACATTGACTTTATGAATGAGTAAGCAACATATCCAAAATATAGGCTACAATTAATGCACTAATTAGTGGAAATTTTATACACTAACTGCATGCATTGGAAGAGAAAAAATTCCTCAGATAATACAAAGAGAAAACTCTTCATAAAATAATCGTATGTTTCACTTTAAGAACATGGAAAAAAAGGAGAGCAAAAATAAACCTCAAACAAGCAGAGAGAAGAAAATGATAAAGATAAATGGGCAAATCGGAGTAATTGAAAACAGAAAAACAAGAGAGAAACATCAATGAAACAAACTGTTTCTTTGAAAAGATCATTAAAATGACAAACTTCTAGCAAAACTACAAAAAAAAGAAGACAGAAATTACCAATATTAGCAAATAAACATGGAATACATTACAGACATTGTAGATCTGAAAAGATAAAAAACTACTAACAACTTGATTCACAAATTTAATGGCTTAAATGAAATAGAACATTGTTTACAAAGCAATTCAAACTGCCACAATTTACCCAACATGAAATAATGTGAGTAATTCTAGAGTTATGGAATTGAAGTTGTCATTGGAAAACCCCCAAGCAAGAAATCTCTGTCAAGAATTTGCCAAACATGTAAAGAAGTTTTTATTCATGTAAATATTTTCTACTGCACAATAAAAGAGAAAGGACTAGTTTCAAATTATTTTATAAAATTTATGTTACCCTGACTGTAAAACCAAATAAAGACAAAATAACAACAATAAAACTATAAAACAATATTTCTCAAAATATAAAAGTATTAGAAGATAGACTGAGGCAATATATAAAAAGAATTATATGCCATCACCAAATCATGCTTATTTCTGGAATGTAAAGTTAATTTGTTATTTGAAAATCAGTCAAAAAAAATTTAATGACTGGGTTAATTGAAACCCAGTTAATTTGAAACTAAAAAAGCCTTTGACAAAATTTGAAACTCTTGATAATAATTTGGAATAGAGGGACTTTTCCTGAAGTTTAGATAAGGAATCATTTAATAAGAAATTACACTTAATGAGAAGACTAACTGCTTTAGCCCCTAAGAATAGAAAAAAAGCAAGGATAGTAATCATGAGGCAGGAAGCTTTTGCCATGCAGTACACTTAAAAAATTATAAAGAAAAAATAAATAAATTAAATAAAAATGCATGTAGATCCAAAAGGAAGAATTACTCTGATAAGTTTAAGAACTAGATAAGTTTAAGATAAGTTTAAGAACTCTAAGAAAAAAATAAAGCTAAAACAAGCAAAAAAACAAAAACTCCCCCAAAACAGCCTCTAAAAACTAATAAGTAAATTCAGGAAGTTTGTAGGATGCAAATGAGCAAAAGTGAACTGTAATTTTTTATATAAACACTCAACATGTGAATGTAGAGTTTATAATACCATTTAAATTGCTCAATAAAACATGAAATAATTTAGTGTGAATTTAAAAATTTTATTCTAAAAACGATAACATTTTGATTAAAAAAATAAGATAAGAAAATAAATGAATAGCCAAATGATGTTCATACACTGGAAGACAAAATTGCCCAGATGTCAGTTTACCCAAATTGTACATAAATTTATGTAGTGGTTAAATTCAAAGCTTCTGAAAGATGTGTATATCTATGTGTTTGTGTGTGTGTGTGTTTGTGTGTGTGTACACAGATCAACAAGATTAATCTAAACTTTATATGGAAAGGCAAAAAATCTATGAAGTTAAAATAATCCTAAAAAAGAATAATAAAGTGAGAAGTAAGAAGAGTCAGTATACACAATTTTCAGAATTATGTAGCTATAGTCAATAAGACTGTGTAGTATTGGTGGATGGATACATAGATAATTAGAACAGAATATATAACCCACAAATAGACTCACACAATATGTTCAACATAATTTTGACAAAATTCCAAAAGCAATTTAATAAAGATAGTCTTTTCAACAAACGGTGCTGAAGCAATCCATAAGCAAAATAAAGGAACATTGTCTCACACTTTGTACAAAAATTAACTCTCCAAATTCATCATTAACTTAAGTATAAAAAGTAAAAATGCAAAACTTTTGGAAATAAAATACAAAAGAGAATCTGCCCCTAAGTCTAATATGGATCTTTTCACATTGTCTATGATTTGGGGAAGTAGTGAATTGCTTGGATGATTGGTCCAGGTCTAAAAGAAGAAAGATGGGAAGATCAGGAACATAGAAGTCTGGGGAAGAGGTAAGTGAGTGAGTCTATGGAAAGGTGAGATCTTTGTATTACTTGTTAACATCCACCAGAAAGCATCTACCACCAGTGTCTTCACTTCCTTATGCTCTCTGGCTCTGCTCTTGTCTGGTTCAAGACATACCACTTCTGTGTCAGTTATAAGTTGTTTTGGACTAGCATGATCTCATGAGTTAGTGGTTTTGATAAAATTCATCTCATTATGGGCATTTCAAGATGCATGATTAATTGAAGCTATAAAGTTAGGTGTCTCATCTCTCTCAGGGCCTAATAGTACACCAACCGCTATGTTTCTAATGTATACTTCTCTGGATGTATATTCAGGGACGTTCCAGACCATTTGATATCTAAAAGCTTTTCTAAAGGAATATTCCCTGACTTTTTATCATGTTTGTTTCACACTGTGTGGAATATTTGTCTTGTGTTTGGCATGTCTTTCTCTTCCTTCTCATTAATTTTATGCTATAACATGTTGAACCAATGTGATTTTCTATTAATTTCCACATGGTTCAAACCTCTCTATACTACATTGTTACAGAGCATGTAAAAGTAAATTCCTGCCTTCCCACACCAATCCAAACTATTCTTGTTCTCTTTCCTGATAAGATAAAAAATGAATACACACCTTAAAAATCAAGCTGCCATTCCAGGTATCTGAAGGAAATTTGGCTTTAACAGAAGAGCTACACCTAGCATAGTACCTGTTATTAAGGGTTAATCTTAGTTGAATTTATAGTAGTTCATTGTCATCCTTTGGGATCTGTCTTGTTTGGGAGGTACATTAAATGGAAATGTGATAATGGCCAATATATCTGGCCCTTTAAATATTTAAGGATGGTCCTAGTCTTTTCTTTTACTTCTAGAGGAAATTATCTTTTCAAGAAACTTCTACTTGGCTTTCCCCAAGATTGTAGCTATTGCCTCACAGACTAAGGAAGCAATATGAAATCCTGCCAAATGCCAAGAGTATCCATTCCAGTCATACACTATGTAGACACAGTGAATCCACTGTGCATCAGACTTCTGCCAAGTGTCAATTCATTACATTGGCTTCATATGCTCCCTCTCCAACATCATGCTCATGATGAAGTGTTGAATTTCTTTTTCCAATACATGCATTTAAGGCCATAATTTTTTCTTTTAAATATTGAGTAAGTCCACATCTAAACTAGTTTTCTAATCTACTATTTTTATTATCATAACATTTGAAATAGTTTGTTTTCCATTATAATTTTATCTTTGGTCAGTAGTTTATGTGAGTATACACACATACACATATGTAAACATTTGGAATTTTTCCAAAATATTATACTTATTAATTTCTAACCAATAGCATTTTGGCCAGTGACTCTAATTTATGCAAATTTCAATCTTTAAAATTTGTGGACATTTGTTTTCTTGCATAGGCTCTCATCTCTATTATCTGGTTTTATGAATATTCTATGTATTTCTGAAAGAAATGATATATTTTGTATTTGGGGGAAAATATTCCATAATATGTCCAGAATGTCAAATTTGTTCCTATTTTCAATGTTTTTTATTGCCTTCTGTATTAGTTTGCTTTGGCTGCTGTAACAGTGCATTACAAACTAAACAGTTTAAACAAAAGAACTTTAACAAAATCCTGAAGGCTACAAGTCCAAGATCAAGGCCTCATCAAGGTTGTTTCCTTCTGAAGCCTCTCTTCTTGCCTTGTAGCTGGTCGTCTTCTCCTACCACTGTAGTCTTCCTTTTGTGTGTATATGTGCCCTAATTTTTTCATTCTTAAAAGAATGTCACCATAGTTTAATAAAAGACCCCACATCCAAATATAGTGGTAATGTGAGACATTGAGGATTTCAACATATGAATTTTGAGAGTTTGCAACCCAGACACATATAACCCATGACACTCTTTCCTGTGGTCTGAATGTGTTCCCTTCAAAATTCAGGTATTGCCAGTGTGCTGGTATAAAGAAGAGGGGCCTTTCCAGGGTGGTGAAGTCATGGGAACTCCTTACTTATGAATAGAATGAGGCTCTTATAAAACAAGTTCCACACAGCATTCAGCTCCCTTGGTCTGCAGCCTTCTGCCAAATGGAGATGCAGCACAAAACCTCTCACCAAACACCAAAGGATTACACTTTGTTTTTGAACCTCACTGACTCCAGAACTATGAGAAATAAATTTTTGTTAAAGATTAAGGCAACTATGCTCATAACATTTAACTAACTTTAATCTAGATTTCTCTGAAGGAGAGGGAGAAAGAAAGACAGAGAGAGAGAGAGAGAGAGAGAGAGAGAGAGAAGAAGTATTAAAACATCTCACTACACCACACAGACAATCTCATACAATTCAGGCAAGAGGTATAAAGGTATAGACCCTCCAAATGGCAACTGGGACTATCTAATAAAAGTACTTGTACACTGACCCTTTGTTGAAGCAATCCTACTTCTGGAAATTTCTCATTATGATATACCTCCAATAACTAGAGAATACATATGCATGTTTTTGTTGTTGTTGTTGTTGTTGTTTGGGTACCAGGGAATGAACCCTGGGTACTTGGCCCCTGAGCTACATCTCCAGCCTTTTTCTATTTTGAGACAAGTTTTCACCAAGTGGCTCAGGGCCTTATTGAGTTGCTGAGGCTGACTTTGAACTTGCAAACCTCTTGCCTCAGCCTCCGGAATCACTGGGATTACAGGCATGAACCATCATGTTCAGCTGCATATTTATTATTATAAATTACACCACTATATATAATTGTGAAATGTTGGAAGTAAGTTAAATACTCAAATACAGAATATTTTCACTTTATAGGGGCAAGAAACAACTAATCCAAAAAATAATTTATGAATATTTAGTTCTGTACCCTCAATCCTGGGCTAGGGTACTTGTGATAGAGATTTGCATACAAATTCTGTATCTCCGTATATCAAATTTTCATGCTTCCTCATTACAAGCATTTAAAATTGTGCACATTATCATTTCTTCACCAATGTGTGTTGACATTTATTACTTTTATTCTAACCATTTAAAATTTCTTTATATAATCTTAAAGATGTGAGTTACTTTCAGATATTTATTAATTCATGCCATATGCATACTTGTTTTAAATTGACTTTAAAGTATTTATATTATCTTAATGCATTGTTATTTTGAAATCCTAAAATCCAAAATGTACTTTATATAGTGTGAAGGGTTTTCAACATAACCTCACAGAGAGGATGGTATTGTGAGAATGATAACAGAGAACTCAGAAAAGCTCATTGGTGAATCATTTTAACTTGTTTATTTTGAAATTATTTTTAGGCTACCAATAAATTACAAAAGCAGTTCATACATTTGCACATCTCCTTCAATTAACTTTATACATGATACCATGATAATTCACATAAATGTAGCATAATATTATCAAAAATAGGAAATTAACATTGATACATTACTAGCAGCAATTTTATTCATAAAAATTTTATCAATTTGTCCATTAATACTTCTTTTCTACTTCTGTAACTAACCAAGTACTCATTTTTTTTGTTTAACTATGTCTACTTAAGTTTTGCAAATCTGTAATAGTTCCTTGGTCTTTCTTTGTAGAGTACTAACAATTTTGAAGAATACTGGCCAGGTATTTTGTAGAATCTCCTTCAATTTAGGTTTGTATTAATGCTTTCTCCTGGTTACAGCAATGTATTTCTTTGTATGATATAGAAATTATGTGGTATCAGTTCATTATCTCAGGAGCTTCCTGATATGAAGCCACCAAAAAGCTTCATTATTAGTGATTGGAGATGTTAATTTGGCTTGTCAGCTGATATGGTGTGTGCCAGGTTCATGGTTTTAAATTTACTACATTTCCCTTTTAATTAATAAGCATATTTTAGGGGGGTACTTTGAAACATTTAAAATATCCTTTTTCATTTTAAACTGTTGTGTACTAATTTGGGTATCCATTGATGATTCCAGCCTGGAAAATTTTTGTTATATTCTTTGCCAACTGGTCATTTTCTTTTTTTATGATTTTTCCTACATTTTTAATGGAAAATCTATTGTAGGGAGAAACTGTACATTTTCTGTATTTATTTATTTATCAGTTATTTGATTACATTGGTTTTCATTCATGGATACTTTCATGTACTGTGGTTATAATCCATCATTTATTTATTTATTTTGATGCTCCAATAGTCCCAACATCTACCACTGGCATTCCATTTGAGTTAGTTACTACTAGACTGGTAAGAGTTTTTATATATTGGAAGAGTCTTTAACAAAAGCTTTAATACAAATGAATATTAAAATGTTACCAAAAAAATGAAAGCATCATTATTAAATTTAACAAAATATGTTCCCACAATTTAGATGCTCATGTATTTATTCAAAATCAAGAGCATCTAAAACTAATAGGTGATATAATTATTCATTATTTTAGTTATAATGGAAATGTACGTTTAAGCAAAAATACAATTTTTAACACTTGTACCAGAAAAGATTTTCATCAAGACAAAATCTGTGTCTATGGAGGAAAACGCTAGCTGACAAGGTGGAAATTTAAGTTGGAAAAATTTTTTAAAGATAAACAAGTTAATACATATTAAAAGTTTGCCTTAATACTAGTTTTTAGGAATAGCTTCTCAGGAAATAATTATGGGCTTATGCAAAAACTTAGCTAAAATAATTTTTATCCCAGTATTGTCAATTGACAAATGTCCCAAATTCAAACATTCTACCAGATGAGATTTATTAAACATATCTTGATATAGCAACATAAGGATTTACAAATGACAGATATGCACCAACATTCCTGTTAGTGATTGTGTAAATACTAATACTTTGGGTGATTTGAATTTTCTTCATTTTGCATATCATGATTTGTAAAATTGTATGTATGTTTTATTTTTAATAAGATTCTAACAATGATTCACAAAACTCTTATTTTTGGGTATATCAAGACTTTCCTTTGCCCTGCATTATTTTGTCTATGAAAGAATATAATGTCAAAGACAAGCTATGACACCAAATTGAGGCTTCCAACAAATTCTGCCTTCCTATGCTTGGGGAAAAAAAGCCATTTTCAACTAATTATTAGTGTAAGTATTTTTTTCCCTGGGTACTTTCTTCTGTAGATGAGATAGTGACAAACCTCTGTGCAATCAGAGCAGCCTTTGGATTGTGTGATCATTGAATCATGCAATAACGTCACACACGAATTTAAAGATCTTTGCTATTGAGTTGACAAAATCTGTGTCTAAATCTTCTGGTTGTTGATTATGTTAGAAGCTAGTACACTGTGAAACATGATTCACTTGTCTTAGAAGCCCGCTTTCTAATAACAATAAATGTCTGTAGCAGGCACTTGACTGGGAGGTGGCAAAGTCATAAATATGAGCTTCTTTTCTCCTATGATTTCTAATGACTTTTCTCAGCATTCAGGATCTTGCTTCCCTCTCATCCTCATGCTACAAATGTTATCTGTAATCAGGAGTGAAGGGATGGATGCACACCGTGAGCTGTCACCTGAGTGATTGCAGCAGTTAGACCAGATAATAATACTTGGAAGTAGTCAGTGTAAAAGAAATGTCCTACAGTGTTTTTCTCACAAAATACATATATAATATACAAAATCATTAGTGCATGGATTTTTCTTCACCTTCAGTCAAAGTGTCCATTTCTAAGGTCATGTTAGGTGAGCTATTTAATTCAGTCAATGTTTCAACCTTCCATCTCTAGTAGACCATTTGGCGATGTAATTCTAAAGACTGTCATGTTCAGCAATTGGACTGGACAGAGCCTTATTAGAGAAGGGCTTTTCCCTGATTAATCACAATCAGTTCCCATGTTCTGAAGAGTACTAGAAATTTGTGGAACTAGTTTTCAAAGATACTCAAGCCAGATGTTCTTATCAGAAGTGGTGCTTTTTATACCTACAAAATTAGAACCTGAAATTCATTGTATCATTGTTCCATGAAATCAAGCTTTTATGCTCTCAAAGTCCCTAAAGCATATGGAGTACTTTTTCTATTTGAATCCTATATAAAATAATCTGCAACTTGAATATCAGAGTTTATGTCTCTATACACTAATAAGTTAGATATTATAAACAAAGCAATCATTTGCTTGATCAATAAAACTGTAAATGTTATCATTAAATATTTTTTTTAATTTTTTTTTTAGTTGTAGATGGACACAATATCTTTATCTATCTTTATGTGGTGCTGAGGATTGAACCCAGTGCCTCACGCATGCAAGGCAAGCGCTCTACCACTGAGCCACAATCCCAGCCCCATCATTAAATATTTTAATGAAACAGTGTAACACAATTATTTAATAAACTACAATAGCAATAAATTTTCAAAACTGTGTTTTTATTTTATCTGGGAAGGAATCTATGATAGAAATCTAATATCTGACATTGGTCAGTCCAGTAATTCTAATGACCATTTAGCTTTATTCTAGAATACCACTCACTGTCAGTTGGAATATTAGTCTTTAGAAGCTGTAATAAATTGCATAATCCATAATCACCCTTATTATGTCATTTTTATGGCATAATTATAGATATACCCTAGATCAGTGTTTATGACATCTGCACATGAAATAAAGAAAATATATAAAATACTGATGACACTGTCTTTCATTGGTCAAATTAAAAACATTAAACTTGAGAGCAAGAGATGTTTTTTATATTTTTGTTAATTTATGTACTCTACAATTTATTAGTGTTTTTATTAAATTATATAAATATATAGTTTAGGTATTTAAAATTTTCACTTATATGTGTGAAAGATTTCTTTTCTACTCTTGATCCCCCAATGCATGATTACCTACATTCTTCAAGTTTAAACATTAGACTGTGGTGGGAGCCCAGCCAAGGGCAGACACGACACTGCTAGCCACCAGGCACAGGGGAACCGAGACCCAAGGGAAGGACTGCCTACAGGGACCCCTGGAGGAGACTTGGCTTAAGTGAGCCCCAGGACTGCCCTTAGTTCCATGCCAGAGTTCATGTCGACTGATGAGAGCACAAGCCAGGGTCCAGGACCACCTTCAGGGACTGCCAAATAAGCCAGCCAAGACCACTCACACTGCCATCTTGAGTTATCACCACTACTGCCACCACCATCTTTATGGCAGTAGTGTCCATCTTGAGTTATCGCCACTACTGCCACCACCATCTTTAGTGGCAGTAGTGTCCATCTGGAGTCACCTAGTGGGGACTGGAAGGGAACTCCAAAGTGAGATACAGGTAATCTGTAGTGTACTGTAAGATTATAGGATAGAAACCACAATACCTCAGATTGGCATTGCAAGAAAGGAAGATACATAATCAACATGAAAAAACAAGGGAAGAAAGTGTCCCAAATAAACTTAGATACTACAATAATAGAATCCATTGACAGCACAGTTGATGGAATGTCAGAGAAAGAATTCAGAATTACATAATTAAAAGGATTTGTGAATTAAAGAATGACTTAAGTAAGCAAATACAGGCAAACATTGATCACTCCAATAAAGAAATAAGAGAACAAATAAAGGCAACCATTGATCACTCTAACAGAAAGATAAGGGAGCAAAAACAGGTGGCAAAAGATCACTTAAAGAAAGAGCAAGGGATTGTGAAAAAACCAATCAGAAATTCTTTAAATGAAGGGAACAATAAACCAAATAAAAATCTTGATAGAAAGCATCACCAGCAGACTAGATCACTTGGAAGACAGAACCTCATATAATGAAGACAAAATATACAATCTTGAAAATAAGTTTGGCCATACAGTGAAAATGGTAAGAAACTATGAATAGAATATACAACATTTATGGGACAGCATCAAAAGACCAAATCTAAGGTTTATCAGGATAGAAGGCACAGAATTTCAAACCAAAGGAATGCTCAATCTCTTCAATGAAATAATATCAGAAAAATTCCCAAACATGAAAAATGAATTGGAAAATCAAATACAAGAGGCTTGCTTACAGGACACCAAATGTACAAAACTACAACAGATCTACACCAAGGCACATTATAATGAAAATGTCCAGCATACAGAATAAGGATAGAATTTTAAAGGCCACAAGAGAGAGAAATCAGATTACATATAGTGGGAGAGCAATTCAAATCTCAGCAGATTTTTCAACCCAGACCCTAAAAGCCAGGACATCATGGAAAAACATATACCAAGCTCTGAAAGAAAATGCATGCCAACCAAGAATCTTATATTCAGCAAAACTGAGCTTCAGATTTGATGATGAAATAAAAACCTTCCATGATAAACAAAAGTTAAAAGAATTTACAGCAAGAAAGCCTCAATTACACAACATTCTCAGCAAAATATTCCATGAGGAAGAAATGACAACCAACAATGAAAATATACAAAAAGGGGAACCACACTAAAAAAGGAGGGGCAATCAAAGGAGAAAGCGAGTCAATATAAAAACCAAAAATAAACCAAAATGACCAGGACTACAAATCATATTTCAATAATAACCCTGAATGTGAATGGCCTAAATGCACCAATTAAAAGACACAGACTGACAGACTTGATTAAAAAAAAGACCCAACAATATGTTGCCTTCAAAAGACTCATCTCACAGAGAGACATCCACAGACTGAAAGTGAAAGGGTGGGGAAAAGTGTTTCACTCACATGGACCAAGTAAACAAGCAGGAATTTCCATTCTTGTATCAGATAAAGTGGACTTCAAACCAAAGTTGGTGAAAAGAGGTAAAGAAGTACATTTCATACTTCTTTAGGTAAACATACATCAACAAGACATAACAATTATAAATATTTATGCCCCAAACTATGGGGCTTCTACATATATCAAACAAATCCTTCTCAAATACAAGAATCAGATAGAACACAATACAATAATACTTGGTGACTTTAACACAGCTCTCTCACCACTTGATAGATATTCCAAACAAAAAGTAAATAAAGAAACCACAGAACTCAATAAAACTATCAATAACTTAGACTTAACAGACATATGGAGAGTGTTCCATCCATCAATGAGTGAATAAACTTTTCCTCAGCAGCACATGGATCCTTTTCCAAAATAGATCATATGTTATGTCACAAAGCAAGTCTTAGCAAAAACAAAGAAATAGAGATACTACCCTGCATCCTCTCTGACCAAATGGAACAAAATTAGAAATCAATGACAGATTAAAAACTAGAAACTACTCCAACACCTGGAAACTAACTAATATGCTATTGAATGATGCATGATTAAAGAAGACATCAGGGAAGAGATAAAGAAAAATTCTTAGAGATAAATGAAAACTCCAATAAAACATCAAAATCTCTGGGACACCATGCAGGCAGTGCTAAGAGGGAAGTTCATTGCACTAAGCTCATTTATTAAAAGAAGTAAAAGTCAACAAATAAATGACTTGACTCTTCATCTCAAAGCCTTAAAAAAAGAAGAAAAAACAACACCAAAAAGAAGTAGAAAACAGGAAATAATTAAAATCAGGGATGAAATCAAAGAAATTGAAACAAAAGAAACAACTCAAAAAATTGACAAAATAAAAAGCTAGTTCTTTGAAAAAATAAACAAAATTGACAAACCCTTAGCCACCCTAACAAAAAGGAGAGAGAAAACTCAAATTATTAAAATTTGTGATGAAAAAGGAAATATCACAACAGACACTACTGAAATACAGAGGATAATTAAAAAATATTTTGAAAATTTATTCTCCAATAAAAGAAAAATCCCTGAAGACACTGACAGATTTCTAGAGGCATATGACCTACCCAAACTGAACCAAGAGGTCAAACACAACTTAAACAGATCAATTTCAAGCAAGAAAATAGAAGATGCCATCAAGAGCCTGCCAACCAAGAAAAGCCCAGGGCCAGACTTATTATCAGCTGAGTTCTACAAGACCTTCAAAGAAGAATTAATACCAATACTCCTCAAACTATTTCATGAAATAGAAAAGGAGAGAACCCTTCCAAACTCATTCTATGAGGTGAGAATCACCCTGATTCCAAAACCAGACAGAGACACATCAAAGAAAGAAAACTTCAGACCAATATCCCTGATGAACTTAGATGCAAAAATTCTCAATAAAATCCTGGCAAATTGCATACAAAAACATATCAAAAAAATAGTGCACCATGATCAAGTGGCATTCATTCCAGGGATGCAAGGTTGGTCCAACATATGGAAATCAATGAATGTAATCCATCACATCAATATACTTAAAGATAACTCATATGATTTTATCAATTGATGCAGAGTATGCATTTGACAAAACATAGCACCCTTTTATGTTTAAAACTAGAAAAACTTGGGATAGTAGGAACTACCTCAACTTTGTAAAAGCTAGCTATGCTAAACCCAAGGCCAACATCATCTTAAATGGACAAAAATTGGAAGCATTCCCTCTAAAAATGGGAACAAGACAGGGATGCCCTCTTTCACCACCACTATTCAAGATAGTCCTTGAAAACACTAGCCAGAGCAATTAGACAGATGAATAGGAAAAGAAGAACTCAAACTATCATTATTTGCAGATGACATGATTCTATACTGAGAGGATCCAAAAAATTCTACCAGAAAACTTCTAGAATTAATAAATGATATCAGCAAAATAGCAGGATATAAAATAAACACCCATAAATCAATTTCATTTCTATAAATCATTGATAAACCCTCTGAAAAAGAAATTAGGAAAACTATCCCATTCACAATAGCCTCAAAAAACAAATAAAATACTTGGGAATCAATTTAACAGAAGAGGTGAAGACCTCTATATTGCAAACTACGAGACACTGAATAAAGAAATTGAAGAAGACCTTAGAAGATGGAATAATCTCCCATGCTCCTGGATAGGCAGAATCAATATTGTCAAAATGGCCATACTACCCAAAACACTGTATAGATTCAATACAATCCCAATTAAAATCCCAACTTCATTCCTTATAGAAATAGAATATGCAATTATGAAATTCATTTGAAAGAATAAGAAACCCAGAATAGCCAAAGCAATCCTTAGCAAGAAGAGTGAAGCAGGAGGCATCACAATACCAGATCTTAAACTATACTACAAAGCTAGAGTAACAAAAACGGCATGGTACTGGCACCAAAATGGACATGTAGACCAATGGTACAGAATAGAATGCACAGAGATGAACCCACTTAAATACAGTTATCTTATACTAGACAAAGTAGCCAAACACGTACATTGGAGAAAAGATAGCCTCTTCAACAAATGGTGCTGGGAAAACTGGAAATCCATATGACAAAAAAAATGAAACTAAAACCCTATCTCTCACCATGCACAACATTCAATTCAAAGTGCATCCAGGACCTAGGAATTGGACCACAGACCCTTTGCCTAATAGAAGAAAAAATAGGCCCAAATGTTCATCATGTCAGATTAGGAACTTACTTTCTTATCAAAACTCCTATAGTGCAAGAAGTAAAATCAAGAATAAATAAATGGGATGGATTCAAACTAAAAAGCTTCTTCTCAGCAAAAGAAACAATCAATGAAGTGAATAGAGTCTACAATCTGGGAACAAACTTTTGCCACACACACATCTGATAAAGCACTAATCTTCAGGATATATAAAGAACTCAAAAAACTTAACACCAAAAAAACAAACAACCTAATCAATAAATGGGGTAAGCAGCTGAACAGACATTTCTCAGAAGAAGATATAAAATCAATCAACAGACATACGAAATAATGTTCAACATCTCTAGCAATTAGAGAAATTCAAATCAAACTACTCTAAGATTTCATCTCATGCCAGTCAGAATGGCAATTATCAAGGACAGGTGTTGAGCCAGGCGCGGTGGTGCATACCTGTAATCCCAGCACTTTGGGAGGCTGAGATAGGAGAAGCGTGAGTTTCAAAGCCAGCCTCAGCAATGGAGGGGTGTAAGCAACTCAGTGAGACCCTGTCTCTAAATAAAACACAAAATAGGGCTGGGGATGTGGCTCTGTGGTCGGGTACCCCTGAGTTCAATCCCCAGTACCAAAACAAACAAACAAAAAGAATAGTTGTTGGCGAGGTTGTGGGGGAAAAGGCACACTTATACATTGCTGGTGGGACTGCAAATGGATACAACCAACCTGGAAAGCAGTACGGAGATTCCTTAGAAATCTTGGAATAAATCACGTTTTGACCCAGCTATCCCACTCCTTGGTCTATACCCAAAAGTCTTAAAAACAGCATACTACAATGACACAGCCACTTCAATGTTTATAGCATCTCAATTCACAATAGCTAAACTGTGGAACCAACCTAGATGCCCTTCTATAGATGAATGGATAAAGAAACTGTGGTATATATTCACAATGGAATATTACTCAGCAATAAAAGAGAATGATATTTGCAGTTAAATGGATGGAGTTGGAGAATATCATGCTAAGCAAAGTAAGCCAATCCCCCAAATCCAAATGCCAAATGTTCTCTCTGATAAGTGGTGCTGATCCATAATGGGGAAGGGACATGGGAAGAAGAAGAACTTTGGTCAAAGGGGAAGAAGGGAGGAGGGGGCATGGGGACAATAAAGATGGTGGAATATGATGGACATCATAGCCCTAGCTTCATGTATGACTGCATATATGATGTGATTCTACATCATGTACAACCAGAGAAATGAAGAGTTGTGCTCCATCTGGGTACAATGAATCAAAATGCATTCTGCTATCATGTATACCTAAGTCGAATGAAGAAATAAATAAATAAAAAAATAGGAAAAAAAAATGGAAAAAGTATCCAAATGGAAATTTCTCTTGAATGATGAACAAATGACCAACAGATAAATAAAAAGTTGTTCAACACTGAAAAAAAAGTTTGAACATTGTTTTTAGTTTACTGGATATTCTTTGAGAGTTCATATACAGGAAAATATATGTACAAATATTTTTCCTTTTTTGCTCAATAATATAGTATTTCAAACATCTTTCTAAAACTTCTGCTTCTTTTTCATTGGACAATATATCTTGATATTTTCTCACACATAAGGAGGACTTTTTATGGCTACATAATATTATTTTCTTCAAAAGATAATATACATATAATTTTATATGGTTAACATTTTTATATAATCTATGTGTAGATACCTTGTTTTGGTTTTTTAGATTATATTAATTTTTTTGGCTTCAACACTGCTAATATAAGTAAAATTTCACTTGTAAGTAAATCTGTAGAATAATTAACTAAAATTTAAATTTGTGGTTTAAAGTGTACATGTAGTTTAAATTTTAGTGGGTATGATAACATTGCCTAAGAGTTAGTTTCCATATACACTCTCATTCAGAGAGTATGGGAGATCTTGCTGTATTGCTATATAGGTATATTTGGCATATATCTAAGTCTTTTGGTTGAACATTATTCCAAGTCTTATCTTCAAAATTAAGTTTGTCTTGCTAGAAATGTGATGCTTCTCTGAGATTTGATGACCTGAACCATGCAGGAAAAGCAATTGACAGGAGGACTTACAGTGTCTTAAGATTCCATGCTTGGAAGTGAGTTATTTCCTCTAGCACTGCTCTTCCTTTCTTCTTCCTTAATATGTAGAGGGATATGGAAGTCTCCCATTAGTAATGGTGGTCTAATACAGAAATTTTTCATAAAGAAAGGAAGACAAAAACTATATTCTCATAGGAAGTGCATCAGGGTCTTGGTGAAAAGAGGTAGCAAAAATTACAAATTAGAATTCTCTTCACCAAGAATTCACATACCTTCCTTATCTTATAAACAAGTGTTCTAGAGATATGATTATCACTATCTAAGAAAACAATTTTATTAAAGATTAATCATTTATTCACATTAGCCTCAAAGACAGAACCTTGGCAGAAATGTGTTAATGAAAGTACTAACACTGTGGACAACAATCAGTGTTAAAAAAAAGTGAATTTTATGAAAATATATATATTTTTTTACAGAATCATCTTCACTGATTAGGATTTTGCCTCCCACATGGAAATTATTTTATAAAAATATGAAAGGACTAGCTTACTGATAATGTTATAGTAAAGTAGAAAACAGAGGCCTTTTTAATAATATTGATCCAAGTTCTAGTACTGATTCAGTCCTGTGCTAGGTATCCCTGAACAAAGATACTGAAATTCTGGGTCACAGTTGCTCATCTCTAAGATGAAGGTATAAAATAGCATATTTTAAATTATGCTTGAAATAAAATTTCATTCTGTAGTTTTCCGGAGCCATGCATTGATTAGTCCTTGTAAGTGCTTTAAACCAGAAACTTCGAGACTGAGCCAGTTTCCCAAGGTCCCTGAGTATTCACTACAACACAGTTGTCTCCTGTCAGATCTATTCAAAAAAAGGGTAAGCAGGCCGTGCCTGTCCTACTGATGCACCAAAAGGCTGCATTCCCAATTATATAATATAATCAGATAAAAAGAATAAAAAGTGAACAATATCAACACTTGTTTTATATTTGAAAAAGAACTGATTGGATTTAATATTCCTCAGAAAGGCTGTATGCCAAAGGCATTACTTCTTTGGCGACATGTCCTTAACTAGCCTAATTCATTCCCCAAAGGTGTCTTCTATGTTTAATCTTCTAGGGTCTTTTTTAACTGTTTTTACACACTGTAAATAAGTCTCTGATACTCTCAGACCCAAGAGGATACTGACTGAGATTTATTTTGAAAAAGAATCTTGATTTTTCTAGAAGTACTTAGATGGCTTTACAAGACCTAAGCTTATCTCATAAGTAAATACCATGCATTTTTAGCCTTATTCCCAATCTCCCATGGCTAAAGAAATTAAATATCAACATTATATTTAACTAATGTTAAGACTTCAATACATATCAGCACATGCTAGCAAATTTGTTTAACTGACCTAGCTCTTGTCCATATATTTAAATCACATTTAAGAGTATAAATCTAAAATTTATCATCAGCTTTTTTATTTTCCCTCAACATAATATGTTTGGTATTATTTAGAATTTTCATGTGCATCTTATGTTTTCTGTATGTAAACATAGATAAGATGTCCAATGATGTTATATAGAAATTGATAGGAACATATACAGAAAAAAATATAAAAAAGTGGTTTAGAAAATATAATATATCTGACGTAAAACCTAGGATCTATGGTAAATTCGTATACCTGAGAATCTCACAAAGCAAAAAGCAACAGAATTCGAATTGCTTTCATGTTTATAGCAATTTTTGTTTTAAGATACCTTCTGGTTTAAACTAAGAAGACAAAGATACTGTATTAACTAGTATGCTGGCATTAAATGATCTCAGATACTTAAAAAAGAACATATGCAAGAACTCCTTTGTCTTAGTGTTTTGTATGCCTCTTCTTTGTGCACAGAAAGGCAGAATTTTCATAATTTTTTTAAATGGCAATTTTCTGGATATATAAATGACAAAAATGTGTAAGCATATCCATGGTTCATATTCCCTTTTGAGAAGTTCAGTGCCTTGGAGTACATCTCTAATTTTGATGGATTATGTTTACCACTAGTGGCTTAATCAATCAACAAAAAGTTTCTGCTGCTATGTTCCTGGCTGACTGCCCAAAGAAAACCCTTCTTCTTCCTCTTCATTTTTTTTTTTTGATTCCTTCTTGGTATGCACTTAATCCAATTAACTTTAAATAGAAAAAGTGATATAGAGATCAAAGGAAAATGGTTAAGTATAAATTACCTGCATGTCTCTTGAGAAAGGATTATTTCCCTTTAGATTAAGTGTGAAAACGTTTCCTTCCCTTATACCCATCTTGAATTCCTTCAGTGAAATTTTCAGTCTGTATAGAAAAAAATAAAATGAAGGAATTCAGTCAGAAAGCTGTCTTCTCGTTACTGATTTTATCCAGATATTCGTCATCAAGATGCATGAGATAATTTCTGAAATTATAGAGTACCCATATTAAAGATTCAAGAAGAGATTTACAGAATATGCTTTTGTCATACCTTCTCTCATTTTGATGACATCCATTGATGTAGTGTGAATGATTTTGTAGACCAGGGAATACTGTGAGATTACATTTTAGTACAAATTTATTAATGACAATTTTGTGTTGCTCTTATTTTCATAAAAAATGTGTTAATGATGTTCATACTTTCTTCCTGGTTAGGTGCCCACATTCCCAAACCACCTCTAGGATTGACACTAATTGGCAAGTCTTTTGGCAGTCACAGCAAGGAGACAAATGACCACTGGACACAGAAACTAAACAATGTTATTACCTGCAGGTTAAGGTTAAAGTGCACTGAGTTGGGGATATACATTGCCATTACATTTGCTTCCACTAGGTGTCAAAAAGTGGGGACCTAGAATTTCTAGGCTGTCAATTTAAAATTGATCATCAGTATTATTCTAAATGTAAATTTATCAAATGATAATTTCTTTATAAAATAACCAGAATAGGGTTAATAAGTAAATGATATAACTTCATTATTATTAAAAACATTCTATCAAGTTTAAAATTTTTTCTTGTCTACAAGTGTCGTTATTATTAATTTATTCAAAATATAACAGCATGATCCTTACTCTCCTAGATACAAATTTCCAAAAAAGTGGGACAGATTGGAACTGTCAATGCTGTAGACAGTTTTGGGAAGATACACATAAATGATTAGTGTCTGTCAACTTGGGCTTTACCCTAGAGAAGATTTTAAAACTGAACTATTGCAAATAGTGAAAAAAAAAAAAACTTTCCCTTGACTTGCTGTTTACAAGGCACACTGGAAAACATTGATTTTAAATTAACAACACAGGAATTACATAATTATGTCAAAAACAAGAAGCCGAGATTTTTGGTAGCATAGATGAGGTGTCTGAATTTCCCTTTCTATTTGTAGTTACCAATATTTCTTTAAGAATTGTTCAAAATACTATAATTTTGGAAAGTGTTTCATGAAGCAGGAGCAGTAATGACAGAGATGGGCACTAAAGAAAAAGAAACCATGTACATCTCTAGGGTAGGCTCCTGAGATTTTTATTTTGCATGATTTTCTCACTAGAGTAAGAAACATGATCGTCCAGTCCAGCAATCTCACTTTTGTGTATGTAATTAAAAAAAAAATAAGTCAATATGTTGAAGAGGTACACCTTCACTCCCATGTTCATTTCAGCTTCATTCACAGTAGCCAAGATATGAAGTCAACCTAAATGTCCATTGAGAGATGAATGGATAAAGAGGTTATTTTATATATACACAATGGGACACTATTCAGCCTTTCAAAGCAACATCTATGACACAGGGTATTATAAGTAAAATAAGGCAGACATTGAAAGGTAAGAACAACATGATCCCATTTACATGAGCAATCTAAAAAAAGGCAAACTCATAGAAGCAGAGAATAGAATGGTAAGTGAAAGGGGAAGGGAGTGGTTGCAAAGGGTGGCTGGCAAAGACAGAAATTTCATATAGGAAGAATAAGCTCAAGAGATCTATTGTACATATGGTGACTATAGTTGCCAATATATCAAATTCTTGAAAAATGCTAAAAGAGTTAAGTGTTCTCACCACAAAAATGATAACTATGTGATGAATACATGTTAATTAGCTACATGTAGTTACTCCATAATACATATGTACTTGAAAATATTGGTTGTACTTGTAGATATATACAATTTTATCAGTGTGTATTTGGAAACCATATGAATGTAGATATGCTTTTGATTTCTACCCCAACCACTTAAAAGCTAGGTAAACCAGGGTCAAGTAATTTACGTCAGTTTTACTTTCCTGAACTGTATAATGGAGATAATGCCATCTCATGATTTTGTTATGAAGAAAAATATTATGTGTAAAAAATAATGCATATTATATTGGAAATTTACAACAGACTCTTTGGTTACCTAAAAAAATTGGAAGACTATACCTGGTATTTTTTTTCCTCACTATCTTATGGCTCAAGTGAGTTTACTTAAGTGAACTGAGTTGAAAGTTGGTGATTAAAGTAGTCTGGGAGTGTATAAGCAACTGCTTTCTTCAGCTCTCACAAGATATAGAGGACTATAGGAACAAGACCTTAGAATGTGCTAGTTATTCCCCTCTATCTCATAGCTGTAGTTTTACTTTTATTTTTTATTTGTTATTTGTTCTAATCAGTTATACATAACAACAGAATACATTTTGTTTCATTGTACACAAATGTAGCACAACTTTTCATTTCTCTGGTTGTACATGATGTAGAATTGCACCATTTGTGCAATCATACATGTACCTAGGGTAATGATGACCTCCTCATTCCACCATCTTTCCTACCCATATGTCCTCTCCCCTCCTCTCCTTCTCCTTTGCACAATCCAAAGTTCCTCCATTATTCCCATGTCCCCTACCTCCATTATGGATCAGCATCCACTTATCAGAGAGAACATTCACCCTTTGGTTTTTTGGATTGACTTACTTCACTTAACATGATATTCTTCAACTCCAGTCATTTAATAGCAAATGCCATAATTTTATTCTCTTTTAATGCTGAGTAATATTTCATTGTGTATAGATACCACAGTTTCTTTATCCATTCATCTATTGAAAGGCATCTAAGCTGGTTCCACAGTTTAGCTGTTGTGAATTGAGCTGCTATGAACATTGAACATGCCTGCATCACTTATAGTATGCTGATTTTAATTCCTTTGCGTATAGACCAAGAAGTGGGATAGCAGGGTCAAATGGTGGTTCCAAGTTTTCTAAGGAATCTCCATACTGCTTTCCAGAGTGGTTGCACCAGTTTGCAGTTCCACCAGCAATGTAAGAGCGTGCCTTTTTCCCCACATCCTCGCCAACAATTATTGTTCCTTATGTTCTTGCTAATTGCCATTCTGACTGGAATGAGATGAAATCGTAGCGTAGTTTTGATTTGGATTTCTCTAATTACTAGAGATGTTAAACATTTTTTCATATATTTGTTGATCAATTGTATATCTTCTTCTGAGACGTGTCTGTTCAGTTTCTTAGCCCATTTCTTCATTGGGTTATTTGTTTGGTGTTACATTTTTTGGGTTCTTTATATATCCTGGAAATTAGTGCTTTATCTGATGTGCGTGTAGTAAAGATTTTATCCCACTCTGTGGGCTTGCTCTTCAAGTGATTGTTTCCTTTGCTGAGAAGAAGCTTTTTAGTTTGAATCCATATCATTTATTGATTCTTGATTTAATGATATGATTTTATTTCCTGCGCTTTAGAAGAAAAAGTAGGCCCAAATCTTTATCATGTCAAATTAGGTCCTGACTTCCCTAACCAGACTCGTAGTTGTAGTTTTATAAGTCATAATCATAAAATATTATAAAGCACTTTCAGTTTCATACATTTAATGTAATTTTTATTAAAATACTGTATACTAAAATACATATACTAAAATATATTTCATAACTCAAGAACTATTAAAAATGAAGCTTTCTTTGTTGACTAAACGGTAACTAATTCTCTATCTCTACCCCACTCTCTCTCTCCATATATATATGTAGCTTTTTAAGCTCAAAATATGAAAATATTATGTTTTTCTAAGAACTCATGATTTCTTCAAATACAATATTAGACTTAAATTAGAGAAATACAATTAAAATAATAAAAATTTTTATTTTAATTATTTTGCTTTTTTTCATTTAGTATTTTAATATATAAGATAAAAAATTCAGCAAATGGTATATTCTTTGACTTGCTTGTTAATGAGTCCATCTTAAATAGACTATTACTAGAAAAATAGTCAAGAAAGTATTACAAAAAGAACAATGAGGCATATATATACATATATATATATGTATATATATGTGAAAAATCTCCTGCAATATTTTAGAATATATATGGATGAAAACTGCTTAATGGGACTATGGGACTGATTTGTTTATGTGCTATTGAATCATGTCTTTACCCACGTATCTATACAATTTTTGATTACTTATATTTTTCATTAAGAAAACCAAACTACATTCTCCAGGTATTTATATTGTTAATTAATAAATTGTGTATACATGCATTACTACTGTATCAACATATCCTGTATGTTAAAATTTGCAAAAAATAGTAACTAAAAATATATATGAAATCAAATACTAATGGAAACATAAATACTTTCCTCAACTACTCAATGTATCCCTGATGTGTACACATCCCAACTTGAATACCAACCATTTTAGCAATAAAATTTTATATTGTTTGTTTACTCTCTGTATACATTTTTCTAAGTTCCAAAATTTCTTGGCAAGATTATTTATTTCAAAATTTTATGCCTCTGTCTTAATGTATGTAAATGGTTACTCAAGGATTATAAACAAAAAATACAATAAAATTGTCATTAAACAAGTTGTTTTAAGGATAGGTTTATTTAATATGCATATTTTGATAAATTTGAATGTACTATAATCTAATGGTTAAAATCAACATCAAAATATAGTTTTATATAGATATTATTTTTAAATGACTAAATATAAGTTAGCCTACATATTTTGTTGATGTTTGCAATCTATGAATTGACAGAATATAATACCCTGCAATTTTCAATGAATTTCAATAGGTTTTTTCAAAAATTATAAATTTATTGGTGACTTCTGATAAAGACCTATAGTAGACAAGTACTAACTGACCAAAAATTGTTATTTCATTGTTCAAATCATAAAAGAAGAAATAGACAAGATTAAATAAGTTTTTTTTCTACTAGTGAGTAATGTGTGATTTAATAGTAGTAGGTCTAATAGGTTTATGAAATAGCTTGGCCTTTAACTCATGCATATTTCAGATGTCAGTATTCAGGACCTGGTGAAGAGCATGGCAGCCACCTCAAGGAATTTGATTGACAAAGATGTACTTCCCAAATAAGCAATATTGATTTAATTATAAATAGCTGACAAATTGTTTAATATCATTCAAGTCTCGGTAGCTTTACTTCTATAGGATGCTGATGCAGTATATTTATAACGTACTAAAAAATTACCATAAAATTATAAGAAAATATTTTTGATTTTCAGTAATCGGACTCTAGCATGGTAAAATAAAAATATGACATTTAAATTGTGTTCTTTGTGTGATTTTGTTTGTCAGTGCACTCTGGGTGAAGAATGAAACTACAAAACTAATATTGCCTGTTTGGATCTGAGCTTGCAGCTTGACTGATTTTGTGTGCTATTTTTCTTTACATAACTGTATTTATTACCAGATAAAATTATATTACTGTACAATAAGAGAACAATAAGAAATTGTAAATCTTTCAGTGTGTTGGACTTTTAATTGATGGGGAAATTGGATGGAAACAAGATTGTTTCAAATTAAGAACTGCACCTGCACCTAGCGATTTGTCAAACTGACCATGTTTACGTAACATTGAGTCAATCATTTTCTAGCTTGAATAACACTCCAGTAATATCAGTGACCAATTGTTTCCCTTGTTGGTAAAGAAAGAGAAGGCCTGTTCAAATGTCTTTACGTGCAAACTTCCAGATAAATCCACAGAATAAGGGAAAGAAGGTGGGGAGGATTGTATGACAAAGATATTGGGAAGATCAGTGGAGTTGAAGGAGGGAATCCAAAGGGAAGGAGGAGGAACAAGAAAGCGGAGGAAATGCAGAATGAATTTAACAAAATCATGTTATATACATATATAAATAGACCACAGGGAATTTTGCCTTATATATAAGCAGAAAGAGTCAATTAAAATAAATAAATAAAATGATTTAAAGGAAGATCAATAGAGTAGAGGAAGGGGAATAAGAGGAGCAAGGAGGAGAAGGGAAAGGAGAAGAATGGGGACTGAAATCAGATTTCATGCATGTATGATTTTGTCAAAATGAACCCAACTACTATGTGTAAATATAATGTTCTAATAAAAATAAAGAAATAAAATAAGTGTATGTGTAATATTTATGAATTGAAACATAATAACAATTTGTACCTTCAAAATGCTATTGTCACAATATATTTGCTCTATGATGTGAACAATTTTAGAGTTTATGCATTTAGGGGTACGGCTCACTAGTAAATGTTTCGTAAGTTATGTAATCGGGTATTTTTTTTTAAAAGATGCTCTAAACTGAAGGATTCCTCTATTCAGTGATCCACACACCTCATTAACACATCGCATAAAAAATCTGTATCAGTACATTTCCTAATGTGGGAGATCAGTTATATTTGGAAAATTACAGTGACAGTGTCAAATATCTCTAAGGGAAGAAATCTAGGTCTGTGTTGTGTTATTGTTTCTGCTTTTCCATTATTAATAAACTTGATTATGTGTAAAATTTATCATTTGTGTTCATAGTGATTAGACAGTTTGGTCTTTTTCATTATTTACCAGTCAATAGCCTCTTTCTTTTTTCTAATAATTCACAAAACTGACTTTTGTGAATTTTATTGATTCCATTTTAATGTATTGGCTATTTCATATTGTTTTCCTGGTGGTGGAAATGTAGGTTTCGTTTCTCTGCCTACTGTGGTACCTCTTTAGCCTGAAGATAAACATACAATACTTGCTCAAATATTACACAGGGAATTAATTAAATTTTAAGACAGTAGATAAGGTCCCCTATGAAAAACTCTTTCAGAAATTAATTACATGGCATTCATTTGCATGGGCACATAGGAGCAGAAAACTGAGAAGTTAGATAGTTCTAGCAAACCTCATTTTCTTACATCTGAGTGGAAGGAAAAGCTGATAATGCTGATCAACAGAGACCTTCTTTATAATAAAAGTAAGAAGAAGTCCAGAAGTTAAACTGAGTTGCTTGATTTCCTGTTCCAATCATTAATTTTTCTCTGAGCAACAAAATAGAAGCATTGGTCAGAGTTTGCACAAATATAATCCAGGGAAACCAAAAAGCAAAGCAAGCTGACAGAAGGAAGCAAACAAACAAACACTAAATAGGAGAACTCACCTGTTGCCATTAAATACAGGTATGAAAAGTTCTAAATCTTTGAGCATTCTTTGAGGACATAATGGCACTATGGGGAGTTCAAATTCAAAATTATAATGCAGTTCAATAAAGCAAAGTTCAATTTTGTATAATAAGTTTAAAGAGAAAGTTTTTCCAAAACTCAAGTAAGGACAGTATTTTAGAAAAAGAACCATTAAAGCATAGACATTTTATCAATTATTCTACTCTATAGAAAAATCTTTATTTACATCATTTTCTATCCTACTTTGTCAGCTTTTTTAAGCAATGTCTTTTCAGTCACTTATCTTCTGGATATTGAGAAACTCCTTGTTCATAGTACTTACTCAATAGTTTTTTAAAAAGTAAGTATATGAATGCAATTATGTAGCTCAGTCTATAATAATGTCTGGCAAATGAATGAATCATCGTTATAAAACTCTTGCATATTTAAATTAGAAACTAGAAAACATAAATTGATAAATAGGTTTAGATCAAAACTTAGGTTTAGTTTCCAAAATTTAGTCTATATTATTTGGTGTTAATTGTGAGAAGGTGTATGCACAAGTATGGTTGGGAAATTGCAATATATATTATCACCACAACATTTTCAGAACCTGTAATGTGTTAATATATCTGGAGAATGATGGAGAAATACAATATAAATTAATTCACAAGATTATTTATCTTAATAAATGCTTAGAACTCTTATTCTAAGACACAATTTAGGAGAACTTTAGTGAAACTGATTTATGCAATAAAAAGAAACAAAAGAGGATTACTTTTGTGAATTCCTTGCAAAATGAAGTTTTTTTGGGGGGAGGCATTTCCAATAGTATTTCAACGGGTAATGAATCCTCAAGTAGATAAGAACCAGTTCTGGAATCCAACATTTTATTATGGCAATGGGAAAGCTTTTACAATAGAAATCAAACTGATCACAATAGGCACAATTAATCTTTAAAATTATCTCTTTCTCTCTCTCTCTTTTATTTTTGACCTACAAACTACCATGTAATTTATCTAATCCAAAAGTTTATGGAATTTTATATTTTAAAGATCAAAGCTTGTTGTTAATTCTGTCTTGGAGGTTAATATTGAATTACTACCAAAATACATTACACAATTTTTCACTCTTTCTATAAAATGGAGGCCTTTGATTTTGTTTAACTTCTGCTATTTATTCTATTATCTTATTACATAGAGTTTTTAGGATTTTGTGTCGATGGTTTCTTATTTTAAAGAAAAAGTAAGAAAAGAGTAAACTGTATTACACTGTTATTCAATCTGGATCTTTGCAATCTAGATTAATAAGTGACTTAAGAGAATAGGAATAGTAGAATTAGGAGTAAAAAAAACCAGTGATTTGCTTATTTCATGCATTTTGTTTGTGCTATTCTCCATTCTGCTTCAAGCCAAATTTAAATGAACACTAGATATTTAATGTGATTGAGCATAATATTTTTGAGATTTTTAAAGTATGAGAAAAATGGTGAATTTTTACCATGAAATATTGTACCTTATTTCTGTCGAGTTTTAGGAATGACAAAAAAGCCTTGGAGAGTGCTAATTTTTATAATTCTTTTGTATTTTATTATTATCATGATATTTATTGAGTATTGTTATTGTAGACACTATCTAAAAGATAGATGAAAGGATCTCCACAATGAGAGCATAAAGTTTAAACTGCACACTAAGTTTTTGGACCTAAAAAGTTAAAAAAAAAAAATGTGCTAGAGAAAGGATGGTTATTAATTTAAAAGGAAGAAATTTATTCAGGACAGAACAACCTCTGAAATCTTTACTTTCCTCTCAAATTAGTTTCCATTTTTAAATACATTTTGGAGGTCACAGAATACTGTATACTTCCGTGGGTAAATTCTTATATTAAATTCCAAATATATATATCAGCATCTATTTCTGATCCTAGCACATGGCAGAGGTTTGGTACATGAGTGAAGAAGTTTGCTGCATGGTAGTTTTAAGAAAACAAAAGCTGTTCAGCAAATTTAGACACTTATAACCCATAATCAAAAAAATGTTAAATAGGTCAGCACATTTCAAAAGATTATAGGACTGTTTTTTTGAAAGGTAGGTCATCATTTGAAAAAAAAATCATAGAAAATTTCAATGAAAAGGAAAATGTGGATAACATTAGCAAAATGAGATGAAATATAAAAGGCAAAGGCAAAAGTATAGTAGTCTCAACTACTAATAGATCGTTGTAGGTTACAAACCCTAGAAAAATGGTCCATGGCACCAAATTTCTAATCATGGATTGATTAATTCAGCTTCTGCTATCTGTTATGTAGTCAAATAAACCTTTTGTGATACAAATTATATCTAAAAATGGATGGAGAATGTTGTTGACCAGGTTGTTCTTACAAAACAATGTTGTTGTTGTTTGAGAAATTTAATACAATTAGAAACAAACTTAAAGTTTTGGAAAGGACTGAGGCTTTTAGAAATAAGCTTGTCTTTGCTAAACAAAAATTCTTATGAGATCTTTGGGCTTTCTGGGCCCTGTATTCCTGTGTATACGGAGAGAAACCTGCTCTGTTTCAAATCTCCAAGTTATTTTTTCTTTCTTTTGATTGTCCCATTGGGTCTACTTTTTGTTGCAGGAGACCCTCTACGAGGCACTAACCTTACTTTTAACATCCTTTCAGTTCCAGAAACTAGCTTGGTGGGAAAAAAAATATGCTCAAGGGAGACAGTTCTTGGATTAGTAACTTGCAGATGGAGCATGAGAAAGGAAGTAGGAAAAAGTAATAAAGTTAAAAGAAGTGCTTCCGTAAGTGCTTCATTGGAATCGGTGCCACATTCACCGTGGCTTCTCTGTTTATTAACATATTTGGCAAAAGCTGTTCAGAAAAGTAGAGACGTTAATTTTACTAAATATATCTTAAAATTTCAAAATGATGATTAAACCACTTTTTGCAATTTCCATCTTTTAAAGTGATTTTGTTAGATGATAATATGCTAACAATGTCAATAATACTTAACCTTTGTAAATTAAAATATTAATACTTTCTTCTTTATAGGACTTTACAGTTCATAAGCACTTAAAATAATTATTACACTTGATGTTTACAGAAATCTCCCAGAAATAATTACTTTATAGATAAGATTTCTGCATCACAGAGAGATTGTCATGAAACCTAAAGGATTTTATTCAAAGAACTAGAAATCAGCTGTTTTGACAGTAAATGTGATTTTTTTATATATTACTCAGCAGACTTAAGTCTCAAACATTCTATAAAGCTAAAACTGACTTTAACACATTACTCCAACCCTTGCCAGAAGATTACCTGACACCTGTGGACTATGTTCTCTTCTGGTATTTAAAGTTATCATTAATACACTCACAATCCCACCTCGCTGTCTGGGAGAGTGTTTGTGATGATGCTTAGCCTAGAACTGAAATTTTACTTTTTAGTCTGGACCATGACAGAACCTGGTTACTTCTAAATATCCAAATTGACCTTGAGTGCAAATGAGGCAGACACTAGCTGGGTTCAGGTCAATTATATCCTGAAATTCTGGATTCAGTGTGAAAGATTCCTCCCCACCTCCTAAAGTAAACTTAAAATAATATGCCAAGCAAGGTAGCCCATGATCTATTACCATTTGACCTAAGTCAGACATATTAGAACTAATACAAGTCAATATCTAACTTCAGATTAAGCTATTGTTGAAGTAGATGCTTCAGTTATATGATCCAACAATTTCCTTTATTGTTTATTGTCTGTTGTATTTTTAGAAACATTTTAACTAAAACATCATAATAGATACAACAAAAGGATTTGATTGACTTCTCTTGAAGTCAAAATAAGCCTCCAAAACTTGTCTGAGTAGTAGCTTCTACCATCTCTTAATAAGCCCTTTAATCACATTAGGATGAATCAACTAACTGCCATTGTTATTCATATTTCTTTATTTTACCTTGCTAACTAAAAAAGAGAAAAGCTAATGCATGTTTTCAACTTTCCTTTTAAGAAAGTGATCTCTGATGAAATGATACTTCTCAAAGGAGAAACTTCCCCAAGCTCTTTTTGATTAAACTTCTTTTAAAACTTCTTTTAAAAATTAAATATTTTATCAATATGCTCTCACCATTATGCAATGTATTGCCACTAAATTGCTTTCTTTTTTCTTTAATTGATGTAGTCTACTAATCAGAGAAAGGTTGGCAATTTTGTTTGAAGAGGAGATAAAACAATTGAATTTGCCTGACATATGTTAAACTCTAAACTCTATATTCTAACAATTAATTCTGAAAAATTTATAGCAAATCTATCATATCTGGATTAGAACTTGTTTCATCTAATAGTGTTACAATAACAATTTTCCAATGCTTTAGATATTTTTTTTCACTAGAGTAAGCAATAGGGTAAAAAGTTATTTGAGGATTTCACTGAGAACATGGGTAATGGTGTATTTTTTTTCTAGTCTGAAAATATATATATGAAAATATATAACTGGATGGCAGTTATATTCAAATTGGATCAATTTGAAAGTAGTTATCTCATTCTCTTCTTTTCAATATATTCTTAGATGCTCTCTTTCCCTGAAGGGGATCTGCTGTACATGGCATTACATAACTCCAGATATATTCTAGAAGACACACTCTCTATTTTATAATCTGGACGATAAAATCATAAAATTGAAATATTAAGGGGGATGATGGTTGAGTAGTTGGATCAAGTGTTGGGAAATCAGGAATATGTGCCAGAATTGGAGAGTTAATAAGGAGCAATCCCACGAATGTTCAGAACAGACTATTTGGAAACACATGCAGGGTTAACAATGCATACAGTTGCGGAATTCTCTGAAACCCCAGCTAACAACAAACAAAGTAATCTACAGAGTCATTATTATGCTCATGGAAGCCTAAAATTTGTTGAGATCTTTACAAAAACACAATGTTGAGCAGCGCAGTGGCGCAAGCCTGTAATCCCAGCACTTTGGGAGGCTGAAACAGGAGAATCTTGAGTTCAAGGCCAACCTCAGCAACTGCAAGGCACTAAGCAACTCAGCGAGACCATGTCTCTAAATAAAAACACAAAATAGGGCTGGGGATGTGGCTCAGTGGTCGAGTGCCTCTGAGTTCAATCCCCAGTACCAAAAAAAACAAAAAACAAAAAAAAAAAACCCCACAGTGTTCGTATATCATACAATTCTTGGCACCCAGGATAATCTCTGTGTGTGTATGTCTGTAATGGGTACACTTGTGAGTATATACATATGCATGTGTATTTGCTTATTGCACATGGAGTTATGTATCATTTTATTTCACATACATCTATAAAAGAATCAATTTTGTATTTATCTTGTATAGAACAAAATTTACTTGAAAGATTTTGTGAATATAATGAAGTTTAATGCCCTAAATTTTGTCCTATGAATATAACCTTATATACTTAAAAATATTCTATTAATATTTTGGTAGTTTTGAATTTTATAGAACCATAAATAATGCCTTCATAAAAGCTTGATAATACTTCAATGTTCATACAGTTTTCTGCACATGCCTACTTAGCTCTTTAGCAAGTGATCATTTGATTAAAGGTATGGCCATTTTTATGGTCCTTGATATAAACTGTCCAATACCCTTTGAAGTATCTGAACTAATGTATGCTCCTAGATGCAACCTAGCAGAGTAGTTCCTTATTGTGCCCTTAGAAACAGAGTTTTAACTAACAAACATGTGCCAACTTGATGAATAAAAATATCTGCGTTTTCATCTGCATTTACTTAATTAGGTTATATTCTGCTCTCCTGAACCCTTTGGTCTTCTTTTAAGTCGTGCTTACATCCCTCTCCTCCTGGCACAGGAGATTCACTTCTATTGGGGCAGAGTGATTTTGTGTTTAATTACTCTTTTCAGTTTAATGTGTAGCAGTAATTCTGTACCCTGCTACCCTCAGATCCATTTTGAATGTAAAAATAAAAGAGAATAATGAACAACATTGACTTTTTTTGCTCTTTCCATTTCCACTGTAATAATTCTAGAAACAATCTGTCTGAGTAACTAGGAAAAAAAAATTCTCAAAGGAGGAAGCGTATAAAACAGAATCACAACAAGTTATATTTCTGGTTACCTCGTTACAGCTTTATTTATTATTTATGCATTTTCTTTTGTGAAGTGTCTCTTTATGTTTCTTGTCCTTTTTTTTATATTGGTGATAACTAAGCCAGTTTGAAAGGTCCATCATTAGATATCAACTTGGATCATCATCCCCATTCCCCTCCTCCTCCTCCTCCTCCTCCTCCTCCTTCTTCTTCTAATTTGACCAGATCACCTACTTTCCAAAGAAGAGAAACTTTTGCAATAAGTTCAAAAGTTCTTGTTGCTTAGAAATTTTCCATAGACTTATTATTTTTACTATTATCCATCAAGACCAGTCATAAAAAAATCTCTGCAGGAATTTTGACAGTATGATTCATTTATTTTCTTGTGTTTTAAATACAAATGTAAAAAAAATTGTAATAGCAATTCTTATGTTTGGTTCAGTATGAAATTTTCCTCAGAATCAATTTTGAACCTTCAGTTATATTTAACTCTTTTAACATAAACTAAAATTCCATGAAAATAATAAATCTATTAGATTGTTTTTGGCATTTAAAAAATGTAACTATTTCAAGGTACCTTTAGAAGAATTTAGAAGGCAACTCAGATCCAGGACTTATTTCCACTTACAAAGATTTAAGGTGTCTTTTCTGAAACAAGACTAGAAAATAGCTTAAGTAGACATCATAATTTCTTTGTCATTCAGATAACAATTAGTAATTGATTAGTGCTATGGAATACTAATTTTCTCACTAATGAGAAATAATGACACAAAAGCTTATAGGTGAAACTCTGAAGATAAAAAAACAGTTCTAGCATACAAGAAAAATAAGTGAGAGAAAACTAAAATAGATTTATATCAACTTATTGAATTTGTGACTCTAGGCCATTTCTAATTAATGAAAATCTTAAGACAATAAAGTAGCACAAAAATAGAATTTTAAAATAGTACAAAATTAAAAATTTTATTTCTTCATAAATAAAGTTGGTTAAATTAAATATATTGTTTTATTGACTCAAGAACTCTTGGTAAAGTTCAAAATCAAGTGATAGATTGATATGGTTTTGAGAAAAACTCATCCAATTTAATTGTGATTTTACTCTGTCTCTGTATGTTTGCAGATATATTGACAAAACTTGTGATTTTCATAAAAAGTATGATAAAGATCCTCATAGATCAGAAAAATTATAAGAAAACAAATGGAAAGTATATATTGTATTGTTGAATATAGCACCAATGTATTATTTTGTCAAACAGTTTAGAGACAAATAGTTGAGTTTGAGTAGATTAATATTTTAATTTGGTCAGGTGTTTATTTGACTAACCTAGGTAATCATAATTATCCAAAACTTTTAGTCCTTGACATTTCAAGTAAAAAATCCTAAGTATCTCATAAAACACTTTACAAATGGTATTATAATTCATATGTTTTCTTTTTTAATTTGTTTTTATTAGTTACACATGACAGTAAAATGTACTTTGAAACATCATATATAGATGGAGTATAATTTCTCATTTTTTTGTGTAGAATGATGTAGAATCCCACTGGTCAAACAGATATATATGTATATAGGGTAATAATGTGTGATTCATTCTACTACTTTTCCTACCCCCATACCTCCTCCCATCCCTACACTCCCCTCTACCTAAACTAAAGTAGCTCTATGCTTCTCTAGTGCCTGGCCCCATTGTGAATTAGTATCTGCATATCAAAGAAAATATTTGTCTTTGATTTTTTTGGAATTGGCTTATTTCTCTTAACATGATCTTCTTCAGCTCCATCCATTTACCAGCAAATGCCATAATTTCATTCTTCTTTAAGACTGAGTAGTATTCATGTGTGTGTGTATGTGTGTGTTTGTGTGTACTTCATTTTCTTTATCCATTCATCTGTTGAAGGTATCTAGGTTGGTTCCATAGTTTAGCTATTGTGAGTTGAGCTGCTATAAACATTGATGTGGCTGCATCACTATAATATGCTGATTTTAAGTCCTTTGGGTATAAACAGAGGAGTGGCATAGAAAAGGTGCTGGGGAAATTGGAAATACACATGTAACAAAGTAAAATTAAAACCCTCTCACTTTGCCCAAAACTCAACTCAAAGTGGATCAAAAACTTAGGCACTAGAACAGAGACTCTGTGCCTAATAGTGAAAGAGAAAGCCCAAATCTCTATCATGTTGGCCTAAGATCTGACTTCATTAACAAGATTTCTAAAGCACAAGAAGTAAAATCAAGACTCAATAAATGGCGGGGCACTGTAGCACACACCTGTAATCCCAGCAGCTCAGGCAGCTGAGGCAGGAGGATCCAAAGTTCAAAGCCAGCCTCAGCAATGGCAAAGTGCTAAGCAATTCAGTGAGACCCTATCTCTAAATAAAATACAAAATAGGGCTGGGGATATGGCTCAGTGGTTGAATACCCCTGAGTCTAATTCCCAGTACTCCCCCCCCCACCAAAAATAAAGAATCAATAAATGGGATGGATTCAAACTCAAAATCTTCTTCTCAGCAAATGAAACACTAATATGAAGACAGAGCCTACAGAATGGGAGAAAATCTTTACCACATGCACTTCAGATACAGCTTTAATCCCCAGGACACATAAAGAACTGAAAAAACTTAACACCCCAAAACCAAATAACTCTACCAATAAACGGGCTAAGGAACTGAACAAACACTTCACAAAAGAAGAAATACAATTGATCAACAAATGCATGAAAAAATGTTCAATATCTTTAGCAATTAGAGATATACAAATCAAAACTACACTATAGTTGGAATGACAACTTTTAAGAAAACAAACAACAATTAGTGTTGGTGAGGCTGTGGGAAAAAAAGGCACACAAGTACATTGCTGGTGGGACTGCAAATTGGTTCAACCATTATGGAAAGCAATATGGAAATTTCTCAGAAAACTTGGAATGGAACCATCATTTGACCCAGCTATAATTCATATTCTAATCAATGGTAGACACAAAATATCTTTCATCTCTATGTAAGAAAATAAACTTCAGACTTCTTATTTCTCATAACAGGTTTTCTTAATATTCAAGGAGAATCACTCTGATCCATTTTTTCACCCAAACTAGATTCACTTTGACTGGTTTCTCATTCTTTGTCCTTTTCTTTTATTGATGTCAACTGTTGTGCCTTGCTATCTAGCTACTCTGGACTGCTCATGTGACAAGAATAGATGGTGCTTAGATGGCTTAGTTACCTTACAGAAATCTGAAGAAGTCATGCACTATATACAAGAAAGAAAGGTTTCCGAGGCATACCAAAAGAGCCATTTTAAGAGAATCAACAACTAATGTCAGTACTGAAGGGGCTACTGCAATCTATAATACTTTCATTTATTTTGAGTAGCTTTGCAATTATTCTGACTGTGGGACTCGGCAAGGGCTGCTAAAATTGCATGTTTAGCAGGAAGCAAAACATGGCCATAATTAAAAATTATTATCTATGATTAAAACCCTTAGTGTTTAATGATGAAGTTAAAGCCATAGCAGTAAATTAATGTGACAGAGTATAGATGTGGAATGTTACAAAGCATATGAGATACTAGCTAAAAATACAGCCTTTTTTATTGTAATCTTAATGTCAACATTTTCCAACATGTGTTGAACATCTAATGACATATGATTCAAAACATAAAAAAATGAATATATAAAAGAGGTATGAAAAACACTATATGAATGTATTATAGCACATTCTATGTTGTAAATTTGAGAGGGATAAAGAGAATGTCAGAGGTGGTAGCCCATATTATCTTGAAAAATATTGATGTCATTTTACAATTAGAAAAGTCTTGTTTTGTTTTAATGATGTTGTCAAGTCTTTTTTAAATTGTGGAGAGTGGATAAGCCCTGGTCATCAGCTGATTCTGTAGTGTGGGCAAAAGCCAAGCCTGGAAAACATTCCTTGCCAAAAGGCAAGAATGTTAACAGCCCTAACACTCCACTCTGGCCCTAACAATTATCAGACTTACCAGTACAGCGGGCTTTCTGGGTGCAGCAGAATAGCTGCAAAAATGTTTCTAGCTCCGTAACTTTTTAGTGCACAAAGAAACCTCTGATAACTCATAAGCCTTGAGCAATTTACAATATACTTATAGTTTAACTTCCTGATTATAAGACCCTATATAATAAATTTGTGGAGCTAGTTATGGGTCACTGTTCCTCCATCAGAGTGCAGTGTCCCCACCTGGCACTAGCTTAGCCTAAAAATGTCTCTGTGTTTTCTTTGTCTCCAGTCACTCCTACTTGAGATCTTCTATTTATGCTGAACAAGTCACGACATTAAATAATGGAAATACTGAAAGCAAAATGATAGGAAATCATTCAAGGAGAACCAACATGTGAGTTTAGCAGTGAGAAACAACAGAGAGGACAGTTACACTTTGCTAAAAAGAAAAGGAGAAGAGGAGCTCACTAATTCTTAGCACTGGGGACGAGACCTTCCATGATAAGCTCAACATACCTTTCCAGCAAAATCAGCTACTACATCTCATCATTACCATGTCTGAAAATTTTTTCTCCGTTTTGTGTTACAAGATGTTGTCCATGCTATGTCCTCAGCCATTAGTGTCCATACTCTTTCATTAGCTATCTAAATCCTTCCCAATTGTGAAGGAAATTTTGTAGTTGAACTTTTCTCTGATCTCGTAAGGCAAAATAAGTACATATTACTATTTAATTTTTCCAATATAGTTCCTGTATTTCTATTTAGGTTTTCTGTAATTGTAGGATATTTGAATTAGCCATGTTTGGCATACTCCATTAAATGATTAACTCCTGAAGGCATAGACAGATTTTAACACACATTTTTATTCTCATGATGCTTAGAACTGTGAATTATACAAAATTATCCTCAAAAGGTTGATTGAAATAAAAGATAACCAAAAGGAACTCATACACAATAATATAAAAAATCTGAAGAAAAGGACAATGATGGTGTTTCATTACTACTGAGAGTACTCTAGAAAATAAAAAATTAAAAAATAAATATTGGTCCAACGATGTGAATAAATCTCACAAAAATAATAATGAGCAAAAAAGATTTTGGTTAAAGGATACAAAATTTCATTCAGGAGGAATAAGTTCAAGAGATATATTGCAGGATATAACTGTACTTAATAATATGTTAAATTTTTGAAAACTCCTAAGATATTGGGCAGATATAAAGTGTTTTCACCACAAAAACTATAAATATGTGAAGTAATGTTGATAGTAATTGGTTAGATTTAATCGATGCATAGTCTGCATATGAAATATGTTGTATACCCAGTAAGTTCATGCAATTTTATCTGTCAGTTAAAAAAATTATTTTTAAAAGAAGCAAGAGAAACAAGATACACAGTAGCACATACTGCTGACCGCATGTAAAAGACATATTAAAATATGCAAGAGTAAGTTTTGAGTTTAGGATTGATACTATTGGTGTCTCCTGTGAGGTTGTGATCAAAACACAAGTGGGGTAGCCGGGTGCAGGTGCACACACCTGTAATCCCAGCACTTTGGGAGGCTGAAACAGGAGAATCGCAAGTGAAAGCCAGCCTCAGTAACAGTGAGGTGCTAAGCAACTCAGTGAGACTCTGTCTCTACATAAAAGACACAAAATAGGGCTGAGGATGTGGCTCAGTGGTCAAGTACCCCTGAGTTCAATCCCTGGTACCAAAAATAAATAAATAAATAAAACCCACAAGAGTGGTGCTGGAGATATAGATCAGTTGGTAGAGTGCTTGCCTCTCATGCACAAGGACCTGGGTTCAATTCCTAGTACCATCAAAAAAAAAAAAAAAAAGACCAAAACACAGCAAGAGGGGATCTCTGTTAGGTTTGTATTTTATGCATTATTTGAATACTGGTCAAAGGAAAGCATTCTACTTGTTAAATTTATTGAGCTATAAATTTTGATCAGTGTGCTTTTCTCAATGCATATTATATTCTGATACAATATTTTTAAAATAAAGTGTAGGTTAGTCTACTCTGTATCGAGAAACACACATGAAAGCAATGATGACATCAGTCCAAGATGAATCTCAAATCAAGATATAGTGACCCAACTATCCTACTCCTTGGTTTATATCCAAAAGATTTTAAATCAGCATACTACAGGGATACAGCCACACGCATATTGATAGCAGGTCAATACACAATAGTCAAGCTATGGAACCAAACTAGATGCCTTTCAAGAGGTGAGTGGATAAAGAAATTATTATGCTGTATATACACAATGAGTATTACTCAGCCATAAGGAAGAATGACTAACTTTTGCAAGTACATGGATGGATCTGGAGATTACAATGTTAAGTGAAATAAACCAGTCTCAAAAAACCAAAGGAATGTTTTTGCTGATATGTGGAAGCTAAATCGCAATATGGGGGTAGAGGGGAAAATAGAAGTTCAGTAAATTAGACAAATGGGAAAGAAGGGAAGGGAGTAGGAAAAGAAATGGAATGAATTTGAAATAATTTTCCTATGTACTTATATGAATATACCATGGTGAATCCCACCATTGTGTACATGAATGGGATCCTAATTAGAATAAGATATAATCCATGCTTATACAATTATATCAAAATGAATTCTACCGCCATGTAGAGCTAAAACGAATCAAAAGAAAATAGGTATAATAAGCACAGAGATGTTGAAAGACAAAGGACTGGGAATGTTCTGTGTGTGTGTTTGTGTGTGTGTGTGTGTGTGTGTGTTCTTTGGTGTACTAAGTGTTTTGGAACATCATAAACTGATAGATTTCTCAGGCCATATATGAGGCCCTGTCCACCATATTTGGCAATTAATACCATAAGCTCTCTTCGGACAACACAAAATAAATGAATTCACATGATGAAAACACATTGATCAATTTTCAAATTATGATTGCAATAATTTCAAAGTTTGTTAGAATTGTATAGATATCTATTAACAGCAATGCACAAAAAGGAAGAAAAGCAAGAGTTTATCACAAAACACTGGATTTTGTGATCACATGTAGACATGGCCGTGAGTCACTGGTAACATTTGTCACATTCAGCCCTTCAGACCATATAGCACAGCACATGGGAACTGAACACAGTATTTAAGCTTGTTTGCAATATACAAGGAATTCAATTTTATTTTCTCCATCTGTTGTTATTTTTTATTTTTGAATCACAGTTTAAAACTAAACGGAATACCGTTGTGTATGTTTTCTAAACGACCAACATAATACGTGTGTTAAAATCCCAACTCTTGGCAGAGAAAAGAATAAGTCCAATTGCCTTCATTCGAACTTTCCCTTTATTCAAATAAAATACATTAGGTGAGCTCTAAACTCACAACTCATCCCTGACTGCTTATGCTTGAAGTGAAATTGCATTTTTGAAGAATTGAATACTTCTCTAGCTAACTCCCGAGTGCATAGTTATCTTACTTCTATTTTCCTGAAATGAGGAACTGCTATTGTGTAATGCATCTGGAGGTCATTAAAATGAAAGTTGGTAATTTCTGAGTATGGTATTGGTAATAAGATTTACTTTGTTTTATGGATAAGTTTTTATATAATTGCCCAGTTATTTTAGATGAATTTTCCAGAAACTGACTATAAATGTTGGCCTTTGCTCACCAGGCTAATGCGGCATTTACAGAAGAGGTACATAGATATGCTCAGTGTATGGCATGAATGCCAGAAAAATAGTGGCTTTCCATCCACACAACATTCAGAGATACTGTGGATTATTAAAAATGGCCTTACTTACATTTATTCATATTAAAATGCCTAGTTCTGGACATACAGCGCTAGTGCTAGACTGTTTATCTAAACTTCTGGTGACTTTCTGGGGATTTCCCTATTAGTATAGGAACAAATTAATAATTATGTTTTACACATCTAAAATTTGGCATACATCTTCACATATTTGGAGATTAAATAAAGAATTGGGAAATGTAATCATTCCAATTACATGGAAATATAAAGGGTAGAAGAACTGAAAAAAACAATTGAGCAACTTTTATCTTCTAACATCTACTCTATAATACTCTCCCAAAGATTGTCAAACTTTTCTGTAAAGAGTCAGATGTTGAATATTTTAGTTTTTGTTAGTCTCACAGTCTCAGTCACAATTACTCACGACTGCTACAATGGTATAGAATTGGCCAGAGAACAAATATAAATGAATGAGTCTGCCTAATACTATCTCTAATCCAATTAAACTTTATCTACAAAATCGAGTGGTGGGCTAACTTTGGTATACAAACAATGGTTTACTAGACAAATAAAACATTTGATAAGAGAGGTATTCATGTTTTGCTTTCTCTTGTCATAGCTATTCATTTCTGTTATTTTTGTACTTTTTTTTTCCTTTCCCACCCAAGATTTTTTCTTTTTCTTTTTGGTAGAGGTTGCCAGGGATTGAACTCAGGGATGCTTAACCACTGAGCCACATCCTCAGCCCTTTTTCATATTTTATTTAGACACAAGGTCTTGCTGAGTTGCTTAGGGACTCACTAAATTGCTGAGACTGGCTTTGAAATTGAGATCTTCCTGCCTCAAATTCCCAAGCTGCTGGGATTATAGGCATGCACCTCAAGTTTTTGTTTTTGTTTTGTTTTGTTTTTTAAAACAACAAAAATAATGGTGATGATGATGATGATGATGATGATAATAATGATAATAAAACCAAATAACAATGTTTATAATGTAAGGTTAAATCCTAATGGGCACTTTACATGATACAAGGTCTCACATGGACAAGAATTCCAATCTTCAGTTAATGCTCTACTGCTATTGTTCTGAAATCTTTAGTATTTTTTTAAACAACAGATCTAGTATTTCCTTTTTCTCTGGGACCTGAAAATGACTTGGTTGATTCACTCCAGGTATAATTTGTCATGTGGTTTGCACCATTAGGTTTCTCATGAAACTCTTTTCTGGAAAATCAAATCAGTGTCTTGTATGGAACTTCATGTTTCCCACCTACTAGTTAGAATTGCACACCTTTGACTTACTCTCTGCTTTCAACCTTTGTGCAAAACCAATGTATTATTCCATAAATTAATACTAATTGTTAACATTACTTAATTAAATGTTTTTCAATCAATAGATTTCTTTGAAGACAGAAACATAAGTTACACAATTCATAGTATATCAATCATCATTTTGTTGGAGACCTTGAATCTGTTGTAGGCATTTTTCTAATAGAAAGGATTTGACACAGAATTGGTCACATAGGTAGTCAAAGGCTGAAACAGAAAAAAAAAACTGATGCTAAGGTAACACAGATATCAGTAACTGCAGGAAACAGCTTCTGCCTCTAGAACTTGGGGGACAAAATGCAAAAGAGGACATATAGAATTAATTTAGGAAGTGATGTTGTGCCTCTGGTGCTGGTACTCTGAGGTATGTTACTGCTGGGGGCTGATATTCGGACTTCTGAAGAGTGTGTGAGAAGTGATAATAGGAATGCTAAAATGTTGGCTGGAGCTGTACCTGTCCTCCACTACAGTAAAGAAGCAGAAAAATGAGAATCAGAAAGAAATCCTCTCCTTCTTTGTCCTGCCTTCTGAACTGCTAGGTCACATGTCATCAGATGAGCTTGCCTTTGAAAAGCAATAAAAAATAATGTAAATAAAATAAAATTAAAATAACTTAGTGACACAAGAAGAAAACCAAAAAAATATGGCTTCTATATGTCCTCTATGATGTATGACATAATTAAAAACATCTGCAGTAAATGTATCATTTTATATTTTATTTTCATAATAATAATTAAAAATGATGGCATTTGACTGAAAGCATGAGTTATGCAAACTATTTCCATGAGAAGCAAAGAAAATAAAACTACTTTAATCCCAAGAGATTTTAGAACGTTCATAACAAGGATTATGAACCATGCCGTGTCTGTTTTCCTTTACAATATGATTGATAAATGCATATTCTCTTCCCAGAAAATAGAATAAATACATTCTTATACAAATATTTGTGCTTCTTTACAATGGCAATGATTTGTCCTGTGAAATGTATTTATTCATCCAACTTTAAGAACCCACTCATGGAAAAGAGAAAAAGATGGCTTCTTTTAAAAGATTCCTCAACTGAGTTTTATATGGATATCAAACTGCCTTCCAATCAAGTTTTACTCCCAGATCAGGGATTCAACTCTTTTGTAGATAACTACATTTTCAGAATTTTGAAAATTCTGAAAATTTTCAGAAACTGCTAGGGGCGGAAAAACACGAAAAAAGAAATCTTAAGTAACTGAATAAATTGCTCTTACTCTTTAAAAAATCAAAGTGGTGTTTGAAGTAGATATCTAGAAAATCAGTAGATACATCTACCTCAAAAGAAAGTCTGCATGTGACACCTTTATCAATATGTGGCAGTTATAAGCAGATTTGGGGACATTTGCAAGATGATACTAGTGTTTCATTGAATAAACAATGGTTATGAACTATGAATATAGGGCACTGTATTGATGTTACCATGTAGATCCCTAATCAAAAAGAATAATTCTTTTGATGGCAAAAAATCAAAAATTAGAGTAGAAAGCTTCCTTTGAGGACTTTAATGCCATAGCTTTAAAAGTAATATTAGCTTGTGTGTATAACCCCAGGAGTAGAAGTTCACATGCATGTGTTTCAAGAACAGTATAGATTCGGGTGAAAAGCTGAATCTTTGGATTGTATTCTACTCTGCAATAGGTCAATAAACATTGGCTTAGCTGTTAATCTTTAAGAGCTTTAGGAGTAGCTGTTTTCCATATTTTAAGGATTCAGCTCTTTTAAGAGAAAAAAGAAATGTTTTGTGACTCAGCAGTCAGGAAGGAATTTCTACTTTCAGTTGCTGTAGGCTGCACTAGATTAGGAAACTTCAAACTTGGATGCACATTACAATCCCCTATCAATGTTTATAACACCAAGGTGTGGGACTCATTTCTAGGAATTCTTGTCTAGCTGACCTTGAGTGTGGCATGTGCATGTTTTTTACTCTTTTCCATGTGGTTCTCAGGTGAGGCTGAAAATCACTGCACCTAATTTTGTTCTTGAGGGCCCCGAGCAGGAATAGGAAGATCTTAAGAATCTTTCATGTTACTTTATCTCAACACCAGTTATACTAGGTTAATTGCTCACAGAATTGTTTCATTATTTTAATTCTCTAACTTATCTATTGAAAATTCTCTACCCGTTCATCTTCCTTTTGCTATTTTTACAGCAACGTGACAAAGAATTTGGATTTTCAGAGAATTGAAGCTTACTATGTGGATACGTTGTCCATTGCTTGGTATTTCAGTTAGCTTTTCATCATTGTGACAAAACAAACAAACAAACAAAAAGCAAGCAAAAAATCCTGACAAGAACAATGCAGGGAAGGAAAAGATTATTTTGGCTGGTGGTTTCAGAGATTCAGTCCATGGTTCACTGACTCCATAGTTGTAGGACAGACCTGAGGCAGAATATCATGGCTGCAGCTCAGGACACGCATTATGGTTTGTGTGTGAGGTGTCCCCCAAAAGCTTATGTGTGAAACAATGTAAGAAGTTTAGAGAACAAATGATTGCATCGTGACAGCCCTAACCCAATCAATGAGTTAATCACTTGATGAGATTAACTAAGTAGTAACTGAAGGTGGATAGGGTGTGGCAGGAGGAGGTAAGTCCTTTGGAGACGTGACTTTTGGGTATATATTTGGTATTTATCTACCCAGTGGAGTGTCTCTTTTCTTACTGATCATTATGTGATCTGCTGTCTTCCATCATACTCTTCCACCATAATGTTCTGCCTCACCTTGGGCCCTAAGGAACGGAACCAGCTGTCTATTGACCCAGACCTCTAAACCTGTGAGCCCCTAAATAAACTTTTCCTTCTCTAATTATTCTTGTCAAGTCTTTTCATCACAGTAATGAAAAAGCTGACTAAAATAACATGGGAACCAGGAAGCAGAGAGACAGAGATCTCATTTCACTGGGGACAAAATATATAAATACTATAAGGCAAATCCAAGAACGCATGCCTCCAGTGATCTATACCCTAACGTCTTGCAGTTATCATCCAGTTAATCTATGTCAGTGGATCAGTTCACTGATTAGTTCACAGCTGTCATAATCTAATCATTTTGCCTCTGGGCATTACTGCATTGTCTCATACATGAGCTTTCGGGAGACATATCTAAACCATAACATTTAGCCTTTAATCTGAAAGTTCCTGCTTCAGTAACAGGATTCCAGGAGAAAATATTCTGTGCAGGAGTGCAAGTACCGGAGTGTGTAGTAACATCATCAAATAGTTACTGGCACACCTGCTGGCTCTTCTGTGAAGACAAATAATAACTTCCTCACTCAGGGAGAATTGCCAGACCACAGTTTCTCCTATCTGTACAATTCCTATAAGCATGATCCTGACAGTATTTCAAAAATGACTTTTCCCTTAATTTCTAATATCTACATAAATGCAAATTCAAAGTTTTGACCACCATTCTAACTTTAGACATGAAATTTTAAACTCAATTTGTTTAACTCTGCTTACCATGCCTCCCTAATACTTTACAGGAGGAAAACATTTACTCTGTGACTTGAAGGTGAATAAAATGAAGCACAGATGATTCAGGAATTGTGTGGTGTTATTTAATAGTCAGTAGTGGAGCCAAGAATTAGACTGTAGGTTTTCTGCCTCCTGGTATATTGCACTATCCACCACATCACTGCTGATTCTCTAGTAATAGAAACACTGAAATCAGACATCTGTTAAATATTGTATGTGACAAATGTTCATACAAGTACTCTCTGGCTTACTAGGAACATTTTTAATACTAATGTATTTTAGGGATACAATGTAAAAGAAATTCAGTAAAACATATTTTATGATATAAATTATCAATTAATTTTTTATAATTTTCATTGGAGATAATGAATAGATAGAATATATTACCAGTAAAGTATGGAGAACTCAAGTCTATGCTGGCCTGAAATAACACTAAAAGTTTATTAACTCCCTTTAAACCAACTCTTCTTGATTACTTTAGGGAGTCAGGAGTTCAAAAGTTAAGAAGTAAGACTCCTGCTTGGTGAGAATATCACAGAATTCATACTGCTTGATGTTGCATCCTTGCTCCATCTTGGGGCCTACACAATAAACTCCAATGACATGGAAATCTAACATGCATCTCATTTTCTCCTTCTGAGAGAACAGCAGTGGCCAACCTCAGTCACACACATGCTGTACTGACAAAATGATTTGAGGTACACTGAGTTTCTGCTTTCTGTCAACAATAGTCTTTTAAGCAAAGGTTCTGATTAGCCAAATGGATATTATCATGCAGAACTGTCACTTGTTTTAAGCCAAGCATGTTTTACCCAGAAAACAGTTCCTTTTCTTTGAAAATAAAGCCAAGAGATGAGTCAGGGATGGCATATTATTACTATATAATTGGCTCTTCCTATCTCCTTCCCAGAAAATCTTAAAACTAGATATGACATATTTAAAAATTAAAAAATAAAATCAGATAACAAAGATATTATATTCTTGCATGTGCTTGTAATGACTCAGTTCTCTGGTGGAAATATATAGAAAAGGGCAAACATTTTATTAATCATATAATTTTCTAAGACAAATATAGCCCTTAGTGGAAGATATTTTTTTAACATCTTGAGGAACATTATCTTACCTTTCAGGAATAGTTGCACCTCAATCCCATAGGCTTTTATTTCTTCCTATTAAGTTGGAAAATTGGCTCTGCTTGACCACTATGAAGCAGATCAGAGAGATGGTCAAAGGGATTCACCAGCTGGAGCCATCTGAGAGGGAGGTATAATCTTCATCTCAGGATTTCTGTGTCAAGATACATGTAATCCTGGAGCTGTCATGGGAGAAGTTTGTCATCCCTAAGAAGTAAGAAATCATAGATATGGTATAGAGAGAATATATATCTTGATTTATGTATAATCTCCAAATCCACTTCCATGCATATCCATAAACATTTTCTTGTGTCAGCATGGTGATTTTATTTTCTGATTTTTAGATAGAAAAAGTAAGTCTGTATGACTAAGTGGAGAGGTCTTATTAGATACAGGACTGATCTTATTAATTTGTTTGGGATAATATCACTTAAAAGGGGGAGGAGGGTGCCACGTGGGTTTCTCGATGAGTTGGGGTCCAGAGAGAAGGAGAGGGGTCCCGGGGGAAGACGATATGGGGTCTCTCTGGACGGTGGTGGCCATCAGTGGGGTCACTCACCCAGACCCTGGGGTGTAGGTAAAAATCTGCTCTGCCCCAACGAGATGCAGAAACACCTTGGGGGAGAAGCAGGAATACCGGAGCAAGAAACAGAAAACACCGTTTATTCCAGAAAGTATAGAAGATTTAATACACTCTTGGACCAATCAGATCCAAAGGTCACAAACAAAGGGGTGCATTCTGGCAAGAGCACAGTCTATTAGCATAGAATGGGGAAAGATGGAAGGGAGGGGTTGAAGATATTGGAGAGTGCTCCAACAGAATAATAATTATATACACTGGAATTTACATTGAACATTCATTATAATTTCATTTCTTAGCCTATAAAAATAACTGAGTATAATTGAATACTTCCTTATGATTGGAGAACTTGTTCGAATCAGAGGAGTTGTTAGAGAAAACTCCCCAAGCTAATGGTCAGAAACACAACCTAAATAAATTTTTTTTTTTTTTTTTTGGCACCGAGGATTGAACTCAACCATTGAGCCACATTCCCAGCCCTATTTTGTGTTTTATGTAGAGACAGGGTCTCACTGAGTTGTTTAGCGCCTTGCCATTGCTGAGGCTGGCTTTGAACTCGCGATTCTCCTATCTCAGCCTCCCAAAGTGCAGGAATTACAGGCGTGCGCCACAGTGCCCGGCTCTGAATAAACTATTGATTTTAATAAATATGATTTTCTTTTTAGAAATTGTTACTAAAAAGAGGAAAATCTTATTAAAAGAGAAGTTTATACTGACATACTGCTTCTCTTTGAAACATTATATAGAGATAGAGCAGTATAAAGATAAATAAAGTACATATAGTTTTCTTTATTTTTTATTTGTTTGTTTTGAAGTGCTGGGGATGGAACCAGCTTTGTGCATGCAAAGCAAATGCTCTACCACCAATCTACGTACCTAACCAATAGAATAGTTTTTATTAATAGAGTTCATAATATTATGTTTCTTTATCCATTTATTTCACTTTAATATATTTTATCATTTTTGGATAGAACAAATGGTAAATGTTAGTGATAAAATTAAGAAAATGAGATGAGTAGAAATTATATTCTGTTCATTAAATTAATAAATATGCTGTGCTTACCGTTCAGTAGACACTCTGTGAGATACTAGAGGTAGAAACAAAGAACAGACCCTTGCTGCTAGTCAGTCTAGTAAGGAAACCAGGAATTGATCAATTAATAGCAGATGATATAATTATAAATGGGACTATGGTCTTGTAGTGGATAGTGGGGACCAGGATTTGGGTTGGGGTTGGAAAAGTGTAAGAGAAAAGTCCTTAATGTAATTTTAGGGTTCCCTTCATCTTTGAATATAGATCCCAGTCTTTTTTTTTTTTTTTTTTTGGTATTGGAGATTGAACTCAGGGGCACTCGACCACTGAGCCACATCCCCAGCCCGATTTTGTGTATTATGTAGAGACAGGGTCTCACTGAGTTGCTTAGCTCCTCACCATTGCTGAGGCTGGCTTTGAACTCACTCTCCTGTCTCAGCCTCCCTTAGATCCCAGTCTTTTTTAACCTCTATTTGACTTTGCTTGTGCCATGTTGCTGAACATATGTTGTATCTGTGAATAGCTAGTAGCAGCCACTTAAAGGTATAAGAAAAGAAAAAGGATTCTGTTTAGTCTATATATTCTGTTTATTCATTTTAGTCTCCTAAAAAGGATTCTGTTTAGTCTATTCTGTTTAGCCACAGTTTGGTGGCTGTTGAAGCTGGATGTAAACACCCTTTTGTTCACAATACCATTCCATTATTGCAGGGGCAAAAGAAATACATTTTTATTTTGTTTAAATAGTAGCAGCCCAGTGCAGTTGTGCACACACGTAATCCTAAAGGCTCTGGAGGCTGAGGCAGGAGTATCGTGAGTTCAAAGCCAGCCCCAGCAACTTAGTGAGGCGCTAAGCAATTTAGCAGGACCCTTTCTCAAAACAAAATAAAATATACAAAGGGCTGGGGACGTGGCTCAGTTGTTAAGCACCCTTGGGTTCAATCTCGGATACCAAAATTAAAATAATAATAATACATAAAATCTCTGAGATGATCAGTTGTGTAGATATACTGAATAAAGAAAAAAAGAGCATTAAAGATGTTAAATAAAAATCCATTGTTACCAGGCATGGTGGCACACACCTGTAATCCCAGCACTTTGGGAAGCTGAAACAGGAGAATCGCAAGTTCAAAGCCAGCCTCAGCAACAGCAAGGCGTTAAGAAACTCAGTGAGACCCTGTCTCTAAATAAAACACAAAATAGGGCTGGGGATGTGGCTCAGTGGTCGAGTACCCCGGAGTTCAATCCCTGGTACCAAAAAATATATATATATATCCAATGTTGATCAAGTGCTTTTTTGAAAATATTCAAAACAAAGTTCAAAAACTCTTACAAATTTGAGAATAATAATTGATCACTTTGCCTATATAGAAAGCTAAATTTTTACCTAATGATTATTCAGCCCTCTCTTGTTCAAATAGGAGGGTTCTAAGAGGAAAGCTGTTCTTATTTATACTAAGGCTTTATAGGAATGGCAGAACTATAATAGAATGTAGGGATCCTAAAATGTTTGCTATATTTCCTATTAAAGCATTTTGTCTTATAAATTAAAAATATACAAAATCAAGAAGCCATTTGACTTATTTGAACATACTTGATTGTATGTTTAAAAAATTCAAGTATTCATTTACATTCGGGGGTAGTAGAAAAGCTGATGTATTTGAAGGAGTTTCACCTTCATTAATAATTTAGTATCTTTAAATATCTCCATATCTACTTCATTTTGAATAGGTTTATTTCTATGTATAAAATATTTTATATTTAAAGCAAGAAAGTATAGATTAAGTCCACTTCAGAAATAAAAAGTCTTGTTGATGAAAGAGATAATTTTATTTTCAACTACATTTTCACCTATCATTATCTGTTCCAAATATTTCTCAGAGTCTCTGACAGCATAGGTGAATTGATTTCAAGAAATTTTTGCTTAATTGGAAGTTGACTATCACATTTTGAATCAAATAATGTCACATTTATGGTATTTCTATAAAATATTTTTGCATGAATATAAATAATATTTCTTCCATATGTTTTTCATTTTGCATCTGTGTTTTAAGTCTTTTACCAGAATTAATCTATTTTACTTTTAAAGACTTTTACTTCTCTTATAAAAATCAAGTAAAAGAATTTTTGTTTTTCTTGAAAAAAAGGAGTCAGTTGCCACTTTGCATTAGGTTTATGAACAACATATCTCTTTTTGAACAAAATATTGAAATATTATCTTTATTTGAAGCTTTCTGAAAAAGGCAGGGTGGTGTGATAGCAGCATAGATGAGGAGGTCCTCTGGGTTCACATTCCCATTGGCTCTGAAGCAACTGGTCATGTATTCTAGCATGAAATGTCCTGGGAATAATACCCACTTTGTCCATGGAGCCATTGCCCTTCCATGAAAGTTCTCAGCATATTGACAAGCAAAAACTCAATAAAACAGGATCATTAAACATTCATAATCATTGTGTCTGAACATCTGTCAATATCTATGAACTTTCATATTGTCAAGATGTAAAGTATACAAAGAGTGAGGATTTATTTTAAAGATTATGAGAAGGACATTAGACTTTGTTATCCAGCTTGGAATTTGAGAATGGATTTTAAATACATCAAAATACCTTTCTAATTGTTCTCTGATAAAGATCTTGTCAGTTAAGATGAGAATAGTCTAATGGTTCTGATCACAAGTAAAGACACAAAATAGCTCATGTACAATATGGCCCTTTTAATGTTATATCCAATGGTCTACTGGTTTATTTATTATCACACCGAAGGCACTTTAAAAATTCACTTTGCCATCCATGAGATAAAACAAATATGCTACCATCATAATGAATTTTAGAGTTTCTGTGGTATATATAAACAATGGAATATTACTCAGCATTAAAAGAAAGTAAAGTCTGCTGGGCACGGTGGCGCACACCTCCCAGCACTTTGGGAAGCTGAAAAAGGAGAATCATGAGTTCAAAACCAGCCTCAGCAATGGTGAGGTGATAAGCAACTCAGTGAGACCCTGTCTCTAAACACAAAATAAAACACAAAATAGGGCTGGGGATGTGGCTCAGTGATCAAGTATCCCTGAGTTCAATCCCCAGTACCAAAAAAAGGAAAAAAAGAAAAAAGAAAAGAAAAGGAAAGAAAGTTGTGGCATTTTCAGGTAAATGGATGGAGTTGGAGAATATCATGCTAAGTGAAGTAAGACAATCCCAAAATACCAAAGGCCAAATATTTTCTCTGATTGGTGGATGCTGATCCATAAAATATATGAAAAAGTGTTCAGCATCTCTAGCAATTAGAGAAATGCAAATCAAAAGTACTCTAAGATTTCATCTCACTTCAGTCAGAATGGCAGTTATTAAGAATAAAAGCAACAGTAAGTGTTGGCAAGGATGTAGGGGAAAAGGCACACTCTTACATTGCTGGTGGGACTGCAAATTGGTGCAACTAATCTGGAAAGCAGTATGGAGATTCCTTAGAAAATGTGGAATGGAACTACCATTTGACACAGCTATCTCATTCCTCCGTTTATACACAAAGGACTTAAAAACAGCATACTATAGTGATGTGGCCACATCAATGTTCATAGCAACCCAATTCACAATAGCTAAATTGTGGAACCAACCTAGATGCCCTTTAATAAAAGAATGTATAAAGAAACTGTGGCATATATACACAATAGAATGTTACTCATCATTAAAAGAGAATAAAATCATGGCATTTGAAGGTAAATGGATGGAATTGGAGAAAATTATGCTAAATGAAGTAAGCCAATCCATAATGGCGGGTCTGGGGGAAGCATAGGAGAAATGAAGGAATTTTGGATAGGGAAAAGGAAAGGGAGGTGAAGGGAGGGGGCATGAGGGTAGGAAAGATGGTGAAATGAGATAGCCATCATTACCCTAAGTACATGTATGGAGACACAAATGGTGTGATTCTACTTTGTGTACAACCAGAGAAATAAAAATTGTGTTCCATATGTGTACTATGAATTGAAAATGCATTCTGCTGTCATGTATAATAAATTAGAACAAATAAAAAAGATTTCTAGGGATACGTTATTTTAATTTGCTTACAAAGCAATTTTGCATATTATCATAGTATATCATGTAGCATTGTAAATAGTCCTATTTAGATACTACACATAAATATTGGAGTTCCTAGATGGATGGATGTAAGAAAGTTAAGCAGGTGTATTAACTCTTTTTTTTTTTTTAAATCATACTTTCAAATCATATGTCCCATAAGGGTTTTGTATCCAGAATACATAAAAATATTATATCTCAATAAGGAAAGACAAATAACCAAATTCAAAAATGAGTGAAGCATGTTCAAAGATATCTCCCCAAAGATGCTATACATTCAACAAATAAGCACACTAAAAGGTGTTCAAAAATCACATAGAATTAGAGAAATTCAAGTCAAACCACAATAAGATACAATTAACAATCAGTATGGATATAATCAAATAACAAAAAATAGCTAGTGTTGGTAAAACTGTGAAGAAATTGGAGTATTCATATACTACTGTTAGGAAGGTAAAATGCTGCAGTCATTTTTCCCTTTATGTGGAAAAACAATTATGCAGTTCTTCAAAATGCTAAAGTCAAGTTCTCACATGAAAACATCAACTTATTCAACATTTGCAAATCAATTTAAGATACCACTACTATACCAATAAGCTAAAGAAAAAAATATAGCCATATTATTTGGTGCAGAAAAATTATTTAGTGAAATTCAACACTCATTCTGATGACACCTGCAAGAAACATACTGCTGACATATTCAGTGATTGAGTGAGTGCCTTTCCCAGAGGTGCCGAATAAGGGTTCTAGTCTATTTTTATTCAATAACAAACTAGAAGGTAAATCATACACACTGGAAAGAAGAAATTAAAGTATCCCTATTTTTTGCTTTTCTCATTTTTATTGTTAGTATTTGCAAATTCAGGTGTATTAACTCTTTATGAACAAAATATGCTCTACTGCTCTGGAAAGGTGAATGGAAATTTGAGTTCTTGCCAGGGAGTAAATTAAGCACTTGGAGACTCTTTATTTAATGATCTCATGAATCCTCATAATATTCCTTATGAAGTAGGTGACAAGTTGTATTAGTCCCATTTGTATTACAAGAAAAATGAAGCTTGAAGTTGTTACAAAAGTTTAGTACATGGATTGAGAAATGTATTTTCACCACAGGGTGGTCTGTGGTATTATATCACTATGTATGCTATAAATACCCCATGCATGTAAAATTACATTTGAGGCTTCTTCAAATTAAATTTATATCCATTTGCTTGTGTTTTATATCATTTTATTTATCAGTAGCCACTATGCCCTGAAAGTCTTTTCCAAGGCTCATATTTTGCATTTGTTGGAGTGTAGAGGCTTTCTAAATTGTAGAAATATTCAAGTTGAAATCTCCCAGGAGGTAGTGCAATCCTCAAAGAAGATCAGATATTTTAGTCCTCAGAACTAGTCAATTCTTTAAGACATCAATATTGCAAGGGATATGGAACCATCATTTAAGTCATTCTGTAAGTAACAGTAATCCTACCATTTATAGAATGTTGTGGTAAAGCATTTCTGCAGCTATCTAGCAACAAGGGAGACAGAGCTAGAGAAAGCTTGCTTGTGTAGTTCCACTTAGCAAAGCAATGAAAAACAAAGAAAACGTTGTAATTAAACAAGGAAATATTTTACAGAAATAATTTTATTTTGAACTTCTACTTTAATGGCTTTTAGATAAATTCCCAAGATCCCTTTTTCTCCTTTCTGATAGTAAATGTTCTAGTGACACTTCTCTTAGACTGTGGTGATGAAATATGAAATATTAGCCTTTATGAGATTTTCATTTATAGTAACATTTTGAGCAAGGAGTAGGGATAAACAATTTCATGTAAGCTTAATTTGTACATTTGCCATTATGTATTATGGTGGACTATATAATTGTATTTGGCATGACTCCGATGTTCTATTTATTCATATATTTCTAAGAATAAAAGATGAGCAATATTTTGATAATTTTGGAAATGAATGTATTACTGAAGTACATACAATTTATCTTGTTCAATGGATAATTAGTTGTCATCCCATTGTCTCCACTGAAATCTTCATTAGTCCAAAGAATGCTGCCAGTATAACATAACCTATTTTTGCTTCTGATCTAGAAAAAGCCATTCAGTTTCTATAATAGGTATTCCCTTCAAATGCTAAGAAAATAAACATGACCATGAGAAGAATTAACAATGTGCTGTCAACCACTAAGAACTTCAGAAGAATAAAATGGATATATTTATATTATGTATAAAATAATTGAAGTGATGAGAAGTATTACATAATTTTTCTTATTCTGGAGAAGGGAAGAAAGAGATACAAAGTGATGGTAAAGAGACCATTTACTTATTTGTCAATACATCATTTCCTTAGAATAAAACTTAAAGCAAACAAAAATAGTTAATAGTGGTTAATTTTGGAGTGTGGTGTTAGAATATGAGTTTTGTTACAATAACATTTTGTACTTTCCTATAATTTAAAATTTATTAAAATACATTTTAAAAAGAAATTCTTGAAAAGATATAGGGGATAAAAGTTAAAAACATAGCTCTCTTTATGACTATGAGAAGCTTCTCTATTAACTATGCCTCAGTCTCTTTCTTCCTTAAGTGGCAAAAATAAATATCACTCCACATTGCTCCAAGGATTCAATGAAAGAATGCCTGGGAAGCATTTATCTCTAGACCCATCACTTAGTGAGCTCTCATTAAATTATTGGCATTGTTGCAAAACTAAGTAGACTTTTCTACAAATTTAGAGATTACCTGTTTTCTGATTCATAATCTGGTTATAATATATATTTCTATATATTATGCCTAATTGTTCTCAGATATGAGCTGTTTTAAATTCAAAGGACTTTTTATATAGTTTGTAAGTACTTGTGCTTTCATAAGTATACAGTAAAAATATGGATAATTTCAAACAGAATATACAAAACTTATATGGAAAAAAGCCTTTGTGAAAAGAAATGATTAGTTTGAATCTTGAAATATTAAGGAGAGGGCATATACATGCATTCAGATAGAGTTAGAAGGTTAATTCATAAGAACAAAATGAAGATAGAAAGGGAAAAGAACCCAGTCTATTTGGTATTTTAGTTATGTGCTGTATATAATTGCTATTCAAATTATATTGAAAATTTTGAAATGCATTAATTTTTCTTCAAATTCTTGTTATTTGCCTTGCTATTATTTTACTTACCCTTTGTTTTTAATTATTTATTTCTTATGGTCTTGAGTATTATTTTTTCTATTATAAATTTCTTGAGAAAAAAGATAAGTGGTATAGTATCAGACTCAAGAGAATTTATTCTACTGTTTCTTTTTATATATATTCAAAAACATATCTAAAATAGAAAAAAAATTCCTGTTACTCGAAGCATCGAACTGGTGCTCAGTGAATAATAAATCATCATAATAAATGAAATGACTAGATTTCTTGAAGAGTTGCTGCATTTTGATTTGAATATTTTTTAGGATGTATATATCTTGTCTCATACATTACTGTAGCTAATTTGAGGAGGCCATGATTGTTTTATACAAGAAAAAATAGTGATTTCAATAAAAGTATGCATTCTAAGGAAAATATCAATTGTGTTCTCCTTCATTTATTTTTCTATTTATATAACCTTCAATGTACTACATACTCTTCCCTTTTGCAACATTTTTTTTATCTTGTTTCCTTGTTTCTTTAAAGCCATCAATTTTGTACCTGCTTCTGTTTTCATTCCTCTTTCCCAATCCTCTTATCAGTAGGAGTAGCTTTTGTTTCGCTTCTGTTATGGTACTATTTTACATCCCTTTGATTCTTTCTAACATATGTGACTTTTTGGTCTCCTTAAAGTTCCATTCTGAAGATTACTGAAGTATATTACAGTTGAATATGAAATGTAAGTAGAAATAATAAAACTATGCTACGCTGTTCTTTTTCTTATGACATCAAAAAACACTATCAAACATATTTCAAATTACCCTATTCCATTAGCTTTCCATTTTAAAAATTGTGAATAAGAAAGATGTTATTTCATTACTTCAGAATGTATTTTTATGTCTTGGATTGTCAACCTTTCTCAGATCTAACAATTTTTTTAATAGCGAAATATCAAGTGAACTAAGAAAACCTCTGCAATAAAAATCACAGAAAATGAAATCACCCTATACAAGTAATTCTATAAAAGCAGTACAATGCCCTAAATGTATGAAAGTGAAATTAAGGGAAATAAGTGTATAATAAAATAGTACATATTTCAGTATGCAAAATATGTAAGTATGACCTCATAAGAAGATACGATAAATGTCAATTCCACATACTTTTTTCTGACAGCTTACAAATACTGATAAATACAGGTGAATTAATAATGTTCTAAAACCACAAGTGGCATTATCCCAGGGATGTGAATTTTTGATAACATGAACAACTCTTGGAAGATTTTATACCACATATGTATAGGCTTTCTGGATTGACACAGTTCTTAAAATTTTTAGAAAATTCAGTATATGTAAAATTTATAAACAGAATATTTTGTGTTTATGTGTAAAACAAAGTTAGGTTTCAATTTCAGATAAGTATAAAAAAGATTTATTTTGTTTCATTTTGCAATGAAGAAGAATTTTGTTATTCAAAATAATAACCTTATAATTTTATACAGGACTCCTGGAGAGAGCTGGTCACTCCCAAGCAGATTAGGGCCAGCTGGGAAACTTAGAGAGTAAGTTGGGCCTATAGTGATTAAGAAGTTGGGCAGAGGACAAATTTCCATGCATGGGAAGATTAATTCCTATCCGAGGTAAAGTAGAAGACACAAAGGCAACAGCATTCTTATCTGCCTATCTGAATGAGATGCCAAAGTGAAAGGAAAGTGAGCACTTCAGTGGTTACACATCCAAAATGGAGGCAGACTCTTCATTATTCTATTCTGAATCTAAAATCACACATCTATAAGTATGCTAGTATTACTACTGTTGCTTACTACTATGTATACTGCCTTATTTCTGTATAATAATATAATATAAAACATGTAGTAATAATAATAGTAGCAATATAATATAGTAATAATTATTCAGTAGTTCCTCCCTTATCCATGGGAGACAGAAACGTTCTGAGACCCCTGGAGGATAGTTGAAACCACATTAAGTATCAAACCCTGCATATACTGTATTTTTCCTACATACCCTGCAGTGTTGCTAGGGAGCACCAAAGTTAACCTACTCTTCCATGATTCATGTCCTCCTGCCTCCTTTGTATCTCTACTCTTGTGCTTTGGGATCATTATTAAGTGAAATAAGGATACTTGAACTCAAGCACTTTGATACTGTGACAGTTTGATAACTGGGACAGCCACTGAGGGACTAACAGATGTTTGGCATATTTGGCATGTGTATACTAGACAAAGAGACGATTCATGACCTGAGTGAGACAGAGTGAGATGATACAAGATTTTATCGTGGTACTCAAAATGGTGCACAATTTAAAACCTGTGAATTGTTTATTTCAATAATTTTACATTGAATATTTTTGTGACATGGTTGACTCATGACCATTGAAATCATGGAAAATAAAACTGTGGTTAAGGGAAGTCTATTGTATTACCAGAGTAATGATATTTATTGATAGTAATGCTATTTATTGTATCTGGTCCCTTCTATGTGTCAGGCAAGAAACTAAACACTCACTTACATATATATTATCCTTTAATCTTCACAATCCTAACACAAAGCTAATATCATTTTTACATTTGAGAGAGACAAGGATCAGAAAGGTGATTTGGATACAATATTGTAGTACAAATTCTTACAGCTTATCAATTATTAATAATCACATATTTTACTTTGTGAAATTTTTCTTTCTCAGCTGAGATATATACAAATTTTAGAACTATATATTTCAATTGCAAAGTATCTTTCTTGCATAATCAGGGTTTTAACCTGGATAAATATTCTGTGTGACTTTAGAATGTCATATGGGATATAGCAAAATTCACATTGGGTAGGACATTCTCTCCTACCAGTGTTACTAATGTCCCTCTGTCATTATGACAACAAGAGTCTACACAAATTATCACAGCACGTCTCAAAACCCATTGAAAATCAGATCTCAAGGAAAATTATGCTAAAGAACCATCAATGTTAAAAATATTCCTGATCAGTAAGAAAATTTCTGTTTTCCATTGGTGTTTTCCAATGCTACCATAAAATTATTGCATACATAATAGAAATTCATTGCATGAATTCCCTCCCCCACATTTTACATAAATTAAATCACTGTAATTCATTTATGATACTTTTAAGAGGAAAGTATGAAAGGAAAAGGATGAAAAGAAAAGAGATACAGCTTGCCATGTAACTATTTTGTTTTATTTAATTTTTTTTTTGTTTTTGAAAACTACTCAGTTTTATGGGTTAGCATTTCATGGACATGTTAAAAATTACAAGATTTTTTGCCTAAGGGAAACACAGGAAAAAGATACACATTGAACAACATTTTCAATTATATTTATCTATTTCTTTTATGTGTATTAATACTTTACCTCTGGAAGGATCAAGATTGAATATCTAAGATTGACTATTATTTCAACATGGTGAATAAAATATTTTATTCAAAAGAGGAATGAAAACATCAAAAGTTTTCTTTATAACATGAGGTTTTAGAAAAATATATCTAGTTTGCACAAAAATAAATTTCAGACAGAATAATTCTTCTTATCTCCTTATACCTATGCATAGAGGCAGAACATTAATATATTTAGACCTTTTGATTGGAGACTTAACATTTACACTGGCATAAAACATTAATACTATCATTCAAGCATGACAATTCCAAATTAACAGAAACCAATACTGCTATTCAGACAAAGTAGGAGTTAGTGTGAGAAATGGAAGCAATTCTATAAAACATGGTTTAGCAGGATATTAAGAATCTAGATTTAAGCTTTATTCCTCATATATGGGAGGACAAGATATTAATCCACTTACCATCTTTGCTTTAAATTACATGACTTCTTTCTATTAATTTAATATTAATACCTGATGATGATTCCAATCTCTGAATCCAGACTATTTGGCTCTGCATGTGGCTCTATGGAATAATACCAGACAAGTTCCCCATATATGCCATGCCACATTTTATTCTACTTTCAGTAGAATAATATTTGTGCTCATTTCCAGAGATGGTGCATTTGGAACATGAGGAGCAATCAGTAAGTGTGAAGAATTTTATTGTTTTATTATTTAACAAAATTATTTAGTTGAAAAATGACTATGGGCAACCTCTAAAATTATAGGAAGACATACTTGTATAAATAGAAAATTACCTATAATATTAATGATTGCAAATATTATTTGATGAATTTTAAAAATTAATATTTTCATGATCTTCTGAAATAGCTAGATATGGTTATTTTGCAATAATTAAACATGTTTCATTCTTTGTTGCTATATTCCATCCTCACCCAATTTAGTCAGCAATAATTATTTTTTAAAATATTTTTTTAGTTGTACATGGACACAATATCTTTATTTATTTTTATGTGGTGCTGAGGATCGAACCCAGTGCCTCATGCATGCAAGGCAAGCACTCTACCACTGAGGCACAATCCCAGCCCTAGTCAGCAATAATTTTAACAGAATAATCTTTATGAAAATTATGTGCCTTCAGACATCACATATATTATTCATATTCACTCCACATATTTAAAATCCACTCATTTTATTTTTTGTTTGCAATTCTTTCTATCCCTGTGAACTCTTAGAAAAGCAATGAATAGTTGAAATGTCCTTCCTCCCAAACTTTAGTTTGCAGTGATGAAATCACTCCTGAGCCAGGCATCCAGTCCACAGGAAGGGAGGACACTAATGAAAATTAGCATTCCAAAAGAATCCAGTGCAGCTGTCATCATAAAAAGAAACTGATTAGTGGTTTGGACCGTGCTAACTCTGTAAATTATCAAACAAAATACTGCAGAAGCATCCATTTACGTATATGAAAATTACAATCTGAACATCGCACTTAGAGCACATTAATCAACTTCATTCTTTGTTTTTATGGGTAATGAGGCTTTGCAGAAAGGTAAACAGCCAGCTAAATAAAGTTACTTTGGCAAAAATGGATTAAATATATTCATACTTAAAAAAAAAAAAGAATGTGCTAAGAGGTGTTTAAGTAAAGGAAGCATCCCCTGGTCATTTATTTCCATTTTTAGTGTCTAGTTTGACATTTTTCCTTCTGCACACCAATTTTTTTTAAAAAAATCTTCTATTCATTTCAATTTCTTTTATAGTTACCCTATCTGCAATGTGAATTACAGTACTTCTAAACTGATTAACATAAATATCCTAGTACCTTTTATTTCATGTCTAACAACATAACCTTCATTAAAATGTGTTAGTTCTTAAAAGCTATTCAGAGCTTACATAAATTGTTGTAGGGGTATAGCAATAACTATTACCTTGGTGGAAATGGGGTAATTTATTTCTAATAATTTTTTTTATTTTGTATGTAAAAATTTGTATACATAAATCTCTTACGCAAGTTGCATTTCTAGAAAATGGAAGCAATATTAAATATATGTGACCTTGTGGTTCTGAAAGTTTTTGGAAAAATGGGTTAGGAAGACAAACCAAATATTCAAATATTTATTTCTCAAATATTTATTTACTACTTACTGTGCACTGTGTACTGGAGATGGAACAGTGGACAAGTTTTAAATGATTGACAAATGTGACATTTACTTGTAGTGGCCCATGATAGAAAACTATGGAAGAATGAAAAATCCAGAAAGTACTAGGTATCAGGGAAAGCATTTAAAAATATGTAAGATATTTCAAACATGAGAACAATTTGTAATGACCTGTGTCTTAAATATTTGTCTTACTCAATTTCATATAATACATTATAGGACAATAGTTTGGCTTCTCTCATTTATCAATTGCATACATTCCATTATGAAGATTAAAAGTCCCACTCCACAATTTTAATTAATTAGTTAATTTTGGAGTCAGTATTTTCAAATTGACCTAAAGTTTGTATTTCCTTAGCTATTACTCTTACTTTTAAGTAAATTCTTCCAAAGCAGAATCTGGCAACTCTTCATTGTGTGTTTACATGAATTAAATATTTCCAAATATCTTCCCTCCAACACTATTTCAGAAAAATTCAGAAAAGTCAACAATTTGAGTATGAATTTTTCATATGTTTGCGTTCAAATGTTTTTCTCCTCTCATAATATGTTCTAGGATACATGGATAAGTGCATTAAAATTGAAGTTAACAATTCTGGTTTATTTGAATTCTGGGGAAGTTGAATTGCATTGGGTTGGGTAAAGGAAAATTATATTTGGTGAGAAAAATAGTGATATTTTTTGAGAAGTAAATTGATCACTTTATGGATGATTAGATACACAATTAAAAATTACATTTCATAAATTTCATAATCTTTATGCTGTTTTACTTTGATGTATAAAGCTGTTTTGCTACTAAAATTTAGAACCACCATGCTGTCAGACTTGGAATCCAAAAGGTAGATTAGCAGGGTTTATTTTAACTTTTGAGCTCACAGAGTTTCTTATATGCAAAATTGGCATCACATTCATTAGTTATATAGTAGAATAGTCAGTATCTAGTTGGATCTTTTACATCTTTCTAATGAATGCTTTTTCTTAGAAAGGTGTGTGCACATTGGAAAGTTCTAAAATCAATCTCACTTGCCAATTTTGACTTTTCTTTAAGGGGCTTCTCACTCTAAAATTATTTCATATTATTTGCCATACCATTAATCAGTGATGACTTAACCAGCAATTTATAGATTATAGACTATTCTAATTTGATTATCTAAAATTATACCTTGTTATTGCCAAAATGAACAGATGCTTTGGTCATGGTTCATTCCATGTTCAACATGCGTTTTCACACAGTCAAATGACTTCTTATGTCTGTTTTTTGTCTTTTTTTTTTTTAAATTCTTAGGTAGAAATACAAAAAACTCTTTCCTGTTCCCCCATACACTTTCACTTAATAATTCCTTCATTTTATGTTATAGCATGGCACACATATGTTGTTTCTTTTATATGTCCTGTGTCAGAAGTTGCTGTTGATGGTACAATTAGAATTCAAATGACTTTCAGAATAGTGTTCCACAGACTGTAAGAATAGGCAACAGGTGACATGGGTGCAGTGCCTTTTACTGGTTTGTGTTCCTGCAGGAGCTAAGTATAAAATCTGAAAAATTAAAAATTAAATTCACCTTTGTAATTTAATACTCTTATAAACCAATCATGGGCCTAAAGTAAAATATGGAATTCTTATTTTTCTGAATATGAATTTTACCTTATAGCTGAAGAGTCAGCTATAAGGTAGCTGAAGTTCTTTGAAGTTTGTTAGCCTCCACTGTGCTCATCTTTAGAGGTATACCATCTCTCAAAGAAAAGATATTTATAATATTTAAGACATTTTAAGTTAAACTCTAGCATTTGGAGTAAAATGTATAATGTAAGAAGTACTATTAATCCATGGATTGATTTGAATCCATTATGCTTTAAAATGTTTTGTTTTAGGTAGCATTTTCCAGATATTTGCAATGTCATTCTCCTTTTTTATAATATATATTTCTGTTTTTCAGATGTTTACCTACTTTTTTTTTTGCTAGTTTGCTTGCTTTTATGTTTCATCAAGAAAGAAAACACATCAACTAATTTTTGTTAGGTTATACTATAGTAACAAGCAAATCTTAAATCTCAGTATTTTATTGCTTCTTTTTAGTTATACATAACAGTAGAATTCATTTTAATATAATTATACCGCATGAACTACATCTTATTCTAATTAGGACCTGAGTAACTCTCCTTGGCCTTCCTTTTCCCCACTCCCTGTTTCCTCCTCTCTATTGATCTTTCAGCCATTGATCCATAGTTCTTTTTATTTATGTATTTTTAAGCTAATTTATTGTGGTTGTACATGATAGAAATATTTACTGTGGTGTATTCATATATGTACATATGTCAGGTTCATTCCACTGTCTTTCCTTTTCCTCTCTCCCCTCCCTCCCTTCATTCCCCTTTGTTTAATCCACTGAACTTCTATTCTTCCCCATCCCCTTATTGTGGGTTAGCTTCCATATATCAGGGAAAACATCTGACCTTTGGTTTTCAAGGCAATTAACATCGTTTTGTGGGGCATAAGCTATAAGGTACATCCTCCATCTGTAATACTGTAAACCTCAAGGAAAAGAAAAATAAGGGCACCATGAAACCATGTGATGGTCCTTAGATCTTTGGTTGAAACTGGCTTTCATCACTTCTGCTCACATTTATTGACATAAGAAAATCAATTATTTTTTTATTAATGACTAATACAATATTTCCAAAGCAAAGGGAAGGAAAGAATTTGAATAGTAATACAACTTACTACAAAATAAATTTAAAGGAAAAGACAGGAAAAAATGTTAAAAACATAACTGCTCCAAACCTGCCTAAGAATAAAACCTTGCAGAATTTGTGTAGGATTTTATAAGTGTTGGATTATTCTTATGAATTTCTTTTCTTTGACTGAGGATAGTTTCATAGCTTTCCAGAATTCTCCATGGCAGTAATATTACTGTGCTTAAGCATATGGATTAGTCTTTATTGATCTCAATCTCTGATTATATCTGCTTTTAGCTAGAAAGAATTGCAGTGCATCATCTCTTCTTTGGATGGTTTCAGTGGGTGCCTTGGTCATTTTTTACAAGGTGTAAAACATCTGACATTTCCTTCACTGACATCCTAACTCATTTATTTAATGGACTGTGACTGATTCAAAACATAGTTGCTGCCAATTATTCAGAACTTACATCATTGGATGTAAGGCTTTTTCCAGTGGCACTTGTTAAAGGTCATGTTATACCACCAAGCTAACTCTAATTCACAATGCTTGTCAAAAATAAAGACTTACCTTCCTGGACTAGGACTTTTTTCACTGCTCTTAAACTGAAGTCAACTAAAGCAGGTCTCCTTACATATCCCCTGATGCAATATGTCTCTGCAGGTGGTCTCTCTTTGAGCTACAATGCACCTGCTTTAAGAAACTCCTTCATGTCTATTGATACTGGATCCAAGTTTAAGCCTGAAGTTAAGATGTGTTTGTTGTCATTGCCACTTACCTGATTTTAACTAATTAACACAGCAGGAAAGATAATTTTTTTAAGTTTAATGCCATTGCAAAGTACCTTGAGATACCACAGCATGACAAGATGACATAAAAGTTAGTGTGTGCATGCCTTTACCTTCCCTTAGACTTAGGCACCCTGGTGGTTTAGACAAATGCACTGATTGTTCAAATGGAAACTTGATACTAAAATGCATGGGGAGAAAAAAGACTGAATTCTAATTTGATTTTTCCAGTCTGTTAGAAACATAGAGAAATGGGGGAATCATTTATAATTCCTATGGATTTCTGCAATCCAATGGAAACTACTGAGATGTGGAGTAAATTTCTGAGACAAGTGCTTAATCATATTATTATTCCAAACACAACTCACCTTTTTTATAAAATAAAAACTATGGCATATTATTTTTGTTCAATATTTATGTATTATATAATTATGATAATTACATATTTTAAAATATAATGATTCTCTATTATCATATATAATAATATTATATATGATATATATTATGCAATATAATTTTCAATAATTATCTATTATGATTAATTATGTTATTTTTAAATTTCCTGGTGTTATATTATTATTGTCCCTGTATTATAAGAAATAAATAAAATTCTAAATATTAGGTAAAATTATCTGAGCATATGGAAATTAAAAAAGAAAGTAGCATTGAGACTCAAACTCAGATGTTCTTTTAATTTGTGTTGCTTCTTTTGGTTATTTGAACAATTAAAACTACGTAAATTTTATAACAAGTAAATGGTCTCTGAATTAAACAGCGTGTCTACAAAAACTACACACTCTGAGCTAAAATAAACCAACAAATAACCTCTGTCGTCACAGTGAACTGGTCATATTTTGCAAGGACAGAAGTGGGTCAGTCAAGAAATAAATTAGGGAGAGCATGTAAGAGACAATTATCATTGTCCAGATAGAAGAAGCTTGATGAAGATTTTAAAAGTTACAAAAGTGAACAGAATTCACTGGATCATTATATGGAAATCAAAAGTCTGAAAAAATAGAGCAATAACCTATTTCTTTAATCCATGTAGTTTATGTTTGAAATGTTGAAAGCCTTTAAGATATAAGGGCTAACTGGCCAGAAGAAGGAATTAAAGAAACTTTAGGAAAAATTGTAATTACAGTTTGAGTGGAACATATGTTAAAACAATAAGTTTATGGAATATAAAAAGCATATAATTATAAAAGCATGTGTAGATCAATGCAAAATATTAATTCATTTTATGAAAACAGAATGAGTTTGAGATTGGATCAAAAGGAGCATTTTCTTAGTTTTTGTCTTGAATTATAAATACAGAAACAAAGTAACTGAAAAAAAATTGAAACTTGGGGAAAGAAAGAACATGCAGAGGAAGGTAGACAAAAGCCAGGGTTTAACAGATGTGAAAGCCAACAGGGTACAGGGTTAATGAAGACAGTCATTAGTCAATATTTTAAACTAGCTGTAAAGTATTTAAGGAGAAAAAAAAATGAGTATAATTGTCAAATTTTAAACATAGCATGCATGTTATAGGTTAGTATGATGAAAATAATACCTAGGATAACATTTTGTAGATAGATAACTTTTGCAAGAGAAAAAATTTGATCACTAGATTGAGGGGAATCAAGATTTAATTGTCAAGCCCAAACAAAAATCAGAATATGCCTTCCTTTTGTATTTTAAAGTAGTAGGGATTTCTTTTGCTCCCTAATCTGATTTCTTTAAAATTGAACATTCGTGATTTTAGAGAATTTATGTTTTGAACTGGATATATATGTTATCATATTGCTTATGGAAACTCCATAAATGGAAGTAATTGCCCAGGAATTTTCTGAATAATGTCAATTCCCTTTTTTTTTTTTTTTTTTTGCTTTTAAACAGATGTATTGAGGCATAACTGGTATGCAAAAAACCATACCTATTTGCTGTGTACTGTTTGGTGAGTTTGAACATATACAAACACCATAATACCACAATGATGGAAATGATATATCCATCACATCCCATAGTTTCCCTGTCTCTGCTTTTGTGGCAAGAAAATAGCATGAGATCTACCCTCTTAACAAATTTTGAAATACACAATATTGCACAGATAATTGTAGGCACAATGTTGTATAGCAGGTCTGTACAACATCCATTTAACAAAAGTAAAACTTTGTATCCATTGAACAAAACCTTCCCATCAATATTAATTCTATCATGAACAAATTAGGATGTATATTTCAATATATGTATTAGGCTATCGTTTCTTTGTTGAGAATGTTCATTTTCAATGTAAAAATACAGGCTACCTGCAGGTTAAATAATACTTACGGAAGTATTTTAAAATATTCAACTTGAGTTAATATATACAAAAAGCTTCCTTTAGAAAAATGGCTTAAATACTATAATGTTCATATATCTTTTCATAAATAATGAAATATAAAGGTAAGTGATTGATTTATTTTCTGCTCTTAAGAATCTGAGGGAGTTGCCAGAACATCGTTCTGAGAGAGAAAGAAAAAAAGTATTGTCAGAAATTGGTCAATGTTTGTGGAAAATTTTTTTCCCAATAAGAATATAAAATTTCTTAGGCGTTTCCATACAGTAATAGCTACATAATCATTTACTATAAGTAGGAAGTGAAGAGACCAATTCTGTATAGGGGATTTTCAGAGGTCGAAATGCCAAATAAATGATTATGTCAATGAAGAGTCAATTTAATCGGATCACTCAAAAGATGAAAATAGCCTACTCATTCTAGCCATCTCCATGACTAAATAAACTATCAGCACCTAACAAGTATTAGCTATCACTTGCTGAATATTCACAATCTGCCTAATACAAGATAATTCTATAGTAAATAACTATTCTAAGTATATTAAGAAACTTGAAGCAAAGAACATATACATGAATATTTATAGCCAGATAAAAAGGAGCTGCAATAGGTTTCTAATCAAATAGAGTAAAATATCCTGTGAGGTACTCAGAGAAAGACTGTAGTAAAAATCAGAATTAACAAAGCACAATTTAGTCAAAATATAGATTAGAATGTGAAGAATATATTGCACAAAGAAAAGATAAAGAAGAAACAGGAGTTACAGCATGTATTAGTGTTGTATTTCTGTACCATACCTTGCTACAAATTTAGTGGCTTGTAGTAAGACCCATCTAATGCTCTTGCAGTTTCCATATGTCAGCAAGACCAAGCATAGCTCAACTGGGTTCCAGGTGCTAGGACTCTCCAGGTTGAGATCAAGGAATTGGTTGGAGCCATGCTGGAGAGTGAAGGTTACTCCAAACTCCTTCAGGTTATTGACAGAATTCAGTTATTTGAGATTGCCATACTAAGCTTCCAGTTTTCTTGCTGACTATAACCCAGTGGTTGCTCTTATCTTCTACAAGCCATCCTCAGCACCTATCCCTGATATACTTTGTCTTATGACTTCAGAACTTCTTCAACCAACAGGAAAATTCTCTCCTGAGTCTACCGATTAAATCTTATATAACATCATGCAGTTACAGCAGTGACTACCCTATAATCTTTGCCAAGTAGTGCAATTAATGAAGAGATCTTTTATTTTACCATAGTCACAAAAACATTACCCTTAACAGAACAGCACTGTTCACAACTGTGCACTTGAAATGGGAAACTCTGTGACCATCTTACAAATATCTCTTTGACTTCATTTCATAAAATTTAATTAGAGTACAAGAAGACCTAGCAGCAAAACCTGTTAGAAGTCTGTTGTAGTTTTAAGATGATGGTGTGAATCGGGCTATGGTGATACTAGATGAAATAAAGAAAAATATATGAATTTGAAAAATTTAGTAAAAAATAAAAAGATCATGTATTGGTTGGAGAAAAATAAGGGAAAATTAAAAAGAGTATATTTCCAGGTTTCTATCTAAAATTCAAACCATTGCAAGACAGAAGAATTGAAGAAAATATGATTAGTACAAGTTTTTAAATATATACACACACACATATGTACATGTATATTGTTTATTCTTGAAATTCTCAAGCTAAATATTGAATTTTTATGAATGATTCTGTTGTTTAGAAGTTGCTTACTTTTCTTCCCCACCCTATGCCTTTTATGTCTTTGTGCAGATTCAAGTTACTCTTAGAATCATTTTCTCTGAGCTTGAAAATTAAGATTTCCTGTAATATTTCTTCTAAAGACAGTTGGCTATCAACACATTATTTCCATTTTTATTAATGTTGGATTTACTTTAGTTTGCTAAATTTTTTCAACATGGTGTTGATGAATATAGAATTATTGATTGGCAGATTATTTAATATTTTTAAATTTTTACCACCAGTTGGAACATACCATGCCATTACCTTTTGACCTTCATTATTTCAATATAAAATTAGCTGTTAATCATACTGGTGTTCTATTGTACATAATGAGTTACTTTCCTGTCTTCAAGATTTTTTTCTTTGTCTTTAATAATTTTACTGTTTGAAGATATACATATCTTAGTTTATATTACTTTAAATTCATTGATTTTATTGGATAGATACATATTAATATTATTTCATCAAATTTTAGAAGTTCTTAGTCATTTTCTTTAAATACTTTTTTTTTTTTTTTTTTTTTTTTTTTTTTTTTTTTTTTTTTTTTTTTTTTTTTTTTTTTTTTTTTTTTTTACCTTTTTTTCTCTCTCCTGCTAGGATGAGCAAAAGACTGGCAGACAAGCCAGAAATTGAACAGAGAGATCTGGGGAATGACACAACACAGTGGGCCTTAATAGGCTCTCACATTTCTTTTGACACTTCATGTGTGCATGTAGTGTCTTGCAAGTCTCTGCAGCTCTTTTCATTTTTCTTCATTCCTTTTTCATTCTGTTCATCAGATGGTGTAATAGCTATTGATTTATCATCAAGTGAGCTGATCATTCTTAGGTGAGTTCACATTTTCTATAGACAATTTTGTGTAAATTGTAGTTTTCTACTCTAAGATACCCATTTTGTTATTTTTTATAACATCTGTCTCTATTGATACTTGCTGCTTTGTGCATCATTATAGTCTTACTTTTAATTTTTAGACATGTTTTGCTCTGGTTCTTTGAACACATTTCTAATGACTTTATTGAGATAATTCTGGGCAAAGTCCAGATTTTGGTACTCTCAGAGAAAGTCTGTGTTTCCCTTTTATTCCCAAAGTGTGGATAATAATTTTCTATTTCTTTGCATCTAATATTAGTCTGCTAAAATATTTTAGATAATATATTATAGTGAATATATCTTTAATTCCCCCCACCCCATGGTTGTAGTTGGTTCTTTTTTGTTTGTTTGTTGAATATAGATGATAGGAGAAGTATACTGGTGATTTTACCCCCCCCCCACACACACACACATACATACACACACATATACATGTATATATTATGGTTTAGATGTTAGATGTCCCCCAAAACTCATGTATGAGACAATTCAAGAGGGGTTTTGAGTTGAAATAACTAGGTTATGAGAATTTTAATCTAATCAGTGCATTAATCCCCTGATAAGGATTACCTGGGTGGTAACTGTAGGCAGGTGGGGTATGGCTGAAAGATGTAGGTGACTGGTGGCCTGCCTTTGGGGTATACATTTTGTCCTTGTTGAGTGGAGCTATCTCTGCTTCCTGGTGCCATGTTCTGAGTCATTTTCCTCCACCACACTCTTCCACCCTATTATTCTGCCTTCACCTTGGGTCCCAAAGAATGGAGTGGACATCTAAGAACTGCGACCTCCGAACTATGAGCACTAAATTAACTTTTCTTCCTTTAAAATTGTTCCTGTCAGGTCCTTTGGTCACAGTAATGAAAAAACTGACTAAAACAATATATATGTACATATCATATACATATGCATATAAATATATACGTGTGTATGTGTTTATGTGTATACATGTATATATTAGCCTATCTCTAAGTTGAAAATTTTTCATGTAAACCTAAAAAGTAGGCTTTAAGCTACTTATATTTTAACCTTTATCTTATAAAATACAGAATAAATATTGGGTGACTAATAATGATGAGTTTCTATTTTTGATAAGTAGCCTTGGAAATGGTATTTTATTATAATTACAAACTAGCAACTATGATTTAAACCATTGCAAAGAAATTTTGCAGTATTTTAATTAACATGGAAAAAGAAAAGCAAACCCTACTTTCTAATGGATTCTCTAGTGGTGATTACATATGGAGTACCAATATATCCTTCCAAGTGCTGCTACACAATAATTTTGCTCCCTCCTCAGAAGGCAGAAATATGTGCCTAATTAATCTCTTTTTCTCTTTTTGTTGCTAATACACCCATTATTTCTTTTTATGTACACTTGCTAATGTTTCAACTATCATCATTTTCTATGTTGCAAACTTTTTTATCATTTAATTTCAAAAATGGCTTTGATTAATAGGCAAATAGAATTATTAAATTATTTATCTATTTATAGCTCTCTTTAGTCAGTCAGGATACTTAAAAAAATAGTTGCTATTTTTGAATAGACAGCCTTCTGCTTATTAAATAGTTTTGGCAAGATTTTGATATGAGAATTTTTGAGCTAAAGTGACTTTCTAAGGAGTCTCTATAAAAGGATGTTGTCTCTAAAATAACAACGATTTCACTGCTAATATAGTTAACTGGTTTCTCTTTTTGTAGATTTCATCTGTACTTTTAAGTGCTAACAAGGGAAATATTTACAAAACTTATATCATATATATCCCTAAAATTCAAACATATTTGACAAGTAAATTGTTTGTAAAAGGACTTGGGTGTATTAAAATTGGGAAAATGATAATGCAATAGTAATAATGAAAACTTATATTCATTTAGTTATCTGTATATACATAAATATTATAAAATTGATGGTTAGATCACAATCATTTTGGAAGCATTAGGAAATGTCATATAATAATTAGGATTACAAAAATGTATATTTGACATAAAAGGAGATAGAATAACAAACAGTTAGTTATTCATAACTTGGAGTGTTTAAATTAAGGATGCGCTTGAGACATAAGGGAAATTCATTAGGTTTGGAATATACATAAGTTCTCCTTCTTTTTCTATGATATAAATATATATATTATGTGTATAAGAAAATTGAAAGGTACTGTTGTACCTGGCTTAGAATATATCTATTGTACAAAAGATCTGAGGAAAGTGTTTATATCAGTATTATTGAAACATAATTACATTCAGAGGTTGTATATCTGATGTGCATAATATTTACATGGTTTGTGGCTGCTCTTTTATACCACTATATTTTTGGTTGGAAAAGATCCTGAAATTAAAGCTGAGTTACAACATCTTACTGAAAGCCTATTTGACCCATTTACCTCTGTCCTTCCAAGATTGGCCCAGGGCACTCTCTTTCATTCCCATAATAGACCATGTACTTCTGTAGACTTTGGAATATTGAATAAAAATCATAAAATCTGTCTCTGTGCCTATTGCCCCTGAATGAACTTTATCAAAGAGTGTCATATTCATCTCTTCTATCCTGGTATTGACCTATCCTGTTGAATTGCATCTGACATAAATTACCTTTCTCATGAAGTGTAAAACTGTGTAGTACATTGTTCATTCATTTATTTAAGAAATATTTAGTGACTATTAATGACTGAGACTAATTGGAAAAATGGTGCAGTTTTACTTTTTACTTTTACTTTTCTATATTATTTGTATATGTGACAAATAGAAGGAATTATATCTATGCTCTATGTGCATTATAATACTTTTGGATGTGTGTTTAAGAAGGTAGAATCAAGGTTAGCATGAAAGTTGGTAGGTTATGAAAATTTATTTGAGGATTCTTCATGTGTTAAAAATAAACGTAATATTAAATTCTATAATTTATTCATAGTTTAGCATTGACTGTAAAACAATTGTTAACAGCACAATATAGACCCGAGAGGAGAATATCTCCTGATTTTCAAGACCAGCTTTGGAGTCAGAAGACCTTAGTTTTAGCTGCAACAGGCTCTAGGATGCCAGCCAATGAATTAGACATCTTTATTCAGTCTCCAGGATGACCTCTGAGGTCCTCTTGGTCAGTTTGAATTGGCCCTTCATGATAGGACTGAAAATATGCTTTCAAATAGTTTGGTTTTTTTTGAGCAAGAATAAGATAAACTGAGGGTGCTTTTGTTCATTAGGCACTGTTATCTGCAGACCATTTTTACATCACCAAGGTAGCCTTCAACATTAAAGAGTTCATGATGAAGTAGGTATTTAATAGTTTTATTTCTTTGTTTAGTCTTGTAACACTACTTTAGTTGTTTTGGTTTTTAATCTCCACTACCAAGAAAAGATGAGCCTACATATATGTGTAAGAATATGTTTCCTGATATACACAGAATTTACCTAATATAAACAGAATTTACCATCTTAATCTCATTAAGTTGCTTTTAAGGAGAGTGTCTTTCTTAGAGCATAAAGCAAATAGCAGTGCATCACATTTACAGTGAGTGATTTTTTTTCTTTAATTTAAAGCTCAGATGCAGAAATATCCCATTACAGAATATGTAATACAAAAAAGCCTGATTGACAAGCAAAAACATTTTTATTCAGGGAAAAAAATGTCCAAAGTGGTATACTTTCCCTCTCTCTCTCTCTCTCTCTGTCTCTGTCTCTCTCTCTCCTCTTTCTTCCTTTTCATTCAGTTGTTATGGTTGCCTAGAAACAAGTATTAGGATCATGATTTAAGCGAATGCAATTTTATGTCTCTTTTTTTCTCAAATTCAATGAAAGGACTACACTGAATGTCATTCAAAATTAACAGCAACTCATTAAAACTTTGGGACACTTCCCTTTGTGTGTCCACATTGGCAGGCTAGCTGCTTACTTTCTTTAAAACTAAGGACAGAGACTCTTGTTAATTGGCCGGCAGGGGGTACCCAATTTCCTACTCCTCTCTAGATGTGGGATTGACCTTGTCATATCCTTCAGGCCCCCCATTTCTGATGTTTTGAGCACTGTAGTTTTATAGAATCTATCTTTACAACTGTAACCTATGTGTTGAGCTGTTGCAAATGATTTTTTAAGATAGTTTCTGTAGTAACAAAGAAAAATGACATAAGTGTGGTAGAGGTCAATGCCATGAAAGGTGTATATCATTTCATTTATATTTTCCTATATATCTGACTTCTTTTCCAAGAAGATCTAAAGGCACACTGCTCAGAAAACTCTGAAGTCCAAATGTGCTATTTGTGAAGAGCTAAACATAATAACATTGATAACAATTCTATGGAGGATGCACTATGTGGATTCATGTGAAACACACGTGATTCGTCATTTAGTTCTATTGTGTTCAAGTACTTTTTCCTTCCCATTTCAGATAATACCGGAAAAGAAATTTAACCAGGCTTTTGCTTTCTCTTCAAGAAAAGAACAATTTGTATTTGAAATGAACTACAGGATGAAGGACTGGAATGGTCCAGTCCTGATGTGCTAGTTAGGAAGGTGTGTTTCAAATCAAATGGGACTTGATAAAGCCATTTGACAAAGAGAGATTAGCATTAAATCCAAATGTAAACAACTTGGGCTAAGAGTGTGGCTGAGTGCACAGACAGAAGGAAGCTGATTAGTAATTCAGATTTTATCATGGCTGAAAAGAGACTGATAGCTGGAATTCTTGCAATCTTCACCTTTTGTTGACCATCTGTACTGTGAGTACCCCAGCAGAGAGCCAGCTCTTTTGGGGACAGGAGAGCAGAAGGGCATAGCTTCTCATATAAGAGAGAAAGCAAAAGCCACGCTAAACACCATCAATTAAAATGCATTAGTCCTGTAGGAGCTGCCCGTTAGAGTGTCATGTGTGCACAGATGCCGCTTTTGCAAGCATGACACCAGTAATTAGGTATCCCAAGTAGGAGGACTTCACACACTATTTAGCAAAAACATCACACTGTTTTTGCATAAACTTTTACTATAACTTTAATTGCAGTGGGTTTCACCAATATTGGTCAAAAGAAATATTGCCATTTTACAACGATCAGACTGCTGCTTTCTAATTAGGTTTAAGACACATAACAAAATAGATGAGATTACCAAATAGAAAGGGGAGGAAAAAGAGTCCTATGCTATTATAAGTGTGTTAGTTATGATAAATGTTTATACTTAGTCAAGAAAAATTAAAGCTCAATTTATTCTTATACATTTTCATGTTCCCTGTCACTGCTGACTGATGGCTTGTCTTCTGAGTGCATCTGTAATGCTTTAAAATAAATAAAACAGGACTTGAATCTGCATCTCAATTGCTGCAGTATATTTTCACTCACATTGTAACTTGTGCTAAAGGAAGCTTTTCTGTTGAAGAAACTGTCCCTCTTTCTCATTTCTTAGTCTCTCCCTCTCAATTTCTCTCTCTCTCTTTCTCTTTCTCTCTTTCTGATAGTACTCTTTTCACAAAATTCAGAGGAAAAACAGTAAAATAATTCTGACTGATACAGAATCTATGTAATGCAGACTGGACCACCCAGAATGGGATATTGTCAACAGGTCCCCTGTGGACTAGTGTCACTTTCTAGCTGAGAAATATCATACGTACAAAAGACTTTTTTCTTCTTTCTGTCTTGGTGTCTCAGGGAAAAGATAATGAAAGGGTAGAGTGCTCCTATTGCCCAAATCCAGGGCTATCCAAATACAAAATGTGACAGTCCCAAACACCAACAAATCACTGCAGACTTCACAGGGGACCAGCATGCAGTATGTAGATTAATAGAAAAGGCAGATTAAACAAGTCATTCAGGCAGCCCTGATGCTTCCTTCCTGCTCCCCATGCATCTTTGTAAGAGCTCTGTACATTACCCTCATTAGAACAATCTGAACAGGCCCCTATATCTCCCAGGAAGAGCATCACAGTAAGAAAATGGGGAATCAATGGTGAAAGCTTCAAGAGGAAATCAGGCAGTCCCCAGGACAGTGAAGAGGCAAAGAAAACAACAGCTTGTAAAGCTTGACAAGCTTGAGTCAGATGCAGCTTCAGGACTCCTGTAGCTTGGCGTCTGCATCCTGAAATAAGAACATTGTTCTTAAGGGATGGCCACAGTCCTGCTGTCTTCATTTAGGATGCACAAAACTGCCCAAGGTAGAGGTCCAGAGTGATTTAGAGAGTACATTTCATACAGAAATGAGAACCAGACTTTTGGGAAGACCAAAAATAGAACAAAATAAAATGCCTCAGAACCTGTGAATGTACACAAGCACATCTATGTACCTGTGTGTCTAGGTACACTGGGAGCCATTAATGTATGTGATGAATTGGTCATCTAGAGGCTTTTCACTGAGCTATTTAACTAATGGCCTAGGGATCTCATTTTACTTTTTCTAACAATTGTGTTCTTAGAAAACAAGAAAAAGATTTTTTATAACATTTTTAAAATATACATATTTGAGCCCATTTTCACAAAATAAACATAAATAAATTAATATTTATGTTATGTAACAGATTAATTACTAAGATATTAAATTATATTATTTTTCTGCTTTCTGAAACATATAATATAGATATGTAAGATATGTGTAATACATATATATGTAATATATAACTCATTATCTATAATCTTTAAAATCTTCAAAAATATTGTTTTAATAATTAAAGATCAAACAAAAAAGATCAAAAATCACAAATGATGTCTCAGGTTTCTTCTTACAATTTATGAGTAGAGAACAGAAATTAAAGTGAAATTGCTTTGAATACAAACATCATATTAGTTCATTGGATCTATATTTGCATAAGATGATTAGTCTTCTCACCAGTTGAAAAAAGCTATCAGCACTAAAGAAACAATTAAAAGTGTTTCCGATCCTATGAGGCCCAGACTAGTAAAACTCACTCCGTCTTGGGAGGAAAGTGCTTGTCCATATGAGGTAAATTATCTCTCCAAGGGAGCCAAATGATGATAATGATTCACAGAGGCCAAGTAATAATTCAGTGACGAGTAAAATTTTTTCATGGCAAGTATGAGCTTTATAGATTCCCCCAAGTCTTTCACATTAGAAATGTAGCAAATGGCCTAATAATTTGATATTTCTAAACCTAAATGCATTTACCCCACATGTAGCTGGTTGTTAGAGATTATAGGAATATTTATGATGAGTTTTCTGGCTCTGTAGGTGCACATCAAATACAGACTTGCTAACGTCATTTAAACTTTAAAGCATAATATATTAGGGTATGAACTTCTCAAGTCCACACACACACACACACGCACACACACACAAGATAACTGAGTAATTAGTAATTATTTCCTCTCAAGGGTACAACTAAAAAGTCTACCAACATTCTGTCAGAAATTTTGCAAGTTATCATAAAACATTCCTTGTTTTCATCACAGCACTAACTATACTGGATGCTGAGGTGATAATAAAAGAATATTTGTTTCCAGTGTTTTCTCCAGCTTCTTTCTTAGGGGTATTTATTATTGGATCAATCTAATTTGCAGGCCTTCCAAATAAATTTACAGTTCTCTATAGGGTTGATGGGCAGTTGTGCCTATGGGCAGTGGGTACTTCCGATGGTCACAAGCAGCGAGTTTTCTCTGCTAGCATATTTAGTTCTGGTGCAGTCAGTGAAAAAGAAAACACAGCTGAGTCTTCAATAAAGCTTAAGACACAGTCTTCCTTCAAAATTACACTTTGATTGAAGTGCAAAGGTTCAAAGCCAAAACAGCTAAATATATAGGAGAGAAAATAGTCCACGTTCTCAAGTAATGAAAAATATATCAATTTATCACACACTGTATATTCTTCTAGTTTGACTTCCATTTTTTACAAAAACAGAAAGAAATTGTAGGTATCTTTCAAGGCAACTTGAAAAACTATTACAAACTCATTTCAGGCACTGGTCCTAATGTAAAATGGAAGAAAAAAAGGGGATCTAGGTTTAAATAAATAGTGACCAGCAAAAAAGTAACTTTTTTATTAAAACTACAGAAATGGCATAACATCATTATGTACTATTATAGTCACTTATCATTTAATTTCTAATGAAGTAATTTTTATTTCTTATTAATTATTTCCTCATTATCTACTTTTGCTGGTCTTTTATATAGGGGTATGTCACCAGGGAAAATCAATCTTCTCTACTGGTCAAACATTTTAAATCACAGAGCAGAAGCTTCAGTGAATTCTAGCATATTCAAATGGTTCTGAAACTCCTTAAAGGTTCTTATCAGAACCTCCTGTAATGTCCCTCTTGTTTCTTCCTGATTTACTATGTTATGCTTCCTTTATGCAGGGGACCAAAACTCATCATCACCTTTATCTTATTTTCGCATACTCTCCAAAAATCATTATCTTGTGTCTGAAAAAATTTCTTAAATAGATCATTACCTAGAATAAATAAAAATTCTGTTGAAATACGCTTTTACTTGATAAAATGATACAAATGACCATACAGAAGAATATGCCTATAGGAATTACCAGGAAAATCCTCTAAGAGTAATGAAGGAGCCACGACATCACTGTTTTATTTTTTTTCCTAGGGTGGGGGCAGGTACCAGGGATTGAACTCAGGGGCACTCGACCACTGAGCCACCCAGCCCTATTTTGTGTTTTATTTAGAAACTGGGTCTTGTTGAGTTGCTTAGGGCCTTGCTTTTACTGAGGCTGGTTTTGAACTTGCAATCCTCCTGCCTCAGCCTCCGGAGCCACTGGGATTACAGGCATGAGTCACCTTCCAGGCCTAAATACGTTTTAATGCATTGTAAGGGTAAAGTAAAATATCTTGGTTTCAGTACTCTGACATGTAAATATAAAACTAATATAGGACAATTGTGGCATTTTAATTTACTAGTCTTTACTGCAATAGTGACAACTCAATAAATGATGTAGAGGCAGCTGATTACACATTCAGAAACACAATTAAAACCGTGCTCTTTTTTCCCCATGAGTTTAAAAAAATTCATGTGGTTCAAAGATAAAGAAGTAAAATAAATGCAAAATATAACCCATCAAATTAGTAAAGAAAAGCATTGTAAAATGTCTAATATATATTATAAAATGAAAAGAAAAATGCAAAACAGAGAGCATTTAAGAGCATGTGTACACACACGCACACACACACACTGGCTGTTTCTGAAGTGACCCAAGATGTGATCAACATGGTTGATAACAATAATGGGGGCCAAAAACAAACAAAAATATGGCATAAGAAATTAGGTTTAGAGAAATAACTTGCCTTTCTCAACACATCGAAATTTGGTGACTAATTTTTATTTATTTATTGTTTGTACTGCTGGAGATCTAACACAGGGCCTCATTCATGCTAGGCAGATTTTCTACCTCTGAACTACATCCTCAGTCAAAAATGATATAAATTTTTAGCTTTAATGTGTAGAATTTCATAATAAAATTTTAAGATTAATAAAACAAGAAAAAGATTCTACTTCAAAACTTCCCTCATGACATTTTCCTTTCACATGTAACTTGCTCACAAACAATTCTACTCTGCACCTTATTTTGTATTTCTGAAACAGATTTGCTCATTGGTATCTCCCATTTGGATGGCTAATAATATATCTGAAAATTATCACATACAAATCTGAAGACTTCATGTTCTTCCTTCCATAAAACGTAGAGTCCTCTGTCTCAGTTGATAGCAACTCCATCTTCCATTTGCTCAAGTCAAACCGGTGGGGACTATTCTTGACCTTTGGCAAGTATGCCAATCTAAGCACCACAATGTTGCCAAAATTCCTCCCAGAGCTCTGTGCTTTCCTGTCTATCTCTCTAATGTTGGATTTTTAACATGATACTTGAAATGATTCTATTAAAATACAGGTTATATCTCAGACTCCAACGATGCCCCAATTCAAGTGGAGCTTATGCTCAAGTCTTTACCTAGGTTTCCAGGACACCCCCTCCTCTGAGCCCTCCTCCCACTGTCCTTCCTGCTACTTACTTGGCTTCCCTGGGTTCATTGTTCATGTTAGACCTATGCTTGCCTCAGGGACTTTCTCTTGCTGCTTTTCTACCTGGAAATTTATTCTCCTGTATATCCACATGGCTCATTTGGTCCCTCTCCTTGAAGTCCTTGCTCAAATATCACCCTCTCTGACAAATCTAAATAAAATTTCAATGTAGCCCTCCATGGACAGCGGTTTTTGTTTTTTTGTTTTTTTGGTACAAGGGATTGATTCCAGAGGCACTTAACCACTGAGCCACATCCCAGCCTTTTCTTTTCTTTTTTTTCTTTTTGGACAGTGTATCTGTAAGTAGTATATGCCATAGATGTACCTGGACATGCTGGGACTCACTAAATTGTTGGCCATAAGGAACAGCAGCCATTGACATGCTTAGTCATGTCTGCTTGCAATCGATAAGGAGTTGTAAGAGGCACTAGCTGTAGGCATGCTTAGCAATGACTGATTATAATTGATAGGGAGCACAGTTCTATGGACATGTGGACATGCACAAAGAATATGTCCAGTTGCAATTAAATCATCTCATCAGACATAGCCAATGGACATTGATTTTCACTGGTTGTAACCAATCACCAGAGTACACCACCAACTTGGAACTGTATTTAAACTGTTTATCCTACCACATTGAGGGCTTTTGCTCCAAGGACATCATGAGATTGGCTGTCTCACTGTCCATCCCTGGATCAACTCTACTATTCCCTGACATCCGGCCATTGGCTGAAGAGAACCACCAGACCAAGACAACACCTGCTCTTTGGCTAAGAGAAGTCGCATGATATTGGAGGTATTTTGGGGCTTGTGGTTGTCCTAGGATTGTGTGACTTGCTTATAGTGTTTAATTAGTGCACATTAAATGCTAATTGGGGTGTTCCAAGACAGCCAACACTTTTGCATTAATTGTTTATATTTGATGATTGGTATGATCAAATATATGCTTGCATTTAAAGGCAATCCACCTCCGAGTAATTATTAGTAACACCACTCTGACAGTCTCCCCAAGTTGCTTAGGGCCTCTCTAATTTGCTAAGGCTGGCTTTGATTTTGTGATCTCCTGCCTAGGTTTTTCAAGCAGCTAGGATAATGGGCAGGCGCCACCTGGTCCACTGATAGCTCTTTCTTTTTTTAATATATATGTTTTTTATTCTAATTAGGTTTACATGACAGTAGAATGCATTTTGATTCATTGTACACAAATGAAACACAACTTTTCATTTCTCTGGTTCTACACAATATAGAGTTACACCATATGTGCAGTCATACATGAACCTAGGGCATTGTTGTCCATCTCATTCCACCATCTTTTCTGCTCCCATGTCCCATCCCTACCCTCATCTCCCCTTTGACCAAAGTTTCTCCATTCTTCCCATGCCCCCTCCCACATTATGGATCAGCATTCACTTATCAGAGAGAACATTTGGCCTTTGGTTTTTTGAGATTGGCTTGCTTCGCTTTGCGTGATGTTCTCCAACTCCATCCATTTACCTGCAAATGCCGTGATTTTATTCTCTTTTAATGCTGAGTAATATTCCATTGTGTCCATTCATCTATTGAAGGACATCTAGATTGGTTCCACAGTTTAGTTATTGTAAATTGTGCTGCTATAAACATTGAAGTGGCTGCATTACTGTAGTAAGCTGTTTTTAAGTCCTTTATGTATAGACAAAGGAGTGAGATAGTTAGCTCAAATGGTGATTTCATTGCAAGTTTTCTAAGGAATGTCCATACTGGTTTCCAGATTGGTTGCACCAATTTGCAGTCCTATTAGCAATGTATGAATATGCCTTTTCCTCCATATCCTTGCCAACACTTGTTGTTGTTAGTATTCTTGATAACTGCCATTCTGACTGGCATGAGATGAAATCAAATGGTGCTGGGAAAACTGGAAATCCATATGCACCAAAATGAAACTAAACCCCTATCTCTTACCATGCACAAAACTCAAAATGGAATAACACCTAGGAATTAGGCCAGAGACTCTGTGCCTAATTGAGGAGAAACTAGGCCCAAATCTTCATCATGTTGGATTAGGCCCCAACTTCCTTAACAAGACTTCTAAAGCACAAGAAATAAAAGCAAGAATTAATAAATGGATGGATTCAAACTAAAAAGCTTCTTCTCAGCAAAAGAAACTATCAATGAGATGAACAGACAGTCTACATTCTGGGAACAAATTTTTGCCACACGCACATCAGATAGAGCACTGATCTCCAGGATATATAAAGAGCTCAAAAAACTTAACACCAAAAAAACAACTCAATCAATAAATGGGCCAAGGAGCTGAAAAGAAACTTCTCAGAAAAAGATATACAATCAATCAACAAATATATGAAAAAATGTTCAACATCTCTAGCCATTAGAGAAATGCAAATCAAAACCATTGATAGCTCTTATTCAAGTTCTCTGTTGCTTTTCACTCCAAATCACACTTTCTAATCTATAACATGACCATTTGTCTTTAAGTGCCAGTTTCATCTCCTATACTATAAAGACAGACATATGAAAAGTAAGATAATGTTTCAACTCTTTGTCCTTTTTTTGAGATGAATGTTACTTCTTCTACATTACTTTTTCTTGCTTACTGGATATAAAGAAGCAGATCTCTAATTGTAGACTTTTAAGTACTGGGGAGACACATTTGAAGCAAGTAGGACCTGGTTAGTGTTACCAAAGATCACTCTGCTTTTTTACCTACAGTTCCAAGCATGGAGGTTAGATGAGGCATCTTTTTCTTTTATTATCTGGAAGACAAGAGCTGTCATTTGGAGAAAAATAATTATAATATTTTATAATTTTGACACTAAAGTCCTCAACATGCAGAATTGAATCTTCACAAATTTAACTGTAAGTTATCTATCACATCTATTCACTCAATTAAAAACTTTTATGCATAATTTTGAATATACTGATTCCCAAAGATGTTCAGAATATGCCTCTGAAAGTCTATTGACAAAAAGGAGCAAAAAGGCCTAATATATAAAAATTACTCTGCCTCAGATATGCAATGTGTTTTAAAGATTGTTTCAACTGTTTATTTTAAATTATTTTCCAACTTTTGATTTTTAAAAAATTACTTCTACTTTTTACCCAAACATGTACATGTTACTTATTGGAATGTCTCAAATGACAACTCGTTCATTGAAGAGTCAACTGTTCAGAGTTTGTAACACATTTTATTTGATCATGTTCTCTTTAATTAATTTTGGTTTTAGCAATCTCTTGGTCTTTCAAAGGAATGTCTGAAATTCCTTTTAAAGTAAGCTTTCTAATGATGTATTTTTCAAATGATCTCAAGCAATTTGTAAAATTTATATACAGATGCCCCTTTTGCATATTCATGGAAATTTAATAATACCATAAACATAGTAGCTGAGTTTAGACAATGTGAGAAAACTGGCTTTGCTTGACTATTTTTAGTGAACTCAGGGACTTAATTAAATCATTTTATAGTCAATGCAACTGATTGTCTTTCTGTAGAATATAAATGGTTAAAAATAATAAATAGACTAGGGCAAAAATAAATATATGGCTGTGTGTGTCTCTGTGTGTGTGTGTGTGCATATCCTGTATAGATGCAATTACACAGAAATGTATGAAAAGATAGATACTTATTTATGGATTTATCTCAAGATTCCACCATACAATTAGAGAGATGCTCTCTCAGTGATTCATGATATGATAAATGATTAATATTTAGTCCCTTACTTGCTTTTCAGAAATGTTGCATACTATTAGAAAAGTAGATTTGTCAACTATCAGATGAGGTTTGAATATCATCTCACCTGTCTCTAACTGAATAACACTACTTAAACCTCCATTATTAGTGATTCATTATTCAAGTTAATGCTTTTCCCCAATTAAAAGTGAAATACTCTTTGAGGAATAAAAATGGGTTATATGTTAGATAGCTGTTCATGAATTCAGTAAAAAAAAGAATCTTGTGTTGTTTTCAACTTAGATTATTTTTTCAGTATTCTGAACTTATAGTGAATAGTAATGGAAATCAGAGTTTATAATTTTTGGAAGAGAGAAGCTAGACACTCACAGAACTGGGTCATTGTGGGAAATTGACATGGATAAGGCATGGCAGTGAGAGGTTGAGAGGACCCAGAGGCAAGAGTAAAGGGACAAAGGTCAGGGATTGTGGTGGCAGTTGGGTGTACAGAGAAGACAGCTAGAAAGGTAGGTTAGAAAGGTGGAGGAGAGGATGCCAAAAGTTACTGTAGCATATTTAATTATTTAATCTAGTGCTATGTCTGCACAGCTATCTACCCTGACTCTTATGGAAGTAATAAATATAATTATTAATATCATTTATCTTCTGATACTCTCCCTGAGAAATTTGTAGATTTGCAAAGTCTTCTAGCAGAAAAACATAACCATTAGGGAAGCTAATTAAAATCTGGGATTTTTATTTGGCTTGGAACCTTCACAGGTGTCAATCTTTCTTAATTAAGAATACAGTGAAAAAAAAAAAAAACATCCATATTACTCTAAGCCATTTTTTGTACTGTGAAATTGCTTTTTCTTCTCAAGAAAATGTGAAGTCATTTTTAAACACATGCATACCAGACATTTTAAAAGGATATTTCCTCGAAGAACCACAAAATTCATAAAGGATTTCCTTGAAGTATTTTCACTTTTATAAACAAGCAAACAAACAAAAAGGGAAGCATAAATATATTTACATGTGAAAAAATTAAATGTATATTTAAATAAATAGATAAACATGCAAGTAGGAATTGAATGTGTATATTTAACATGTGCATACTGTATATGATTGAATTTTTTTCTTTAAAGTATTGTTTATAATTACTGCTTTTCTGTGTGTGCACTATGTGTGGTTTATTTTTTCTCATTAAAATATTTATTATTATTATTATTTTTTTTAATATTTTGTTTTGTTGTAGATGAACACAATATCTTTATTTATTTTATGTGGTGCTGAGGATCGAACCCAGTGCCTCACGTATGCGAGGCAAGCGCTCAACCGCTGAGTCATAGCCTCAGCCCCTTATTATTATTTTATTTATTATTAATTATTGCTGTTTTTTCAAGGAGTCCAGTCTACCTTATGCACATCTATTTTAATCATTAGTATATTTTTTTCCACACTGGGGATTGATCCCAGGGGCACTTTACCTTTGAGGTACATCCCCAGCTCTTTTCTTATTTTTCATTTTTAGAAGAGCTTCATTAAGTTGCTCAGACTGACCTCAGACTTACTATTCTGCTTCAGTCTTCTGGGTGGCTGGGATCACAAGTGTGCTAGTATGTCAGGTGTAACTTCTTCAATGTGAGTCATAAAGATCATTAGTTCCATTTTGTTGTATGTTAAAGTAAAAGAATCAAATATTTAACAGCAGAACAAACTCCTTTTTGTCACTCAAAAAGATGCGATTTTATACAGCACACATTCAACATCCACAAAATAATGTGATAAGTAGTTGTATTTGTTGGGTGTGTGGGTGTGTGTGTGTGTGTGTGAGAGAGAGAGAGAGAGAGAAAATAGCAACTGTTAGGGTTTAAATGCATCTACATTATTGAATATAAACATTTTAACTCTGTTAAAATAGTGTTCATTAAAGATAAAACAATTTGGTGATACCACCTTTACTATTATTCATATAATTATCCCTTGGGATTTTCATGAGACATAATCATATTCTTTGCTTATCATCCATTGATAAGCATGAAAGGGGAAAATTCAAATTGACTAGTGAGAACTTCTCAGTGGAAAATGAGTGCTATCATTTATCTGAAGACTTGAAAAAGTGCTTTGTAATTGGGTAAGGTCTTGGTTGTGGTCGGATGATACACATTGGTTTAGAATGAAAGACAGTGCAATAGAAAATTATAGCTTTAGGTCAGAATTCTCACAGGAGCAAGGGGAACTCCTCACAAGCCAAATCCTCTCTCAAGCCTGCATTAATAGTTGTACTTTTCTAGTTGGTTTTACCTGGAAACCTAGGTTTCTAAGATTTTACAATGAATTTCATCATAGAAAAGAAAATCATATTTTGGGTAGGTTAGTGAAAAATGCATAGATTTTGTAATGATACACAGAAATATCAATACTTTTTATACTATATGCAAGTCAAAAGAAATTGCATAAATTACTGAATCTTACTATTTTTACCCACAAAACTAGAATAATGCCAACTTTATAGGAACAGTATGTGAATGTACTGCCATGATACATATGATGCACTTAATACATACTAGGTTCTGAATAGATGTTAACTGATTTCCCCAAACAGTAGAAGGAAGACTATTCTTTTCATTGAATGCATTGTACACCACAGCAGCAAAGGAGGAAACTGAGTGTGATGTGAGTAGCACAGACAGGAAGTGAAGGCAGGAAACTTTGCAAGTCTTTTTAAACCTTCCCACTCCTGCTTTGAGGTTGCACTGAAGATTTCTTCCACCTAGTGAGCTTGAAATTTGTGAGGATGGGTGATTAGGAAAGAAGAAGGAAACAATTGTTGTTAAGTCCCTACCAGGTGAGAAGATGTCATAGCCATCATCTATGTGTCTAAGATTTCATGCACAATCAGTGATTTGAGAAGTGACATGTCTGGAAAGTGTGGGGCTGAGATTATGACCTGTGGCTTCAAAATCCTTGATTTTCCATTAGGTAGTCTTTCTTAGGTGCACAGAAGAATGTTTAGTTTTACTCTTTGATTCTATGCTTAATGTTTGATTTTCCATCTAAAGAGGTAGGCTGAATAGCATAAAATATATTTTATGTATTTCCTTGTTGTTTCGAATGCTTCCTTATTTTCTTCAGTAAACAAAGATGAGTAATAAAGAAAATAGGAACTTTAAGTAGTTATGTGAAAGACTAGTAGCAATAATTTAAATTATTTTAAATTTTTAAAATTTCTTAAATGTTTTCAAATTTGGGTAGTAGCTGAGAGGTAGTGAAGAATAGAGTGATATTATGATAAACAACAGGAAGATATATTGATCATAGTATTGAGGATATTTAATATGTTTAATCATAAGCATCAGTAAGATAATTATATATTGATTATAAGGTATCAACAGAAACTATGAAATTTGATTTAGACTTATTTATTGATTTTACACAGAATAAAATTAGAATCAAACTTGAATATTTAAAATATTTAGAGTGAATTTAGAAGGCTAAGTAACATTTTATCTATGACCATTTGATTTTTATTTTATCTGTAACTATACAGAAATCCTGCATTGGTTAATATCTTTGTATTTGACTGACCACATTTATGGGTCAGGTGTGAAGGTTATGTGAATTTACCTAAGGATGGGGATGACAACTAAAGACTATGAAGGTGATCAATAAGTTTTACCCCAGTTGCAAACTTGAATTGTTAATGACTTTTGGAATACTGTGACAAAGAAGGATTCTTAAGACAACTGTACCTTAGTCGATGTATATATAGTACAGTGATTAATTAATAATGGCTATTTCAGGTAATGATGGTGATTTGTTTTCTTGTTATTTTAAAGCTGGTTTAAACTTCCAAATTTGTATAGTTCAACTTACAAATTACTTTTATGTGTATAAAGTTTCCTCTGTCAAACAATCAATGATGAAACAGAGAAAATGTCATCCCTATATCTCCACTTTTAGATGAGGAGGAAAAGGTAGTTTTTGGTAGTGTTTTTGCCAATAACACACATAATAAATGATGAAGTTAGGAAAGATTTTGTTCAGGTTTGATTAAATATAATTAACAGTATCACAACAAATAATAACCTACCTAATGGAGAACCAATACATACAGCTTGGTTGGGAAATGATGAAGTTTATGGTTAATATTAGCAATTCCTGGGATATTACTATCTACCAGTGATCACGCACATGAGAATTATTTCATTTAATAATCACAGCAACTCCTTGACTTGTTTACTATTATGCTCATTTTTCAGATAAAAAAACTGAGATTTTTAAAGTTATTTACCTAAGATTACATTTGAGATTCAAATTTGAAACTGTAGCCTGGCTCTAAATATCTTGTTTATTTCTCATTTTAGTCAAATCAAGAAGTCCAATGTACAGATGTTTAAAATAGCAGGGTTGGGACATAGCTCAGTGGTAGAGCACTTTCTTGCCATTTGTGAGGACTTGGGTTTAAACTCTAGCACTATGAAAACTGAAAAGAGCAAAACCTTAAGATATCATTTGGGGAAAGTATTTCTAAGATTTAGACAGGACGTGGGTTTATAGTTGGCCCTGGCTTTGTCATTGTGAGGAAATCCTCAACTTTTTAAGGCCCTGTAGGGTTCAATAATATCCATCTTACAAGACTATTGTACAAATTACACAAAATAAAAATGTGTAAAACACATAACATAATACCAAAAATTTAATAAAACTGAAAATCTAGAAATATTTTAGCATAATTGTACAATTCTTTGAATAAAATTTAATTAGCCACCTGGACTAGCTAAAATTGCATTGTGCCTGGTAAAGCTAGCAAATGACCATAATTTTCTTCTCCAACACTAGTTTTTATTTATTTATTTATACTCTAATTGCATTAACTGATACATGTGAGGTTTTAAAAATACGTCTTCAGTTTCCTGATTTAAGATTTTAACAAAGCTGTTTTTGATGTATATACTATTAAAATGTTGAGAATTTTGAAGGCAACTTTCAAATTTTCTAAATACCAATTATCTAATTTTGTTATAAAACAAGAAACAACATTTTTTATTCTATTAGTAGTTTACTTATTTATTTTAAATATTATTTATATTTATCAAACTAATCATAACATTTTCAAAAATCAGCCCTGATAACTTACTAAACAATAGATCTATGCTAAATTATATTGTATTAAAAAGTTTAAAAGACATTTTTAGTAATTTTGACTCTCTCCCTGAAAATATGACACAACTGGGTGTTCCTGACACACTTGTTGATGATTTCTTTCTATCTATATTTTACAATTTTGTGCCTCTGTATGTATAGTCCGTCTACTGAAGTTTCTTTTAATGTCTTTTCTAGAAAATAACATGGTTTCTGTCTGGTTACCATTCTAGCTCCTTCAAACACTTGCCACATATCAACAGCTAAATTACAAATTGATTCTCCACCTAAACCTAGGTAATAAATGATGTGTTTCCACAGTCCCTTTAATAAAAGATTTCCAATGTACAATTAGTGATGTGATTTTCAAGAAGATAAGTGACTGCAATCTAGCAGATAGAATTTACAATTTTTCTTATTGCATTTGTGATTGACTTGGCTGGAGATCTTTGCTAGTAAAACTCCAGTGTTTTCAACATGTTATTAATGGCTTAAATGTAGAAAATTTATCTGAGAGTACTGATAAATATGAAGAATGAATGTTAGAATCTGTGATAATAAGCAGTAATATCAAAAACAACTGTTACTTATATAAACAATTTACTGTTAATTGGTGTGTTTCAGTCTGACGTATGTGTTGTAAAATCTGGTGGAAAGAGGGAAAAGGGGGAGGGAAAGGGAGAGAAAAAAAGAACATACTTCCATGCTGCAAGAGTAATTAGTTAACACCATTTGCATACATAGAGGGATGACTATAACAACAGAAATATACACAATAACAGTTTCTTCTCTGTCTCTAAATTGTCCTTGCAAATGTGCAATAATATAACAAAAAATGGTGAAAATATGATTACTTCAAAATGGTGTGGAAATGAAATAGAAATCAAGCTTCTCACATTTTTTTTTTTTTTTTTTTTTTGGCCAGAGCTAGGCCATTAAGTGATTAGAAAGGAGAAAGACTGAAAAATGTACAAGTTAGCTACTATATGTATAGAAGCAGAAATAGCAGCAAATCACATCAGTTCTGATCCTATGCTATGCACTAATGTTTTCTGAACCAAAACACAAATCTCACCAGCAGACCCAAATATATCCCTTAACCTAGCCTCTCAGGGGCTATAGAGGCACCAATTATCCTTCCTCCCTGAGCTGTGAGGTGGAATTTTCTACCAAGGTGCCCATATTCATCTAGTCAGAATTTCTGACTCCCTTTTACAATGCCGAAGCATATTTTCATACACATCCTCTTATGCTCCTAATGTAAATGTATCACTGAATTATAAGAGAGCTGGTTGTTACAAGTTGTGCTGATTGTTTTTTCCTTCTATAGCTGAGTCAGTTGAGGTCCTGGACCTACCATTTATTCTCAAATTCTTAGTCAACCAAGTTTTTATAAAAACCTAAAGCTAACAGAATATAGAATAATCAAAATACCTGGAATTTCCAAAATTGTTTATTTTCCCCTTTGAACAAAATTACATCTCTGTCTTTTTTCTTCTTCTTCTCCTTTTTCCCCTCCTCTCCCTCCCCCCACCTCCCCTACTTCCCCTCCTCTCCCTCCTTCTTCTTCTCCCCTTCCTTCTCCTCTTTCTCTTCCTCCTCTCCCCCTCCTCCTACTCTTCTTCCTCCTCTCTTTCCTCTTCTCTCCCTCTCTCTATTTCTTTGGATTTTCAGGCAGAAATTGCTACCTCGGTCAGAAAGAATATAACTCTCACTTGCCTTATGATTTTTCAAGTATTTGTAAAGTGAAAAATTTCTTCTAAGTTGTTAATAGGAAAAGCCTAAGAAACAAGAAACAAATTTAGTGACACTGTTACAATCAAACAAAAATTTGCCTCTGATATGATACCCTTAAACATTCAGCTTTTAATTGTTATTTATTTTATAAACTTATATATCTCAACTTACTCCACAAAGTGTTTTAAATGACATGAAAGCTCAGGGATACTAAATTTTAAAAAGATGAAAAATTTTTTAAATTTTTAACTAAATTACATTAAAAATTGTCTTTTATCCTTTCTTTAAATATATAAAAATATAACAAAGAAAGAGAGAAACCCTCCCACTTTGCAAACCTTCCCCTTCTTTCTCTTGGGACTGCAAATCTTACTCAAAGCCCTTAAGTCACAGAGTGATCCAAAGGAGATAGATTACTCTGAGGAAAAACAACAATAATTTCTTTTGAATATGTTAGAATCTTGAGAAAACCTCCCAGATCTATGGTAATGATATATTCTGAAGACAGCATAAACATAATGATCACAGAAAATGTTAAACATACAATTTATTGATATTAGAGATTTAACAAATAATACATATCATGAATGGGTTCATAACTTGATTTTTATAGTTAGGAATTTAAAAAGTATTTCTAAAGCTGATAAGACAAAGAATAGAGTACATTAAAGTATGAAAATGTGATATTGACCATACTGGATACATAATAAATTCTCCTGAAAAACGTAAGTTTAAGTCTATGATCTTTGCTATCTGTACTAGACTGTAAGGTCCAGTCACTCAACATTCCAACAGCACAAAGATCAACTACCTAATTCACAATTATAACTTCAATGCTATCCTTGCATCTAGCAAAATGTAGGTCATCATAAATAATTATTGAATTAATTAATCAATTAGATAATTTACCTCCCTCCCTTCTCTGTCCCCACCTGCAACACACAAGCATATACCAACTCACTCCCAAGAGCTTGGTTTTGAATCAGCCCAACTTACTGATTCCTTGGCGCCTACTCTTCAACTGTATTGCTGAGGATTCCTGGAAATCATTCAAAAACCATAGATTGGAGTCAATATTAAACTTTGGTCTCTGATCTTAGCCTGAAAGCCTTTACAATGAATGTCGTGAGCTTTATTCCTTCAGATGCTATTTCAAATATTTGCCATATGCCCCAATACATAATATATATCCCTTTATTAGATAACTTCATTCCTTACTCTCAAGAAATGACTGCACTTTCTTCATAGGAAAAATTAGACATGAGCATATAGGAATTCTTCAACACCTCAATTGTCACCATAAATGCTTTTGTACTTCTATCCCATCTAAGTCCATTCTCTTATGTTATGATTCCAAAGCAAAACAACATGCAAAAATGCTAAGAAGCATCAACCATACAATCTTTCCCTATACTACTTCCCCCTGAACAACTAATAGCTTTTACATTAAACTTTTTGAAACAATTTGACAAACTTATTTTCTCCATTTTTTTTTCCTGTACTCAGTGGTTCTTTGAAAGTACTCTTCATCTGCCAATAAAATTCCGGCCAAAGAGACACTTCAGATTTTATCTTACCATCACTTCTGACTTTGGCATCAATAAAGTTGCTATTTTTCTGCGTTCTGTTTTTTGAGACAGACATCTTTTTCATCTCTAATTGTAGTTACTAAATTATTATTTTTCTTTCAACCTCCTGTGGGACCATGTTGGTTTTTCATATGTATTGTCTCAGATCACTTGATATACCAAGGGTAAGCATTCTTATCAATAGTCATGCCTTCCTCTACTTCTTGTAAGTTGATCACTACCAAGATTAGTGTGAGCTGCAAGCAAACATCCTTTGGTCCCCAAGAGATTCACTGCGATGTTCCACAGGCATTATTGCCCAAAATGATCAGAAACAATCTTATCTCCCACTCTAAACCTATTTCCTTTTCCTGCTGGCTATTTTCAGTTGACAACAAACTGTCCACAATCTAGAAAACAGCCACTATCTTTAAGTCTTCCTAGTTCCATGCTCCCTCTGTCTGACCAACAAATCATGTTGATTCTATCTATAAATGATCACTTGAGTTATGAATCTATCTGGTTTTAATATCCTCACTGTTGCAACCTTAATTTAGGCCCATGCCCTCTCTTGTTTGGATTCCTGTAACAGCCTCCTGGCTGGATTCCTTCCTTGTAGTTTTACTTTCTTCTAATCCATTATTTACACTGCTGCCAGAGTACACTCTCTAAAATGCAAATCTAATCATGTCTTTTCCCTGCTTCAGAATCTTATAATGACTCCCATAGCTTTGATGATAAAGTCCAAACTCCTGAGCATGGCATGTAAAGTGTTTTATTGCCTGACATCTGCTTACTTCTCCAGGTGCACTTCCTTTTATTTACTGACTTTTTAGTATTGAACAAAAGGCCATTCACAAAAAGATCTGTCCACTCTAGTCTTTGCATGGATATGATTCTATGCATCCAAAATCCTTCAGGAACATTTTAATTATATTTTAAAACTCAAATCCAGGGGATATATCAATGTTATGATTTGGATATGAAGTGTCCTTTGAATAGCTCTTATATTGGAAACAGGATATCCCATGTGGCAATGTTAAGAAGTAAAATGATTAGATTATGAGAGCTTTGATGCCATCAATGGATTAACACATTTGATGGATTGATAATTTGAATAGACTACTAGGTAGTTACTGTTGGCAGGTCAGGATGGCTGGAGAAAGTTTGGGGTTTGTATTTTGTCCTTGGTTCCTAGTGCACGTGCTCTCACTTGTTCTCTCTCTCTCTCTCTTTTTTCATGACTGCCATGAGCAGAGTAGATTTTTTCTGCCATGCCCTTCTGCCAAGATGTTCTGCTTCCCCATGGGATCAGAGCAGTGGACAGAACCTCTGAAACCATGAGCTAAACTGTTTCCTCTTTAAGTTGTTCCTATCAGGTATTTGGTCATAGAGATGAGAAGCTAACTAACTTACTCATCCAGGAACCAAGAGGTGTTGATTTTCATCCAGGATAGAATCCTCTCACTCTATACTTCTATTGTATAATACCTAATGTGGCATTATTTCACATCATATTTCTGGTATGAGTTTGGCTTACTGGAATATAAGATGTGGTAGATATGAATTATGACTTATTTCTCTCTTCAATAAATGTTTAATGAAAAAATGGAAGAATGAAGAAATAAGGACAGCTTGGTAGCTCTATGTACAAGATTTTTAGGGAGTTATAGGAGGTATTTTAAATTCCATGTCTGTTACTAATTGTAGAACCCTACATAGTCACAAAATCTCTGGAAGTTTCAGTTATTTTTAGAGATAACTCATAGTTCCTAAGACATAAGGAAAATAAAATTAAGTAATTCTGAGAAAGTATTTACCACAATGCTTAAAAAAGTGCTAGGTACTATTATCTTCATAGTCAAGTGGCCAATGGATGGGTGTGTTTGATCCTGCTCCAAAGAGAAATAGTATTAATGTTTGTACAGGAGACAAGTTTTTTCCGATATAAGGAAAAGCTGTAAAAATTTTAAATGCCCTATTATCAAATAGCTGTCTTTTGAAGCAGTACAAATGTATTAAAAAAGAGATGCAGCTTAGTATCACCATATATTCAAAATAAGACAAAGATTACAATCGAAAATGAGTTTCATGTGATTCAAATGTGAATAATCTGAAAGCAGTCTGAATTATGACTGATAGGGAATATAATATCTAGAAAAAGAGCAACCATAGTTCAATTTGTTCCATGGTTTTGACACATTATACCTAGTTACAATCAACTTGAAATATTGTTTAACTGAGAGGAGAGAAGAAACATTAGAATAGTAGTAGTTATAAAAATCAGTGACATGAAGAAAGGTAACAGGGGTCTGGGGAGTTTAGTTTGGGTAGAGAAAAACTACAAGTGGATGCTACAGCTACTTTAGAACATAATGCAGTTTATGTGGCCTAAGATAATGGGGTTTCTATGCTGACTTACTAATTGGTAATCAATGTGAACTTGAAGAGGTATTAAATATATCTGAATTTGAATTTATTATTTGTAAAAAAGAAAAATAATAACTATATCTAGGGTTGCTGGGAAAAAAGAGTTAGATAACTGTATATAGGTTACTATTTTGGTGAGTGACATGTAAAAAATGGATTAGGGGTACAAATTATTTCTTAAAAGGAAGACTTGCACTTTTCTCCCATTAAACTAATAAGGAGCAGTTGAAAGAAAGGTACCAGCCTAATGAAAGGGAGAATTTTCCAATTACTACAGGTGAATATACATGAAAAGGGCTTAGTTTCCTGTTATTGGGTCTCAAAATCACTTTCTCAATGAAGCTGTCCTTAAAATATAGGTGAGTTGTTCTTCTCCTTCATAACATACTAATCCATCTGTCATTTCATATTTATAAAGCATGTCTCTGTCATTCAAGTATGATAGTATAAGAAAAAGATCACCCCTACTTTTATGATTATATTCACAGTGTCTAACACTTGTTTCAACAGAATGACTCTTACATACTCTTTCTTAAAATAACAATCAAAAGATGCACAAAAATTAAAGTAGACACATTCAAATAATATTTCTTGGTTTAAGAAATGACTGAAGTTAGTGTCAAATATATTTTAGGGAGGATTTAAAATTTGACAGTGGTTAGACAAATTACCTACTCATTTTTTTTTCTAATCCCAAGATTCATTTAATGTTGAGTGAGCTCCTACTCTTGAAAATTTCCAATAAGGCTTGCTCTAAATCCATCAGAAATCATTTAAGAAAAAGTCATTCACTACTTACAAGGTTTGATTAGGTGGTCTTTAAGTCACCTTCTAGCATTAAGATCCAGTGAATTATATCATGATTGTATTTAGCTATGAATTGAAAATACACTGTTTAAAAATTCAAGAATAGCTACTATCAAAGAATACACTTGTTCACAGGTTTAAAATAGGACTAAAAGTTATTTTTCAGTTGAACTTATTATTTTCAGTTTGTAGATATGCTCATGATTGAAATTAGTGTTCTCTGTTCACAGTATAGCTTTGGGGTAAGTTAATCACATAAGTGACTTATCACTTTACAAATGATAAATCTGCCAAAAGTTTTACATTAAGTCACAAGTGGGAGGGAGCTAAACCTCCTTGCTTTCCTGCTTGCAGTTACATCATTTATTTTCTCTTTTACCAAAAAGTGTGTAATATTACAAGACAGGCTCAGCATAACAGTTGATTCAACTTCCTTGACTGACAGTACAACTCTGCAACAATACTAGAAGGAAGAATAGAAATAAGCAAATTTTTGTTCCCTATTTCCCGAATACACCCTGCCACATGCCTTGGGACACAGTAATTTCTAAATGAACAACTTTATGCTATCAAAAAGGAACTTATATATGGGTTCTTTACCTCTGATGTACTGTTAAGCTCAAATCTGTGTTGTTGATAAGGATAGAAAGAGACGACACATGCAAATGAGTTAGAAGAAAACTATTTAGCTGCCATAGAAACAATTGCATGGATGATTGCAGACATGTCCTAGAAAATTCAAGGTCAAAAAAGCATGTAACATTCATGAGTTATATTATGCATGGTTTCTTAAACTTGGCATGATTGATTGACATTTTGAGTTGGATAGTTCATTCTGTCGAGGACTATCCTATGCACTGGTTGATATTGAGCAGCATCCCTGACCTCTACTCACTAGATTTCAGTAGTACTTCTCATCCATTTACGACAAGGAAAAATGTCTCTGCTCTTTCTCAGATTCCAGGAGAGTTAAAATCACTCCCATTTGAGAAATACTGAGTTAGTGATAGAAGAAATTTCCTAGCATTACAGTACTTTCTCTAACATTAGCCATTAAAGATTTAAGCAGTGTATCAGAGAAAGGTATGAAAAGTGCCTCAAGTCTTCATTCTAGGTACTTTCCCTGAAGTCAAGCAGTTAAGGGTGATTACATATAGCAACAGATCCAAATAGTAAATTATAAGTAAATACTATGATATTTGATAAAATTATCTCTTCTGACACCCTACTTCCTACCAAGAGCAAAACAAGCATATATTTAAATATTGTATATATTTTTATTTTAAGTCAGGAAACCTGTTTAATTTAATAAAAGGAAGATTTCCTCCCTATAACCACAGAAAATGTGAAGATAAATAAATCTAAATTGTTTCTAACTAGGATTCTTTAGCATGTGTGTGGTTGTGTCTATGTCCATATGTGTTTTATAGGCTTTTGAAAATGCCTGATGCCTGCTAACTTAAATATTTTTATTTGTAACCTATAATAATGAGGTGTTTTCTTCTGGGTTTCATCATGAGGTGTCAACTGGATTAGGGGAAGCTTTGATTAATATATTTAATTCACAGCACTTGCTTTTGCTTTGTAAGATAACAAATGAAACTTTCTTTAAGGGAGTTAGCAGATATTCTTTTTTGAAAAAATCCATGATAAGCATTTTGCAATTTAATTCCACATGCTCCTCTATTCCATATGTGCTTTATTACTCTTTCAAGGAGCTCAATACTAGACATGAATCCTCTGAAAAGGCTAACTAGTAAGGAAAATAAAACTGACAAACGAAGGTGCTGAGGCATTAAACAATCAGAAGCGTTCAGAATTGTCTTTTAGTGCACTTTGTAAACAACTTCAGACTTTTCCATATTTACTGTCCCATAAACTTTTTGTATTTTTATACAATAGCTATTACAAAATTCTGTTTATATTATTCTTTTACACATCCCAGATGCCTGTCACTAATGCAAAAAAAAAAGATTAAAATTATTGATTTTTGCTATGGCTACTATAGAGAGGAAACTATCACCTGAGAAAGAATTAGTCTACAATCTGTGTAGATTGTATATATTTTTTGATGATTTGGTGCCAAAACCAATGGGAGTCATAAGTTATAATTTGTTAATTAACAACAACATATTTTCATTGCTATAAAAGAGAGACACAACTAAATTCTATTTTCTTTTGATTCGTTTACCTACTTGGCCACACGGAAGGAGAATCGGAAGGTAAATTGCTCTAGCACTTCTCCATTATGACCTGGAGTGGCATAAGCAATTGACCCTCTTAAATATAAGAGGCACAGCAGCACACTTGGTGAGTTCTTTCTTCTTTGTATTATTGGTTCAGCATTTCTCTGCAAAGTTCAATGAGGTTCATTAGCTTATCTGAAGAGAATGGGATCGGTACTTTTGAGACAGCTTCTCTCTGTGACTTTTCTAATTAAATCCCTTCCATCAGATGAAGAGCTGCCCTTTTTACTTGACAAACATTTGTTCTAATTTGGCCTTGCTTGATTTTTCAGTGCTTTTATGTCCCTCTCCCCCCTCTATACCCACTAGCATCTGTTAGTCAGAAGATGGCTCTGGCTGACATTTACTCTGAATGTTCTTGCTTATTAAAATATTTCAATGTTAGACAAGCTTATCAGTTGAAAAATACAATACAGTTCTGGAGCACTGGTGGAGCTCATCAGAAAGGACTGTTTTGTTGTTTGGATGCATCTTTCATAGTTTTTATGAGATCAAATTAAAGATACTCATGAATTTAAGTCTAGGGGAAGTAGAGAAATAGATGTTTGTAGTATAAACTAAAACTTCCCCTTTAATTTTCTCTAAAGTGTAAGAATTACCTGTTGCCTAGGGAAACACAGAGAGTCAAGTTACAGTTAAAATAAAAATAACATAAAGCAATAGGACAGGTCATATCCAAAAATAAAACTAAATACCCACCCAATGATGGCATCTCTCTGACTTCAGACAGAATTAACTATGGAAGGAGCTGACAACTCAAAAACACTTAAATCCAGGATTTTTTGCAGGACTCGAAAATACTAGTAAAAGCTCCCAGATGTCTGACTGATTGGTGACTAATCTTGCAAGAAGACTCTTCTTCATAGACAGAATGATGATATGTGAGGTTAAGTGCTCACCTAGGAGCAAGTGAATGGTCAGGGCTTTGAGTATTTACCCTGGGCTTCAGAAAAGCAGGCTCTGTCAGTGACAAGCCTTGCTACATTCAGTTTATTCTCCTATTTTCTTTAACACTATCCAGTGCTATTAGCTTGCCAGCCATGTAGTCTGTAAGTAATAGGTTGCAATAGCAGCTGAAATTGACAAGTGCTTAGCCCAGAGCATGGATTGAATGTAATTCATAGGGTTCCCAAGTTAATTTCCAATACCTATTTCATCAAGGCAGACTGATAGATGGCTGCCAGCATCTTTTGGCTTTATCTGTAAATCCCTATGTCTTTTACTGCCATCATTTCGTTTTTTATACATTCCATCCCTTGCATTTGCTCCTCCCCATTTCCATAACTTCAAATGGAGCTTCTCTCTAGGCACATCAGTCATTTAGGTTGGAGGCCCTTGCAGCTAAATGCAAGACCTTCAAATGTTATTGAAGTGCATTTTTCCATGTGGTCCTGTTTAAAGTGATGTTTCTTTAGGGACTGCAGGGTGAAATATGAAGTTATCTGGGAGAGTAAATCTAAGATGTTGGACAGATGGTGAAGCGTCAGTGCATCCACAGAAATGCATTTCATTTTTATACAGGGGACGCTCTCAATCAATTTTGGCTTGAGAAAACAGTTTCTTGTATTGCATCAGTGGCTTTTTTGTCTCTAACAGATCAATAGTGAAGCTTATAATTCTCTAATAGATTTTAAATATATTCATGAAAAAATAAACCCAAAATGCAAATAAAATTCCAAAAAGAAATAATTTCTTAAAGAGCAAGAGTTTATTGAAATGGAAAAAAGGTTGTCACTAATAGATCAAAAGGAATAACTGTTGACAAAACATAAAACTCATTTACTCTATAGGATATGAGAATTTTCACTTTTCACCTTAAGTGTGTTTTAGGAACAACTATCTTACTGAATTTCTTATTTAAACGTTGCAAAATGACTTTTTTCATTGAAGGTCTAAAGCTTCCATTTATACTGCATACATTTAACAGCCATCTAAATCACCAGCTCCGTCCTCCTCTGTTACCTTGAGTCCTGCTCCAGCTGCCACCTCCTTCAAATCAATCTGCTCTCACCTAACATTTGGAAAGAAACATTTGGAATGCTGAATATTCTATTAAAAAACTGGTATTTGAATTTTTATAAGAATCTAACAATATTTCAATATATAATACTCATACATATGATCTATATATGTATGTATGTGTGTATATATCCACATATACACAAAATATATATTTACATTTATTATTCAGTGTATATCCCAGAACTTTTCTTGTATAGTAATGATTTAGCATGTTATAAATAAATAATTTATGTCAATGTCAAGAGTAATCAAACTTAAAAAAACACTAAATAAATGCTAAATAATTCATTTGGTTTACTGAAAGGTGCATTCATTTCTTAAAAAGTGCTAACTTTACAGAAGCATATGGAGATTTTCTTAAAGTACTACTTCTGTATTTCAAAAATGACAGACTCTTGATAACCAGTTGCTTGGCAATGCTGGGATTCCAATGAGACTTGCCTACAAGGTGAAAATTTTCTTGGTAAGAGTATTGAGTGTAAGAGAGTATTAAGTTAATGCTATAAGATCTAGAGCAGGAGTTAGTAACTATTTTCTAAAAAAAAAAAAAAAAGCCAGCTACAGAGTAAACACTTTTTACTTTGAGAGTCATATGGTCTCTGTTGCAGCGACTAGACTTCTATTGCAGTGAAAACACAGCTGCAAACAATGCATAAACAAGTTGGCATGGCTGTGTTCTAATAAAACATACAGTTATAAAACAGGTGGAGGAATGGACTTACTCTCTCCTGCTGTAGATCACAAGTTCAGTCACATAGGCCTTGGCTTAAATCCCAACTCCTCACTGACTAATTAGGTGGCTAGGGACAAGTGACTTAATCTTTCTGTGTTTCAGCTTGTTCCTCTGTAACATGAAGATAGGAACAACACCCAATGAACAGACTTTAAAATGAGACAGAATCTTGAAATATATTGTTGGTGTTTAATAAGAGGAAGTACTGATGCCAGAAGATAGTAGTGTTAACCTATTTCAGGAACATAATTAAAGAGGAATGGGTCAGAATAGCCCATATATGAAGAACTGTTGAAGTTGGCCAGGCATAATCCTGGGAAGCAAGGGAAAAGATCTTCACAAAATTCAGCAGCTCTAGTTAATGTTTTTTAAGAATTCTTTCCTGAGATGGTAGGGGGAGCTCAAAGTTGATGTGGAGAGAACATAGTAAAATCTTACACATTCAGAGTAATTGAGGTGGAGGCCCTTCTGGATCACTGAAAAGTTTGAATTATATGATGCTTTTTATAGAAAGCAGTTTTGTTGTTTTCAAGTACATACAGTAATTGGCAAAACATCCAAGAAAATATTGACAAGTAGACTTCCTGCTGGCATGTTTAAGTGAAAAGCTGAGACTCATTTAAAATTAGCATATTATTATGTGTGTATGAAAATGGCCCAAATAAAGTTCTTAAAAATAATTTCTTTCCTTTGGTAGGGTAGATATTCTTCTTAATTTATTATGTCAAACAAACAAACAAAACAGGGCAGTTTTCAGTCATTGTGCTTCCTCACTGAGATTCTTTTCTCTACTTAACTTTCTATGACAATGTACTCTTAGGAAAGATATATTTGGAGCACTAGCATTTTTCTGGCCTTTCCTGATTCACTAGTATGCTGAATTCTCCCACATAGTTCAAAATAGACCAATACAGTTAATATTTAAAATGAAGTACTAATTCTTTCAACAGTATGAGGCTATTCATAATAAATTTACAGGCACATAGGGTATTATGCTAAGCATTTAGCTGAATGTATATTCAAAACATTATATGAATCATTATAGGTGGCTATTCTTACCACTCCTCTTTCCATTTCAAATCCTTTTCTGTGGATATTCAATGTTAGGGTAATAGGTCTATCTAAAATTTTCCCGTCCCATGTCCGACTTAGGTACTGGATTGTGTCTAAGTTCCTCGAACACTTTAAATAAATGGATCACTCTATTCATTCTATTTTTATTTAACGAATAAAATTTTTGAGTCATTATTATAATGCTTAGCATTATCCTAGACCCTGAGAATACAAGGATGAACATCTCATTTTATTCTCAATTGGATATCCTTTGAAGACTTGGGCTGTGTCATTGTAAGGCTTCCAGACTCCTCTCCGGTTGCTTTAACTTGAAGCCTGGGACAGCAATAGGTCTGACCAGACTGCTCAAAAGTACCTGCAATGATTGTCCCTAATTTATTCCCTGAATACCACCAAAATTAGACTCCAGGTATCACAGTTCTTATGTGAAGTTGGAACTACTCCTCTGATAGCCACTTGTCACAGGCAATAGGCCAATTTCTTTTGAACTTTGACACTATAATATTTGACCATTGGTTTTCTCCTTTATTGAGTTTTCTTCTCAAAGGACTCATCTTGGACTTTTTACTATCTCTCCCTTTTTGTCTTTGTTATTAAATATATTCCTATTCTTCTTATTTCACTCTGGACTATTTTGTCTTGCATTCATTTCTTTTTTTCTTTAAATATTTTTTTAGTTGTAGATGGACACAATGTCTTTATTTTATTGCTTTGTATGTGGTGCTGAGGATCGAACCCAGGACCTCATGCATGCGAGGCAAGCACTCTACCGCTGAGCTACAATCCCAGCCCCTGTCTTGCATTCATTTCTATTCCTTTTTTACGTGCCCACATTGACTTAACGTCACTTTCTGAAGTAAGCAGTTTTTCTGAGTGAGGTTTGTGATATAAACACTGTAATCAGGGTTATGCACTGCCATATCATCTTTATAATAAGCCATAACTCTCATGCACACCCACAGATTGATACTGCCTTCACTCTAGAAGTTTCTGCCAGATAGCTGCTTTAGAGGAAAACTTGTTTCATTAGGAATCTAGGTTGTGAGCCATACAAATGCCCAAGCAGACTGGTTTAACCAAGAAAGAGGATATTGATCAAACCACATGAATAAAACTAGCACAGGTGACATGGTGACAGCAGATACCAATGTGTTAATTGGCCAAATGATGTCTTCAGGACTCAATTTCTCTGTCCCTTTACTATGCTTGGCTTTCCTCCTGCTTTGATTTCTTTTTCACCCTATGCATAGTGATGAGATGGATACTGCAATCTCCATTTAATTTTATCCATTCAAGTTTAGGGGAAAAGAACAAATACCTCTTAAAGACATTCTATTGCAGCTCTAGAATTAACCAGAAATAGACCTCATGTGGCCATTTTCCCATATTTTTTATTGGTGCTTTATAGTTGTATTTTTTTTTTTTTGGGTACTGGAGATTGAACTCAGAAGCACTCAATCACTGAGCCACATCCCCAGCCCTATTTTGTGTTTTATGTAGAGATAGAGTCTCACTGAGTTGCTTAGTGCCTCGCCTTTGCTGAGGCTGACTTTGAACTTGCAATTCTCCTGTCTCAGCCTCTCAAAGTGCTGGGATTACAGGCTTGCACCACCGTGTCTGGCTTATAGTTGTATTTAATGATGGGATTTGTTGTTACATATTTGTATATGCACACAAAATAATGCAATTTGGTCAATATTATTCACAAGTCCTTCTCCTTTACCTCCCCTCCTTTCATTCTCTAGTCCTTTCCCCCTGTTCTACAGGTCTATCTTTGGCTCTGGTTTTTTTTATATACTGAGGACTGAATGCAGGGACACTTTACCACTGAGCCACATTCCCATCCATTTTTGATTTTTTATTTTGCAACAGGATTCCCCTAAGTTACTTAGGGATTTGCTTAATTGCTGAGGCTGACTTGGAACTTGTGATCCTCCTGCCTCAGCCTCCTGAACTGTTGGGAAGGATTACAGGTATGCACCACCACACCTGTCAAGTGGCTATTTCTAATACAGTCTCTTCAGCAGAGAAAAGGAATGCAATGAATGACCTGAGCCTAGGCTGGCTACCACCTCAAAAGACAAAAAAAAGAAAAAAAAAACAAACAAAAAAAAAAACCGGAGCTAGGTGTTTGTGAACAGAGACAGAGGAGGGCTGTTAAGAGAAATAGTAGAAATAGTATGAATGGATGTTGATCATCAGCTCCTAAATAGTAAATACTTGTTAGGAGAAAACTAGCTTTAAATTTTTGCTAGCTTTAAAAAACTAGCTTTTAAAACTAGCTTTAAATTCATGCCCTGACTACCAAACATCAGAAATGAGTGACTTTGACAAATCACATCTGCGACACTTAAATTTTTTTCAGTGACAAGTCTTATAGACGTTTGCATTATTACAGTGGTTTAGGTAATGAACACAGTCACATACCTGAAAATACAATGTATTATTAGACATATAAATACATTGTTATTATTACCAGTAGTAGTACTATTTATGCCAAAATGACTGAAATAGCTGTTTTTCAGAACTGAAAAGAAGTTCCAAGCAGCACTGCTTCACTGGAAGTACAAATGAGAAGTACTTAAAATCTCAATCCTTAAATGAATAGGGAAGTTTGAATCCAAATGAACAGTCTTAGATTGAAAAACATTGGCACACTAGTGTGGAATAAAGTGTAAGGTGAAATCAGAGTAATATTGACAAGAAAGGACAAGGTTATTGGTTAAAAATTGTGGTAATTACTTATTTTCAAGGAAACAATACAAAATAGTGAAAAGTAGTATACTAGAAAAACTTCTTAATTTCTATTTTAAGATATAATTAAATTTTTTTATGTAGAGCTTTCTGTTATGTCTGCAGATAGAGTTTCTTTATGTCTTCATGTCTGTCTGTCTATCTATCCATCCATCCACCTATCTATATTAGTTTCCTTGGGTTACCATAATAGAATACCAAAGACTGGGTAGCTTTCCCAACATAAACATATTTTTTCTCAGTTTTGGATGTTGGAAGTCCAAGATCAAGGTACTGTTAAGTTGGTTTCTGGTGTGGACTATTTTCTTGGCTTGCATATGTCCAGTTGATTCTTGTTGGTGTCCACAAATGGCCATTTTTTCCATGTATGCTATTGTAGTTTCGATATGTAGTGTCCACTGAAAAGCTCATGTGTGTGCAATGCAAGGTTTAGAAAAGAAATGATTGGGTTATGAGAGTCTTAACCCAATCAGTGATTTTATCCCTTGATAGCAATTGACTGAGTGGCAACTGAAAGCAGAGTGTGACTGGAGGACGTGGGTCATTGGGGGCATGCCTTTGGGGTATATATTTTGTCTTTGTTGAGCACAGCTCCCTTTGTCTCTCTCTGCTTCCTGGATGCCATGTTCTCAGCTGCTTTCCTGTGCCACACACTTTTGCCATAATATTCTGCCTCCACTCAAGCCCCAAGGAATGGAGCTGGCTGTCTATGGACTGAGGCCTCTGAAACTGTGAGCCTCCAAAGAAACCTGTTCTCCTCTAAAATTGTTCTTGTTAGGTCTTTTGGTCCCAGCACCAAAAAAACTAAATAAAATAAATGCACATCCCTGGTGCCTTTTCGTCTTCTTATATGGGCACATTCCTATTACATTGGGGCTCCACTTTGTGACTTCATTTACTTGTAATTACCTCCTTGAAGGTTCTATCTCTAAATGAAGTCATACTGGGGACAAGGGGCTCATCATACAATATTTTTTGGATAAGTACAATTCAGTCTATAGCACTATTATCTATTTTTTCTCTCCTTATACTATTTTAAATTACACTGTAATAGTTTGTTTTTCTGTTTCTTGTTTTTGAAGGTACTTCCTGTGTCTAATTTTCTTTATATTTTTAAGTTAATGTGCCTATCCTGACTTGATATGATGTCCAACAAAAAATGTTCATTGTTTGTCTTGAATTGATGGATAGCTGAGAGCTGAACTATAGGAGTTATTTTACTTTTGCCTTCTTGAGAGAGAACCAATATGAACCTCTGCTATATTTGCCCACTCCTCCCTGTGATGATGGGGCTCTTTCCAGACCTCATTTAATAAATTTGATAAATTATAACTTCCCCCCTAGCAAGTTGCACACTGTCATTAAGATCTGAAAAATATTTTAAAATATAGCCTGCAATTTAGCTTCTTTCTGGCATAAAACTTTTTGCAAAGTGTTCCCAATAATTGTATTTAATAAAACCTCTTTTTTTGAAGATCAGATATACACACACACACTCTCTCTCTCTCTGTGTCACTGTATCTGTCTCTTTTTTCTCTGTCTCTCTCTCTCTCTCTCTCTCACACACACACACACACACACACACACACACATTTTAACCTGGATACAATCACTCAGGCACAAATTTCAAATTACAGGCATAAGACTCAAATGAATATATATATATTTGGTACTGGGTATTAATCCAGGGACTCTTAACCACTAGGACATATCCCCAGCCCTTTTTTATATTTTATTTAGAGACAGGGTCTTGCTGAGTTGTTTAGCACCTTGCTATTGCTGAGGCTGGCTTTGAACTTGCAATCCTGCTTCAGCCTCCCGAGCTGCTGGGATTACAGGAGTGAGCCACCATGCCCAGCTATTAGTATGGTTTTAAGCACCAAGAGGAGACATTTTATTCTTAGAATCTTTGAAGCAGTTGGTAATTTGGAGTTTATGCACTCCTCAAGTATTCTACGCATTGACTTTCACATTGTGGATTGTTCTTTTTGTTCAATAGTAAATTTTGGAGTCCTTTTTCCCTGGGCTCAAAATATACTGAATTTCTTGCAAGACGGAAATCAAATAATATGTTAAAGCCTATACCATTATTTGGTTTGTAACCTTGAGATGAGTCACTAGATATTTTAGCACTTCAGACTTCTCGTTTTGAAAAGTGCTATGATAGTATTTGCAACTAGCTTTTAAACATATGTACAGGAATACCCTGGAGGTTAATTACATTTAAAAATCTGCAAATTGCTTCGAGTTTCTTGGGGTTGGAGGCCATATAAATATAGCTGTCATTCTTTTCCTGGGACTTGACCAAATTTCTTTTAAAAGCAAAAGGTTTTCATCTTGTTTTCCTGAAGCATGACCTATGTTAGCAGTCATGATGCTTTATAGCATTGATGCAGCTGCCTACTGAACCATTTAGAGCACCTTTCGATCTGGAAACTTTGATTACATTTTATGATCACTCTTCTAAGGTCAAGGAATTTGATTTGCATCCATCAGGCAAACAGAAGGAGGAAAGTCCCTTCTGAAGCCTTATCGCCAGCTTTTCTTAGGTATTTTCCAACATTTACATATACATTCAGCTTTTCAGAATTGTCTTGGTTATAGATACTTTGTGCTTTTGCTGTCATATTGCAATGATTGAAAACATAAAATTGTGGGCTTTGCAGAGTCTGGAACAAATGTAGGATTTCAATTTATTAAGTTGTTTTTGGTCCAGGAGACCCACTGCCATTTTGAAAGGTTCCAGAAAGCAGAAGTACTTGTTTGACAAAAACAAGTAGCCACACATCAGACAATCATTTTGTAAAGGGCATGAAGCTGGTGGAGCCAACATAATTTAGACCGCAGATGCTGCACTAACTTCCTCCTGGGATTTGGAGAATCAGCCCTGGAGCTGCCATTTCAGAAGCTGTCTACTAAGCCACATGTGGGAAAAGTTAAAACAAATTAAGTCTTAGAAACATTTAATCCTAATGCTCTTTGCTAACTTTATTAGACCTGAATAAAGAAATATTTGGTATCTGAGGACTATCAAGATGAGTTTGAAGAGCTGTGAAAGTCAGATGGTACCAATCCCAGCTTTCAACCTGACAAAGAAACTAACATATAGCAGGGGGTAGGCAGTTATTCCATACCCTGGAGTCAGGAAAAAAGGTGGAATTTAATATTTGAAGGATGGCTGTTCACAGAGTTTCATTTGACTTGTTGCAACTCGATGTCAGATTGTGGCAAGAGTAAAGAATGTCAGAAACCCTGAGTTTTATCAAATGGTTTACATAGGCTATTTACAAGGTCACCTTTAGTTTCACTACAGAGCTGCTATGATTTCCTGTTTTGTCAGAATATCATTACCACCTCATGCAATATCTATAACATTTTTTGAAAAACAATTTTTTTGAGAGTAGTTATGCCACAGACCTCTGTATTTAATAAAGATGTCTCAGTAAACTTCAAAGCATTTTCCCAACCCTTCATTTTTGTTGGCTTATTCTATAGTTAATTGGTAATCAATCTCTGTCAAGATAAGCAATTTGATCTACCTTAATGGAGTAACAAAGGGAAGTGATAAAAACTCATTTCATTTTAATATGGCCTACAATGCAGATATGACATGAGTTAGTGCAGATGTTGTTTCTAATTCATAGAAAAGAAACGTCCCAATATATCACGAATGTACCAATACCACATCTGTATGCAAAAATTATGCATTAGTGCAGTGTCCCATTAGATATTAATTACACATTATTGAGGAAGCAATTATTAGTGTAACAATTGTTTGGAAATTTAACAAATGAATAAGGCTGTGTTTACTTGACCTCAAATACTCAATTCAGAAATCTCCATTAAAAAAAAAAAACAATATGACAACCCTTTGGGGTGGATGCCCATGCCAATACAACTTGAGAGTATGAGTTTGTATTTTAAGGAGCTGAGCCATTGTAGCATTGTGCATAACCCCTGATAAGTAATTAAACATGAGCTGGCACGGTGGTGCAAGCCTGTAATCCCAGCACTTTGGGAGGCTGAGTCAGGAGAATCATGAGTTCAAAGCCAGCCTCAGCAACAGCAAGGCACTAAGCAACTCAGTCAGACCCTGTCTCTACATAAAACACAAAATAAGGCTGGGGATGTGGCTCAGTGGTCAAGTATCCCTGAGTTCAGTCCCAGGTACCAAAAAAAAAACAAAAAAAAAACAAAGCCTCCTTTCCTCATTTTGCAACTGAATTGATTTCACTGTAGGATCCAGAGTTTCTTCATTTAGCATGAGAGGAAGCTGTTTAGATGATAGTCAAAAGCATGTAGACATAGCCCATATGTTGATCTGAAAGGATAAGAACGATGGCTAAGAAAAGTTTGTATCTAACATAAGGTTGATCTAAAATCAGAGGAGTGACACAAAAGAATAAAGAAATGAGTTGATGTGAAGTATGCATCTGGTTCTAGAGCAAATCTTATTGTAACACACTGTTAGTTGTATTGCCAAGAATTCAAGCAGCATAGATCTAATAAACTAACTGAAGATTGCCAAGTATGATATAATGATTTTTTGTGTGTATATTAATGTAGGCATATCAAAGTTAGGAAAGGAATGACTGTATATACAGTGAATTATGTAGTTTCCATATTTAGAATTGCATTTTTGTTTTTATGATAATCACAGTGAAACTTTTTTTTCCGGTACTTGTTGGTAATGTGAATTGAACCCTGGGGTGTTTAACCACTAACCCACATCCCCATCCTTTATTTTATATTTTATTTACAGATAGAGTCTCAATAAGTTGCTTAGGACCTGGCTAAATTGGTGAAGCTGGCCTTGAACTTGTGATCTTCCTGCTTCAGCCTCCTGAGCCACTGTGATTATAGGCATGCACCATCATGCCAGCCACCTAAAACTTCATGTTGAGTCCATGGTCAGGAGCAAAATTTCTACCTAAATTTATTTATTTATTTATTTTCAAAATATAATTTTAGTTAAATCTAAATGACTCTTAGCAAGAGACAGGAACAAAGGAAACATTTTATTTGCTCCACCTGGCATATGCATCTGTGTCCCTGTGCTATATGCATGTGTGTTTGTATTAATTCTTTTGAGGTTAATAGCAGGTAATAATCCCAGTGTTTGCACATGTATAATTTCATAATATTTATGAACAGATAGAGCAATCCAATTAAATTAGTTTCTGTCAGAACAGTCAATATACAAGATAGAAGATTTTGAATTTTGGATTAGCTATATTGAAACAACAGGATTCTGTGATTTCACACATTCTAAGTTGGCTTAATAAATCAATAAACATAATTTTTAATTGTATAGTTTTCTCTGTCAGTCCATGAATCTTAATCTGTACTTCTGTTACATGTAAAGCCTCAATAAATTGTTGATTTGAAGGGAACTGTGTTCAATAGTTTAAGATGCCAGTGACTGGAGGTTGTTGCCTGAATACTGAGTTAACTCTTTGCTCTGTGCCAGGCATTATGCTAAGTGCCTCTATGTATGTTATCCAAATTAAGATACTATCATTACAAGGAAAATAAAACAAGAAAGAATAAAACTTATGAGGATGCAAATTAGTTGCTCAAGGTAACAGTTTGAAAATAACACAGCTCAGGTTCAAGTTCAGATTGTTCTGACTGCAACCAATATGGTTTCTTTTTATTCCAGCTATAATACCCTTCAAACAATTGTGTGTGTATCCAAATACAGATAAACATATTCATATTCATTTAAAATTTATTTGTGAAATAAAATATTGAAGTAAGTTGTTGTTTAAAACATCTTAATGCTGTGTCCTTACAAAGGTCTCTAGGACAGTTCATTAAAAAACTTAAATTTAAGTAAGCTTAATTTTAAAAAATCAGTTTTAACTACATTTATAAATGGACTTTACAGTAATTCTCCATGCATTGCAATTGATCACTCTGCATATTAAATAGCTTTCTGGTTCTTCCTTCCCCTATTATGAGAATTCTGCTCTCCAGGACAGGTGTATGTGCTTTTGCTATCATCTGTCCTATCCAATTTAATCTTCAATACATCCAATTAATTGACTGACCAATACAATATTAGAAAGCAATATGATTCAGAAAACTGAGTGCAGTTCAGGATGACACACCTAGGTATAGAAAATAGACACTAAGTCCTGCATTATCGGCTTTGAGTGGTTATTACATGGAGACTAGAGCCAATTCTTCAAACTGATGAGTGTTTCCCTAAGCATTGCATTGTTGAATTAGGACTTCTGCATTCTTCTGCAAATGCTTCCTGGCTCATCTACATGTATTCCATGTGAAAACCCTATTTGTCTCTGACTACAAACCAGTCAACATCTTTTTTTTCTGTGTATGTTTACTTTCGTCCACATTCAAGTGAAAGATATCAAGTTAAATTGAAATGCTCTTTTCAGCTACACTACTTCCCAAAAGGCAAACACCTTTCTTGCAATTTTCATGCAATGGGTAATGTTGATAAATTATAAGATAATGCAATAAAAGAGAATTTATCTCAGCATCTCCATATAATATTTCTTTAAGAAATCATTCACGTGCTGCACTTGAAGAGGCAAGGCAACATTTCTCCCATAGACAGGTGAATAAGTTAATGAGCACAAAGGCGATAGCTGAAGAGGAAGATGGACAATCTGACACCTGATGGTTTTGTCTTGTTGTAATCTCAAGTTTGCACTTGCCCACAGGGAAATTAGAAGGGAATGGCAATAAACCACTACTTGCTGACAAAGCAGACTGCTTTGTGAAGGCATTCCAACCTATTGACAAATACATGGCAAAGTATTTAATTTATCAGAGTGAATTGTAGTTCATTTTCCATTCTAGGGTCAGTCTATTTGTCTAGATCTGAAGATGTGCATGCAGATGGAAGTTCTGAGATTGAGCTAAAGGGGATCAGTGTTAACAGTTGATGATTATCTAGTTTATATCATTTATATATGATATCATATATAGCGTTTTTTGTACTACATATGTACTTTTCTTTAATTCACATTATTCATTTTATTTCATTCTTTTTGTTCTTTATAATTAAAACTCAGTCTGACTCTTATACAGTTTCACCTGCAGGAAGCAAAGGGAATTTAGGAGTGCCACAGATGTTTGAGCAGATAGAAGGATTTTCTTGGTCTATTCTTACTTTTCCTGATTTGTGAAGCACGACTTCTAAACTTACACTTATCTCAAGAAAAACGTTTAAAATTGTTTACTTACCCAATCTTCCTCTTACATTGCCTCAGCATCAGAATTCTAAGATATTTGATACTGAATAAAAAAAAAAAGACAGGAAGGTATTTAGTTACAAATCGCAATTAAAATGTAATTCTTCTTTCCTTTCCTTTTTAAGATATTCTGTTTATGAATATAATATTTAGATTCAAGCGAATTCAGCTATAGTATGTTCAAGAAGTAGAATAATATTTTATGAGTGTTTTAAGTGTTTCTTCCACTTTCCACATAGCTTCACTTTGGTTTACAAGAGTCTAACAGAGATATCTAATTTTTCTTAGTAAAAGTTCTGGGAGTGTCTCGATTTTCATATAGTTATTAGAAAGGAGATATCCTCCTAATTCACAATTATAGGGAAATATTTGCTTTCTAGTGCTTAATTTAGTCAAGTAATAGAATTTCACTTTAATTAACTATTTTATAGACTTACCTATTGGCCAGGAGTTGTGATTTACTCTAGGAATACTCAGATGGATAGGAATTCTGTCATAAGGGGCTCAAAATACAGTTAGAAAATTGGACATAGAAATATATTTAAATACACAGTTTGGGAGAACAAGGATAAAAACATTTCTGTAATCTAGTATATGTCAGGAAAGATTGTAGACTAAAGGTGAACTTTAAGTTTTAAATTACTAACTGTTCATTAGGCAATTTGGAGATAGGTGTTGGGGGATATATGTTGGGACTGGAGATGTTGATAACGTAACTGTGGTGAGAACACAAGGACAGGCACAAGTGTCCCCAAAGTCCTGCCACAATGAGGGAATTGTAAGTAATGTTTTGTGAGCAAACAAAGGAAGATGAAGAAAGTAGGAAGTAGAGTTAAAGCTGAAGGGGCCAGATCAGGGAGAGACTTATGTATCATACTAAGGAGTTTTTATTTATCCTATGGTAAACAGGGAACCATTAAATGGTTTTAATCAGGAGCAAACGTGATTAGATTTGCATTTTACAAAAATCAATCTGGCAGTAAAAGCCAGATGGATTGCACAAGACTGGAGGGAAACACTATTTAGGAGCTTATTATTATAAATCAGACTGTGGCTAAGATTTTCACTGAGGTAACAGGAGTAAAAACTAGGAGGAGAGACCAGATACAAGAAATGTTAAGGAGGTACTATTGGGAGAAGCTGACAACTGATTTGTTTGTGTTATGGTGGCAGGAATGATAGTCACAATGAGGAGTTAATCACAGTCTAGCTGTCCAGTTTATGATCTTGAAGACAGGATTGGACTTAGCCTGGAAATTTGGAAACCAAGCACCCAGTATAAAGGTAGTAATTGGATATGAAATTGGTTGTGATTACTCAGAGTCTTTTTTGACTAGAGAAAGAAACAGTACAAAGATAAAAATCCTGGAGAATAAGACAAATGTACATGGAACCTACAGAGAAATTGGACCCAGCCAAGAAGACCAGGAGAATTGTTAGCCAAAATACAAAGGATATTAGGGAAAAAAAAGAAAAAAGTTCCATTAAAGCCATCAGAGGACAAGGTTTCAGGCAGTAGCCAACAGTATCAAATGACAAGTAGTGATCAAGTAAAAGGAGGGTCCTCTGGATTTGGTAATTGTAGATTGCTCTCACTCTTTATTAAAGCAAAATCAATGTAATAAAAGACTGGTCATCGTATTGTCATGGATGGACATAATGAACACAGTATTTGAAGCATAATGGAGTGTAATATTTGAGTGGAAACTGAATAATGCAATTAGGGAAGGATGTAAAAACAAAGGAAGTTTGTGGTGATGGTGCAAAATAGCGACTTAAAAATGTTTACAGAATTAGCAAAGAAAGAGCTGAGAGAGAGAGGTCAAGCAAATACTAATCATTAGGGATTAAAAATAGAGTACTTAACAGTAAAGCAATAGATTATGTTGATATTTTGCTTGTCTTTGATAATTCCATTTCTTATGAAAAACACCAGATGGAAAATAAGTTTGAAATTATATGTATATTTTTTTCATAAATAAAATAATAGAAAGAAAATATTCTGTATACAACACAGTGATTGCTATAAAATATCTACTGTATTTGCACAAATGATAATGTGAATGTCCTGAATGGAACTTCTTTTTTGGTAGCTATTATTCATTTGCATGCATTATGTCACTTTATCTCTCTACAATGTGTGCACTTATCTATCAAGTTTATATAAACATACATATTCATCTCACAGATGACATGTCATGTTCTGGTCATGTCTTTCTGGAAGGGATAGTCTGAAACTAATTTCGGGTCTGAAAAGAATAAATGCCAAATATCTTATGATTATAAAATCATAGACCTGCAGGTCTTAAAGCACGTGCACACTGAATTCCCGTTTCCTAAAAATAATCCAGTCATGATTTTTAATTCCTTCTCCTGAATGAGCAGTAATACCCATTTGAAAAAGTCCTGGTTGGAGATTCTTGAAGGAAGGCAATTCATGGCAGTGGAACTTGGAAACATAATTGACTCATGTGGGGATTAAACCTGTGACCTTGGCTTCATTAACATTTTGCCCCAACCAACCAAGCCAAGCAGCCTAAGGCCTAAAGCTAATAAGGTATTGGTGCATAATAAACAATTTCAAATAAGACTATGCAGACTTCTCACAAGTCAAAAATAAAAGCTAAGTAAAATAAAATCCTGAATAAAGTTTTTTTTCCCTTTAAACAATTATGTGAGTTTTAAGAGGTTTGTTTGTAAAACTTAACCTGAGGTTATTTCTACTTGCAAAGAAGTACATGTATATGCATTTGTATACTCACAAGGAGGACAATATTGGTTTCTTTTTACTAACTTCACCAATGGATGAAACTAATATAGAAATGTTATGAAAAATTGGGCAAAATAAGATTTCCAGTTTTAGGACCAACTTGAACAAAGGTTGGAAATTGTCACAGTCTCACAAGAAAAATAAAACTGAACGTAAGTGAAAATCAGCAACTTTTCCTGGATTCACCAGAGAAATGATGTTGCAGGGTATATTTTTCATTTGGAAATATGGAGAAATGGTAAATATGGTGAAAAGATCAGATCTGCTTGTTCTTTGCAGGAGCAAAAGCTGCTGGAGCCATAAATTGGTAGGTACACCAAATTTCTGATTTGTCAGATTGCTAGAATCGGAATTTGAATTAGCAGGAGAACAACAAACCCCTAGAGGTTGAAATTTTAGAGGAGAATCTCACTTTGGAGGGTTACCTCCAGGAACTCTACCAGGTTTTTGGAATGAAATTCCAAGAAAATCTCATCCTGATACTGGCAGAGTGAAGGAACAAGTAAACATTGTAAAACATGCCCCAGTGTTCTCTATAATGAACACCTATTTTCTAAAGGAAAAGATTTTGGTAGATCCTGATCTCACCTGGAGCAAGAGTAATCCCCCCAAATAGGTCAATTCCAGCCTCCTGGTTTTTCAGGTCAGGAGAGGGAGGAAAAGAAAGCTATACCAATGGCAAAACATTTGTGAAGGTCATAGAACTAAGACAGAGGTCATGAAAAGACTGAGATTACTCATAATCTTGTACTCTTTTTATACAACACCCTCTATCATGACACCAGCTATACTCTTACATAATACCAGAGGATCATAGTTAATAAAATTTCAAGAATGCTCTCTAAAGAGGAGAACTTACATTAATTCAAGAGAGACAAAAGCACAATGAATAAATTTCAAAATTCTGGACTGTCTAGCCAAAGCAAACGATTATTATCAAATTATGAGCTAGAGTATCATAGATGTTCACACTAAAGGCTGATTTATTCAGTTCATAATATCTTATACATCATGTCCAACTTTCAATAAGGAATTACATAACATGGAAAAAAGTCAGAAGAATCTTCGTTTGAGGAGAAAAGAGAAGCCAAAGAAATAAACTCATATATTATAATTATTTTGGAATTTTTCTGAGTTTTAAAAAATCTTTATATCTGACTAATATATAAAGGAATTGGAAAATATAAGCACGTTCAAATAAATGGGTAAACAAATCCAGAGGGATAGAAATTCTATAAAAGAATAAAGAAAATATATAAGAAATTAAAAACAGTCCAACAGAAATGAAGAATGTCTCTAATGGGATTAGAAGACTTGACCTAGCCAAGGAAAAAAAATCAATGAGCTGGAAGTCAGACCAACAGAAAATTTCCACAGCAAAATATAAAGAAAAAAGTTAAAACAAACACACACGAAAGGGAGTATTCAAGAACAGTGGCAGAAGTACCGTTATTAGCAGTTAGGTATGCTCAGTGTGTCAGAGGCTTAAGAAAATAAGAGTGAATCATTTCATCAACAGCCTTGCTTCAGTGCTGCTGCAAGTTCTGACAAGATATCTTAGCAACTATCAACTGTTAACAGGAAGGAGAAAGATTAAATCAGGGAAGGACAATGATATATCTGCTCAGAAGGGTCTAATTGCTAAGACATCTTAAGTAAGACCCTGCACAATCAACAAAATCTAAGAAAATAGGATGATTGAGACCAGAGCCCACTGACCACAAATTCTGTAAAAACAGTTCAAGTTAGGACTTGTGAGCCAGGTGAAGACTGCCAAGAGTTGCCCTTAAGTTGTTAGTTAATGTTAGCTGTGAAACCAGAGTAGAAAGGAGATACTTGTTTGGGACCTTCTAATAATCTCCCTCCTACTCCAGTAAAATCTTGGACACAAAGAAGTGAGTTGTTGCTCTCTTCCCTGAGAGCATTCAGTCTTTTCCTTGAAGGTGCACCCCCTACCTTTTTTCTTTCTCATCTAATAATCTTTGCTATACTTTTACTAAGTCTGGTGTCATGCTTGAACTCCTCTCATGTCAAGACAGAAGAGCCCAAAGAACACAATGCATTCTCCAGTAAGATCTTATCTCAGGTATCCTCCTATCTACATTATCAGTGTAACATTTTGTAGTTGAAATAAGACAAGAAGAAAAAAGAACAGACTAGCAGAAATATTTGAAATAATAAGGGCTGAAAAATTTCCAAAATTAATGACAACCATCCATGTATAGACCAGGAAACTCAGGGAACACAAATTAGGATAATTTCCAAAGAAAAAGAAAAAAAAGAATTAACAGCAACACCTAGACATATCATATTCAAACTACAGATAATCAAAAACAAAGAGAAAATCTTAAAAGAAAGTAAGAAGGAAGATGAGAGACATGTTAACTATGGAGAAATAGGACTAAGAATTACAGTAGACTTTCATCTAAAGTTATGCAGGTTATAAAACAATACAGTGAAATATTAAAAGTTCAAGGGCTAAAAACAAAAGAAAAATCCTCACCAACCTGAACTTTTATATCCATTGAAATTATATTTCAAAAGTGACAGAGAAGTATATCCTCTGATTTAAAAAAAAAAAGCAGCTCAGGAAATTTATAATCACCAAAACTGCTGTCTTTAGTTAACTTAGATTTCTAAACTCTAAAAAACATACCAGATTGGGTGTCTTATGCAACAGGGATTTATTTATAGTTCCGGGAAAAGATGTCCCATATTAAGTGGTCACTATGCTCAGTATCTGGTGAGGACTCCCTCCTTGGCTCGAAGATGATCTCACTTTTTGGCTGTGGCCTCTCGGGGTAGAGAGCTCTGATATCACTTCTCACTACAGGTCTCTTTGGGACCTATGTTTCAACAAAAAGTTCATTGACTTCAGACTACAAACATAATTTCTTAAGGGAAAAAAAGGACAATGTATACTTCATAAATTAAAACTCTTACTGTATTAAAGACCTCACTAAAATGGATGAAAAGACACACTGCAGTCTAGGAGAAAAATTTAACTGACATATTCATAAAGGGAATTGCATTTGGAATATATATAGAATATTAATACTCAACAGTAAACAAACAATTAGAAAATGAGCAAAAATCTTTCTAATTTTTTCAGAAAGAAAGCAAGAAACTTGAAGAGACTTCTCAACAAAGAAAATTTACAGATCAAAAACAAACATGAAAAGATGTTCAATACTGATAGTCATTTAGGGAAATGCAAATTAAATCTGTAAGGAGAAATTACTATTTACTTATAAGAAAGACAAAAAGCTTAGTAATAACACCAAATGCTGGTGAGAATGCTGATGGGAATGTAAAATGGTACAACCACTCTGGAAAAAAATAAAACATTCTTACTAAAATATGGTCCAGCAATTGTACCATTGGGCGTTTTTCCTAGATACGTGAAAACTTGTGTTCATCCAAAACCTGTATGCAAAGGTTCATACAGCTTTATCCATAAAATATTTCCAAATTCTAAATTAATGAAAATGTCCTTCAAGTATGAGTCTCTAAATAAACAGTGGCATAATCATACCATCAAATATCTGCAGTAATAAAAAGGGACAGACTGTTGATACAAGTGACAACTTGAATGTGCCTCAAAGGCCTTAGACTGAATGAAAAAAGCCAGCCTCCCATAGTTGTTACTAATTGGTTGCATTCAGATAAAATTCTTGAAGTAGAATTACAGAGATGGAAAAAGATTAATAGTATACAAAGTCTTAGGGATGGAGAGAAGTTAGGTGTGACTTTTGAATCAGAACAAGAGTAGCTTGCAATACTCCTGCATCTTTATTGCAATAGAGATTATATTAACTGCATACATGATGAAACTACTATAAACAAAGACACAAACACACATAGAAAATAATTTGGCACTGGTAAAATCTGAATAAAGTCTGGATTATATCACTATTCATTTCCCTGTTTTGATATTGTGGTGTAGTTTTGCAAGTTGTTGTCATGGGGGGAAAGAGAAGGCAGGGTATATAGGATTCCATTCCACATTATTTTTTTAGCTTTATGTCTATGATTATCTCAACATTCAGACAGGATTTTTGAGTAAAAATTACATTCAAAAAGTTGCTTGTCCCACTATCATTTTACAATGGGCACTGAATTATAATGTATTATTTGGAAAATTCTCTCTATTAATGCAATAAAAAGAGAAAACTATCATTCATTTGTTTAGGTCATATTTTCAGAGATCTGCCTGGGTCTGTGGGTGGCTCATTTGTGAAGGATGCAGAAGAATTCAGTATACTATTTTATGCCTGTATATTGTACTTTATATCTTCCAAAGCTCTTTACACATCTGATATTGTATGAATGCTACTGAAACCACAGGATTGGTTATGTCTAAAATTAAAACATTTAGTCATACAGATTAAACACAACATCCAAGATCAGAATAAAAATTTCTTATATAAGAAAGGAAAAGAGGCCATTTTTCTAGTCTGTTCTATTGTACAATGTGTTTTTAGCTACTGCATGATTCTCTCCTTGAAAATACAATTACAATCAAATATAGGTGTTTATTTTTGAGTTCTATTGTACAAAACACTGAGTAATGCAGTGGGAAATAATGGTAGCCTTTCTTAGATAATATTGAGCAATCCAAAGTCACATATGAGTGCAAATATTAAATATATCCATGGGAAGAACATAGGCAGACTTTTAAGAACCTGTTTTATGATTACTTAACAAATACAGCCATGAGCAATAGGAAATACCATGACCATGCTAAGAACAATTTTAGACAAATTGAAATTTATCAACTTTTTAGATGTGGATGCTAATCAGAATATATCAGAATACCTTTGCTCAGTGAGAGTGTTATATTTTAAGAGGGATATTAAAACTAGAATGACTCTAAATAATGCTCATCTGATGAGTGTCTGAGAAAAAATGGGATTTGTTCACTTGGATTCCAAGATAAGTTTTAAGAAAGGCTATGGAAATTCCTAAACAGAATTATGATGTTGTTTTTAGTGGAAGAGAGAAGAAAGTTGCTCTTTATATGACATAATTAGTCCCAATATGAAATATAGTTTGAGTTAAAGTAGAAAACATTTTTTAAATGATAAAAATCTAAAAAGTGCCCAGCCTAAAGATTCAAGAGGAAGAAATATTTTGTCAAAATGATATGCTCACATTTTGGAGACTATTAAAGCAGAAGTTCTCTAAATGTTTCCTACATTTGGAGCATATAGCTTCTTATCTTTAAAAGCTGTTAAACAACAAGAAAAACAAAAAGGGAAAAATCTTCTGTTTCCTTTCAAATATACTTTTTTGGACACATCAAAATATACACTTAAAACACTTGCATAAATGTAAATAATTTGTACAAGGGAAAATTAAGTCTACTTGTGAGATGAGCAGAGCAGGGGCGCTACCTATGATCTAGTGATCCCAATTCTACTTTCTACTTCTATGAATTAAACTTTTTAGATTCCATACACAAGTGAGATGCCCTCTTCTTTTCTAACAGATATTCAGTAATGACAGAATATAGCAGCATTAGGTTATGCTGTTATTAATTTTAAATAAAACCTATGGTTAGTCTTTCTGAGGGATCTGGTCCTCCACTGATACCCAGCATTGCTGTGGTTCACCACATTAATGAAGTGCTCTACCATTCACACTAAAGGCTCCCTGAATGTCCACCCAGCTGTGTATTTGTTCCAACAGCATTTCTTTCTGACATAGAGAAGGATTATGCTTTACTAAGAAGTATACTGTTGGTTTTAAAGGGAAAAGAATTTAAAGTTTCTAATTCTTTCTCTGCCCCAATTATCACAATGCCCATCACCACCACACTCCACCACCATTAAAAGAAAAGTGCTAATTGGATCAATCAAAGGACACTAATTAAACTACTTTTTGTTGTTGGGAATCAAGGTGGAGGGATATTCTATATTGGGAAATAGGTGGCTTTTTGTCTCTGAATCTTTTTAATAAATGCAGAGTGATGAAGTGGCTTATATTTTTCCTTTCATTTCTGAGAAACTCTCCCTTTCATCTCACTCTAAGTGTGTATCTCTATCAATGTCTCTTTATATCTCCCTTTTTTTCTGCCATGTGTCTGGATAAATATGGCAGAGCTGGTGCAGTTGTTTATGCAGCGATCATATAGATTATCCTAAAAGTCTGCCAGGCACATTGTCCCACCCCTACAATCTTGGAGTTTGACGGCTTAGACCATCACTGGAAGTGCTGTGCCACCGGCACGAGAGATGGAAAATGCAGGTTGCATTGTACCCAAAACAACTTGCTTTGGGTACTAGGAATTGAACCCAAAGCTACTTCACCACTGGTCTACACCTCTGGCCCTTTTATTTTTATTTTGAAAATGGATCAAGCTGAGTTTCTGAGGCTGACCTTGAACTTGTGATCCTCTTGCTTCAGTCTCTAGAATTGCTGTCAAGGCCACTTTTTATTTTAAGCCCCACACCCCCCAAAATTCCATTTCTCCTCCCATAGCTCATTAAGCATCTACACTTGGGAGCTTCAGCCTAACAGTGATATATCTCTTTTGTGAACTGCAAGGTAGAAGTGAGTTACTGTTAAAAGACAGGTCTCAGAGTTTTCCAGTTATTCTGGTCAAAATCCATCCTTATGTCACTTATTAATACCTAAAACAAACTCTCGGTTCCTTTCTTTTTCTCTCCCATGCCCTCAATAAACTCTTCACACTGTAACTTCTGTTTTATTGGAGTCAATTTGAAAAAAATCAAAAGAAATTTATTTGAAGAAAAATATTATATCCATGGATGCACTATGAATATTGTACCTAAATTTTAAAAAAATAAGAATCCAATAACCTGAACTTTTAGTTAAGCAAATTGTTACACCTTCAGCTTTTTAGGGAAAAAATTCAAATGACCCAAAAAAGAAATAATAAACTAGGTTGATATCAGGGCTTTGGTAAAATGCAATTTCCAGAGTTTTACTTATATTCACTAGAGTTTCAGTCTGATCTATGCCCATAAAATGAGGATTGATGTTTAGAATGATGTCCCTGAGGCATTGCTGGATTCTGAATCGTGAAAGATTCAATTACCTTCAATAAACTGAACTTAACTATCTCAGGAAAGGTGATGAATACAAATTAGAAATATCATCAACAAGCAATGTTCAAACACAGAAGTTTTTTGATTAACTATCAGGTAACTAGCATTTCTGATTTATTGGAAATTATTCTCTAAGCATCTTAGAAAAATAAAATTTATTATATGCTCTTTGTTTTTCAGCTTACTGAGGGACAGTACCAACATTTGGGTTTTCTACAGAAACTTAGATTTGAAAAATGACTGGGAAAAGACTTCATATGTTTTGAATTATTCTTACAGAATCTCCTCTGTAACAGCGATTATCTTAGCTTGGACACCGGAATGAACCATTTTAAATGGGTCTCCTTTTATGTACAGTCCCCTGCCTATGTTATACCCTGTAACATAGACAACATGATTTTTTAAAATAGAATTAAGTTCCTTCTTTCTAATTTGTTACAAGATGCTGTGCTCCAAGTTCATTTAATTCCACTGTCTTGTTTCTTATTGTGATGCTGAGAAATAGGATCACTCAGCAGCCTCACATTATGCTTTAGAAATAATCTAGAAATGAATCCTTGCATACATGAAGAATTAATGCATAATGATGTTTCCAGTCAGTAGCAATAGAATTCATTATTCAATAAAAGATGCTGACCCAAATGGATGACCATCTAAAAGAAGGCAAGATTAAGGCCCTATCATGTGTTATATAAATGTAAATTCCAGATGAATTATATACTTAAGTGCAAGAATCATAACTATAATACTAAAAAGGTGAAAAATATGATACTATTAGTTTAAAAATAATAATTATAACATTATTGGAAAATCTAGTTGTTTAAATGTGAACTTAGTTTGGGGAAGTCCCCAAACCAATATTTTTAATTTAAGAATGAAATTTGCAAGAGGTTTCCATCAACTATGAAATAATAGATTAGGGAAAATATGGAACTTAGAAAATATAAGAAGCATTTAAAGATTAATAAAAAAGAAATAAACAACTTAAAATGTGGGGACAAAGTTATTAACTTTGAAGATATTTCATATAAAAGCAAATCCAGATTGCTAGATAACATGAAGAGAAACTCAAACTTAGTGGTAATCCAAGAAGTAAAAGAAAAATAATCTGAAGATACCACATTTACCTATTATGTAAGCAAACATTTAAAAGTCTAATGCATTTGTCCCTATCACTACCAGTGGACCAGTTGAGAACAGTTACTCACTCATTCCTGGTGGAAATTTGAGCTGCTAGAGCTTTATGAAATAGTTTAGTAATAACTATTAATCAAATAATAAAACACTTCCAACTATGCAGTCAAATAAGAGGGACCCTCCTGTAGGAACTTTAAGCAAGCGGAGTGTGTGTGTACACACATTCTTCTGTGTGCTTGTGTGATTTCATAATTTTTTACTGTGACAAAAACCTTTCCAGTGAATTATATTTATTCAAGATGGAAAGAACAGAAAACAGGTTATCAAGAGAGGTTATGAATGGTTCCCTTCCCTCCAAACAACCTTTCTTAAAGTGTACTGCATCCAACTCTCTCTTTGAATTTTTAGCACTCCACACACATTCACATATCTATCCCTCTTTCTCTCCATCATGGATGTAATTCCATGAACCTAGTCTGTCTCCCTTATCAATAAATGTCACTTCAGAGTACCAAAAGTGCACAAAGCAAGTGCTCAACACATATTTGTCAAATTTAGGAGGAAACATGGTTTCCATCTCTGTTTACATCTGGTGACCCCTCTCACCCACTAAAACAAACAGTTCATTGCATCACAAGATATGGGTGCTGTTTGAGAGAGGAAGAAACAGAATTAAAAAAAAAAAATCAGAATCTATCCCAAGCACTGGGATGTAAATGTTGTAAATGTTGTCTAATTTGATGTTTTGACAAACCATACTAAGACCCTCATACGTGGATGACAAAACAATTAATTAATTAAAAGAAAGACAAAATTTGGAATAACGTCTACTTGGTTTTCCAATAGCTGACATTTACAGTCTACGGTACAACTTGCACCTTAGTGTTCACATGTATTGATTTATTAATTCACATGGAAAATCCCATAATAGTACATATTTAAAATTTAATCTGTGGTAATATACAAACACACCCTTATGTATAATGCCCATCACAAGGTTTGAAACACAGATCACCTAATATCCATATTCATGTCATGTCCTATTCAATATGCAACACTTCAGATCTTTTTTTTTTGATGTGTTGCCTATGAAACAAATACTTCAAATCTTAAGATCCATTTTTCATTTTGAAATTCACTTTTAAAGTTACTATCTTGAAACTCAGTTGAATATTTATTGAAGGGTCCTTATCTATCACAAGACTGTAAGTAATGTAGTTAACTTGTTTAAGCCTCAGTTTTCTCATTGGTAAATGTTGATAAAACTAGTATCTACCTCATAAAATAATTTTTAAATTAATTAATGCTGATGAAACCATATCTGTTTAAAGCACTCAATAAATATTAGCAACTCAACATTATTATTCTTTTTAACTTCAACATCATATTTTATTGGGGGATTGCAATTGAAAACAATGAGATCTCACAACATACCTTTTTTAGTGGCAAAATACAGACCACTGACAACGACCAAGTGCTGATGAAAATGCAGAGCAATAGGAGTTCTTATTTATTGCTAATGAAAAAACCCAATGATACAGCCACTTTGAAAGACAGTTTTGCAGTTTCTTACAAAATAAAATACAGTTTTACCATTTGATGTAGCAATGCATTCCTTGTGTTGATCCAAATGAATAGAAAACACATAAGCATTATTCTTAAAGCTTTTACATGGCACCTGAAACTCAGCAATTTAAATGACCCGTACAGAACACAAGGCCAGAAATGGATGGAAAAAGGGATTTGAATCATTTTTATCTTATTAGAAATCTTAGGTTCTTTTCCACTGTCTTGTTCTGATGTGCCCTTTGAAGGAGCTATATTATTTGATCGGTGTATATAGTATTTAGATGGTTGAAAGTAATATTGCCTCTGAATCACAGCGTGGCCTCCAAAGTCCCTTTTCTTTCTAGTGAAAAAAATAAAAATAAAACCAGAAAGGGTGCTGCTGCTGCATTTAACTGAGTTTAACAGTATTTGCGGGGTGGTAGTTAAAGAAGTAAATGTTCACAGTAGTGATAATAGCAGACCCTGGGATATTTCACTATTATCAAATCTGTCAGAGCTAATTCTGCTTCACAAGGGTCACTCGTGTTGCATCTCTGTTTGTAATGACTGACAATTGTAGGTATTAAAACCCAGAGGTTATGCACCTCTCTGATCAGGGTTTCTGTAAACAAATGTTGACAATCTGGGGTGTTTGACAATGTGCAGATGGAGGGGTCAATCAGAGCATATGGGCCTTAATTACTAGGGTTCACCAAACTTCAAATGACATTGATACTCATTTCCATTGGAACAAAGATCTAAAATACATTTTCTATTAAAAAATTAACTATAAGCTGCGTTCATAAAGATTGAAGTATGTTGTACTACTTCTATGGCATCAACCCACAGGGTTAATGTTGCTTCATCATTATAGAAGTGTTTCATATGATCAATGTTGGATTTGTCTTGGATGAATTTGCTCTTTGGAGGACAATAACAACATTATTGAAATTAGATAAGAATTGTATTCACAAAAGCTTACCCAACTAACAACATGTAAAATCTTCTAAAATAACTTTTTTTTTTTTTGCAGTGCTGGAGATTGAACCCAGGACCTTGTACATGTGAGGCAAGTGAGCTATATCCCCAGCCTATGAATTAACTTATAACCTGAGGACATCACTTCACTTATTTCACTTTCTCCAAATACAACCTTTTTTCTCCCAAAATATTAGTTGTTACTTTTATATTGTGAAGAGTAGTACAAAGTAAAGATCGACTTTTAAATCATCTTAGAAGAGTAAGTTAAGAATAAATTTTTTCCAGGGTTTTATTTCCACCCTCATTGATTTTCCAAACTCTTCTATAAAATAGGCAGAAAGAGAAGGTATGGTATCTTGTTAACTATGGAGTGACAGACAAATCATGAACCTTTTGTTATTGTAAGATCTTTCCCTCTTAGAGCTCATGGTGAAGGCAGAAGTCCAGAAGTCACAATCTTCTCTCTTTGATGGAATCTTAGGAAGATTTACTGATCTAATAAGGATTGATGAGCAGGCAGTACAAAACATTACTGCCCAAGGGTCTTTTAACCATCACTGTGATAACATCCAATTTAGAGTGTGGTAAGTTGAATAATAACCCTCAAATAATCAATATGACCCCAAATGATATCCACACCCTGTTCTCCAGAACCAGTTTACATCATGTTCCCCTATCTGGTCAAGGGGACATTGCATATGTAAAGTTAATAATCTTCAGAACTTAATAAAGGTCAGATGAGAAGATAATCCTAAACTAGCTGTTGGACACGGTGTAATTGCAAAACTCTTTATGAGAGGTAGGCATGAGAATCAAAATTAGAAAATAAATAAATAAATACAAAGATGAAGCCAATGGTTGAGTAATGTATATTTTTAAGAGGGACGTAGTGGCTATGCTCTAACGAAAGCAGGCAGAAGAAAATAAATTTCTCCCCTGAAGCCTTATGAACATAAATACTGCTGCTGATTTTGTTGATTTTCTACCCACTAAAACATGAAAAAGTAAAATTGTGCTCTTATAAGCCTCTAAGTTTCTGGTGATTTGTTATAGTAGCAACAGGAAACCTATATAAAACAAGCAATGAAGGTATTATCAAGAAATACCAAGCAATGTTGAAAAGTGAATATTAAATGTACCAGTGGGGGCTTCCATCCCATTATGGATGCTTCTTATTTGGGGAAATTTCTCCCTCATTCTGTAAAATTGCAGTTACATATGAATAAATATGTTTTTAATGACAAGTAAAACAAAACTCTAGTTCAATAGATCCAAAATTAAAGGAATTAGGAAAAAAAAAACGTACAAATATCATGGAAGCCAAGGATGACCTTAAAACCAAACAACTGGGAAAACAGGTGCCAGCACCACTCTGGGGAACCCTGTAGCAGGGGTGTATGAGTTAAACAGCACGAATGGTTAATCAAACATGATCTGGAATCTTAACAATTCTTAGTTTCTGTTTTTCACATCAAAATTTTAAAACCCATGATTGACCTAGTGGGGCCAGATGTCCCTACTCTGAATCTGTCAGTCATGGTCAATAAAAAAGGTCATTTGCTAACAGTAGAGATGGGGGAGGGTCATCCCTTTGTATTTCAGAGTATTCTCAGAAAAGAAGAGTTCAGGTGTGCCTAGCAATGGTACTGAGAACTGACTACCCATGGAGCTTCTGACACTGTGGTGTGGCTATCGCTAGATTCATTTGTTTTCTTCCTGAGCAAAGATTACAGAGGAAAAAGGGAAAAATCTCAGATGTAACTCAATTACAAAAGGAAAATGCAAATTGTAACCTGGTAGGTAAATGAAAAAACACTGAATATTAAGTACTAAACACTGCTTAGGCAATCAAAAATTATTAATAAATATAATAGAACACTGTATTATACACATGATTAAAAGAGAAGTTACCTTTAGAAAGCAACATAGACTTCATAATTTCATCACTAAATGTTTACTTCCTGAAGACTATTTCAATTACTGTATATTTGTGTTGTTCTCTTTTTAAAGCTAGCCAAATACACTGGGGTGAGACACCTGGGTTAGATTCCTCTTTCCCCTGTTAAACAAACATCTCTGTGACTTTGGGCAAGTAACTTAACATCACAATGTCTCAATTTCTTAATATATAAAATGAAGATAATACTTATGAAGCATTGTTAGAATAAGAAGCCATTTGTGAAATTACCTCAACATTGTGGGCATTTAGAAGATATTAGATATAGTCCCCTTTCCTGAGGGAAATAGTGTAACTAAAGAAAGTCAAAATGTGTACGTAATAGAAAAGCATTCATGTTGAATATAAAGGAATGAAGCATTTCCTTAAAAGACAAATCTATTTTTAAACTTCTCTATATCTAATACACAGTTTTACACTCATTAGAAAAATATATTTATAATCAATCATAAATTCACTAATAAATTATACACTCCAGGAGTATACATGTTTATCTGAAAAGCTGTCTGATTTTTAAAATCACATGGTTGGTGATTAGTGTATTTAAATCTGCCCTTTCTACATACCCCATTGCTCTTTCATACGGGTAAGGAAACTTAATTTACAACACACATGTGAAAAGCAATGTGTCCATGACAGTACCCCTAGATAAATGCTTATAAAACAAGGATGAAGAAGGCCTGGGATGGTGAAAAGTAGATGAGCAGTGTTTTTGATACTCAGTGTTCTCAATATGGTTAATGTTGGGTAATTGTGTACATTACCTCAAAAGGCAGTGTTTACATGGGCCAGGTCTTAGTCCAGCAGGGGCAGCACAGTATTAGGTTAGAGAAATTTCTGGAGTCGGGCTGCCTGGCTGCAGACCTCTGATGCTCCATTCCAGTAGTGTGATTTTGAGCCATCTTATACCCTCTTGGGGATCATGTTTCCTTTCCAACATAAAAAGGATTATAGTTCTTCCCTTATCAGTTTATTTATGAGGATTAAAAGAGTGAATATTCTAGTCACCGAGAATAGCATAAGGCATACAGTAAGTGTTTCATAATCACTTGCTTAAAAGAGTAACATATTTTAGCATGTTAACATTAGGGTTAAAATCATTATTAAATTGCTTCTTATTGAAATAGCTTGGCATTATTAGATATTTCTAGACAACTAATAATTCTACTATAATCTGCACATGGAAAAGTTGTGTAGGTTTGTGTTCATTTATCTTCCCTCATGCCCAGCCCATGTTTATGCAGACTTCATTGTGAACTCTGTTGAACTGAATTTAGATTGTCTGGATCACCAATTAATTGCAAAGTGGCTGATTAAAAATTTTACCAACTTTAAGTACCTACAGAACAGCAAGTTTTTCATTTATAAACAAAAAACCAATTTGACTTCTTTACATGGTTTACATGAAGATTTGTACAACGTCTGTAAAATACTAGATAATATCTTTGGTTATTGTTGTTGTAATTCTGAAATACTAGAAATCCTATAGAATGGAGTAAGAACATAGAAAGATGGCTTAAGTGAATGAGAGAAACTCAGCATTATTTAAATGAGATCATTGATTTGTGATCAGTATGTGAAATACTTGAGAAATTGGGAGCTAGTCTTGAGATTGAGACTGTTCTTGTTCTGAGTTAGTAAAATTCAAGGAAACCTGCAAACTACTTACTAGATTCACTTGACCTGGTTTGTTAGTGTATTTTTATTATCTCCATTTGTTGCTTCTGTACTGGAATCTCTTTAGTGAGAGTTTCAACTGTGTTGCTGTCCTGAAGACCATGTTTACTCAGAAAAAGAAAAAAAAATGTAACTTACCTGCACACTTCATTTTTGGTGAAATGAGTTCAGTGAGAAATGTATGTGGTCCCTCCATACCGAGTGTCTAACTGATGCCTTGACTCTACCTTTAGGTACCCACCAGCCTCTCCAACAAATGTGCAAATTAACTAAACTAAGGAAGTCAAAAGTAATTAAAGTCAGAATAAATTAAAAAGTGATCATATTTAGTAATGGACATCAAGTTCAATATTTACAAAATACTCAATATTCTTATTGTATTAGAATAGGTAATTAAACATATGGAAGACATTATAAACAGTGAAATAAGTGTGTGTGTGTGTGTGTGTCTGTGTTACCTTCCCTTCACAGCAGTTTAGAAAATCAGGTAAATGTATTTTAACTTCAAAGGCAGACATTGATATCATACTGTTTCTTTTTTAAAAACAAACAATTTCAAGGCTGAAGAAATTTATATGCACATTAAACTAATAAATATCAATACACTTGATTTTCAAGGTTGTGAGCAATCATTGAATCAGTTGGTAGTGACAGAAGGTAACACAAACTAAGCATCCCTATTACAATCCCAATGTAAAAATATTTTGACATATACATAATCCATAATAATACTTATTTCCATTTTTGAAGTTAATTCTCAATAAGAATGCATTTAATTTTAGCACAAATTTTTAGAAATTAAATATAAATACCAATACCATATTTTTTTCCTAATAATAATTAAAAGTTTTAGATAGACTTGGAGTTAGTAAAGCAATATTTTATTGAGTTGATCTCCTTAGAGAATGATATGTCAATACTTTCCAACAACTAAAATTTACTCTCCAGTTTTGATGAATTCTATTATCATTTTTACAGGAGAATTAAAACGGTTTATATCTTCCTCCCTATTTTCCTTCTACTTTTCCTTTTCCTAGTTTTTCTTTCTTCTTTCTTTCCTTTGCTTCCTCAGTTCTTTCTCTTTTTCTTTACTAAATATCTACAATATAACAAGCATTATTCAAAGGCCTGAGGATAGATAGCAAACAATAAAGGCCTTGATGTCAGGAGGTTTATAGACAAGCAATGATAACTGGGGGTTTCATTTCAAATGTACTATGATTATAAAGTAACAACAGTTGCTCTTCCTCTAGATGTAATTCTGCCGAATTTTTAATTGTAGATGGACACAATACCTTTATTTTATTTATTTATTTTTATGTGGTGCTGAGGATCAAACCCAGTTCCTCACGTGCTTGGCAAGTGCTCTACCACTGAGCTACAACCCCAGCCCCTGCCCACTTTTAATGGATTACTTTACTGATTTCCTTTATATTTTTCTGATATGATGTTACATTCATTTCCTAGGTCTTCTCTAACAAAGTACTATAAAAAGAGTCACTTAAGATAACATAAATGTATTCTTTCACAGTTCTAGAAGTTGGAAGCCAGGAATCAAGGTGTAAGCAGGGCTATGCTCTCTCTGAGACTGGTTGAATTCTTGCTTGCTTCTGCCTAACTTCTAGTGGTAGCAAATAATCCCTGCCATTCCTTATGTGTCACACCAATTCCTATTTTTACTGTCAAATGTGTCTTTGTGTCTTTCTCTGTCTCCTGCTATGAAGACACTGGTCATAATGGATTTAGAGCCTGCTCTACTCCAGTGTGACCTCATCTAACTATGTCTGCACTGACCCTATTTCCAAAAAAGGAAACATTGTGAAGTTCTATGGTTAGAACTTCAACATATATTTTAGGGAAACACAATCTATAACAGATATGGATTAAGAATATAATACACAATCTTATTAAAAATATATTCTAATAAGGAGTCACCATGACTCTGCATGATTGAGGAGTCACATGTTTGGCTTCACAGCAGGGACTGGGAAGCACCATGCAGTTCTCTTTGGACTTATCTTGCTCCTATTTTTTAAAGATTATTATTTTTATAAATAGATGTGATATCTTCTGATTATATGTGCCCCCCTCCAATTCATATGCTGAAATATAACCCCCAGGGTGATGATGTAAAGACAAGGACCTTGGGCTGGGGAATGATATTACTACCCTTATAAAAGACACCTGAGGGAGTTTGTTAGTTCCCTTTTGTCCTTCCACTCTTTGAAGATAATAGAAAGCAAAATCTATGTGGAAGAAGCCTTCACCAAATGCTGAATTTGCTGACACCTTGATGTTAGAGGAACCATAGCAATAAACTTCTATGTGTTATAAATTGCCCAGTCTAAGATATTTTATTGTGATAGAAACTTAAATGAACTAAGACAGAAATATATTTAGTCTATACATCTGTTTTTCTCTTATAGTTTCCAGTATTAGGAAAATGTATTTATTTGCCTGTCTTACCCAGGAAACATAATTACTAAAATTAATTTGGTATCAAAGCATAAAATTGTGAACATAGAAGAGAAATGATAAATATTAGACAAATACTGTCCTTGAGTACAGAAAGAAATTCTTACCACATTTCAGTTGCATGATTATCCCATATCTACTTCAACCCTTGCTTTAGTTGGGAATCTACATCTGCGTAGAGCAGAAAGTGGGAGAGGCATGTCTTGAATGTCCTAAGTGTGACAGCAGATCTTTCATTATTTCTCTTAATCCCAACATTTTCCCAGGATAGAGCTCCCTGTCCCTCATTTCTACAATGCAGGAAGAGTCTGAGGCAGTGAAAGTGAACTGCTGTCTCACAGCTGGAGAGGGAGAGCTATGATTTGAACCAATGAAGCCTCTATCTACTCACCTGCAAATCTTCATTCCCTTCACAATATTTACCACCTTTCAAACAATGCAGACACAAAAGAAACAAAGTAACTGAAAATGGCTCAATTAAAACACATGGTAGGTGAGTTTCAAAAAGAAAAATAATATTTTAGGGCCACAGTGTAGACTGTGCCCTAACTTTCCCACTCACCATATAAACTAATGTCAAAAGGGAAGGAAAAAAAGAGATAATATTAATGTCTCAGTATAAAATGATAACCATCATTATATAAAAACTGAAAATGTATTCTCAAGAAATATAGTCATCATTATTAAAAAATGTTAATAATTTAAAAAATTGAAGACATGGATAGTACCCTTGTAACTCCTACAAAGTAAAAATTTATTTAGTGAATTTTTAAAAATTTATTTATTTAAATGCATTTCAAGTCATAGTACATATATAGAACTCAATGTTTCCATTTCTCTGGTTGCAGACCAGATAGAGTCACACCATTTGTGTCTTCGTACATGCTCCTAGGGTAGTGATGACCATCTCATTCAACCATCTTTACTACACCCCTTCCCTTTTCCCTCCCCCCTCCTGCCCCCTGCCCTGTCCAGAGATCCTCCATTTCTCCTATGTTCCCCATTCCCAACCCCCTTATGTATCAACATCCACTAATCAGAGAGAACATTCGGCATTTGGTTTTTGGGGATTGGCTTACTTCACTTAGCGTATTGTTCTCCAATTCCATCCATTTACCTGCAAATGCCATAATTTTATTCTCTTTTATTGCTGAGTAATATTCCATTATGTATATGTACCACAGTTTATTTAGTGAACTTTATTAAGAGTCATCTTTGGGCTAGGGATGTGACTCAGTAGCAGAGCACTTGCTTAGCATGCACCAGATCCTGGATTCAATTCCTGACAACAACAGAAAAAATCAAAATAAAGAGACCGTTTTAAAGCCATGTGCAGTGGTAGGCATCTGTAATCCCAGTGGCTTTGGAGACTGAGGCATAAGGATTATAAATTCAAGTCTAACGTCAGCAACATAGTGAGGCCCTGTCTCAAAATAAATTTTTTTTAAAAGGGCTGGGGAATCCCAAAAAACAAAGGCCAAAGGTTCTCTCTGATAAGTGGATGATGATCCATGATGGGGGAGGGGGTGTGGGTGAAGGAACTCTGATAGCGCAAAGGGGAGGGAGGAGAGGGAAGGGAGCATGGTGACAGGAAAGTTGGTAGAATGAAATTGATATCATTACCCTAGGTACATGAATGATTGAATATATGGTGCAATGTTACATTGTGTACAACCAGAGAAAGGAAAAGTTGTGCTGCATTTGTGTATAATGAGTCAAAATACATTCTGCTGTCAAATAAATAAATAAATTTTTAAAAAACTAAAAAAAAAGATTAAAAAAAACACCCAAACTAAAAACAAAGGGCTGTGGATATAGCTCAGTGGTTAAGCACCCTGGGCTCAATCCCTGATATGGGGACAAAAGAAAATAAAAAAGGTGGTCATAAATATTTAGCTATTGAGCTTAAATCAGAATTTCTCTCTCTCCCATTCGTGCCTATAAAGGATTAATAGGAAAAGCTTCTATTTTTGTATCTAATTCGTAAGAACTTTCAGCATCACTGTAGTTTCTTCTAACAAGGTATAGTGTTTTTTCTTACCTTCCTATCTAATTAATATTCATTTTGAAGTGTGGAAATCGACTTACTTATTTTAAGTAAAAATAAAGGGCACTGCTGTTTGTAACTAATTGCTAATTGAGCAATTACTCTATCATATAGCACTGGTAAAAACCATTACTTGAGGTTTTCAGCAACTTCTGATTTTAACTTAATAATCATTTGAATTGAAATTATTTAGTAAATTAAGCATTTCTTTACCAGGCACTCTTTTTACTTCAAGCAATTTCTAATTATGCTACCTAATGAAGTAATTATATCATTAGTTAGACATTTGTCAAAGTAGAAAGTCTTTTATAAAGAATGAAAAAAACGTGGTGATGGTGTTTTCCATGAAAATAAACTATAATAAATACAAGCCATTAAACATATTTGCCCAAATGCATCTCTAGCTCTAACCAAAGGAGAAGGAGATTCAAAAGAACAGTGCCTGGGCCTTTGTCTAACACCAATTTATGGTAGATCAACCAGAAAATTAAGTGGGTTCAAATTCCCAATTCTCACCACCTCACCCCTTGCTCCCAGCTCCCACCTCACCACTTATTTCGAGCTCTCTGTCTTGGTGCTGCAGGTGTGATGCAGAATCAGATACAGAGTTGATGGACCTAGCCACAGTCTGCCCAGCCAAGACTTTGCCCAGAAACCCTTGGTTATTGTCACACCATTAGTGCAGGGAATCCAAAACCTGCCAATGTTCATCAAACCAGACTTTAGTGCTGAGGAAACTATTGAAATTTTGCTAGGGATCCTCCTATTATTAAACTTTTCAGCAAATAGAATATGCAAAGACAAACTACTCTGGGAAAGCACTGAAAAAAGGGTGTTTGAAAATGGAGAGAAGAACTTTCAACCAATTTCCTCTGTTAAAGAAATGGTTGTATTACTCTGAACAGAAAATTGGCTCTTATTACTCTTCTTGGTCCCTCTCCTGTAAGTACTGCCAGTTCATTTAGCTCACCAGCCAAGGCTGAATTAGAAGCCACCATCACTTTTGCCCTCACTTGTCCTTTTTCCAATATCATTATTACATAGCAGCGTGGTCTGTGGGGATGTGCACTGGACTTGGCAAAGGGATCCTTGGATTGTATGTACCTGTTAGCCGAAACTGACTCATTTTATGAATTTACAAAGGCATGGAATCATGTCTTTTACTTTTCATGGAGGGTTTAATTGTAATAGTGTACTATTCATCGTATTTTAAAGAGATACTTTAAAACACCTACTTCTATTTAAAAAAAAGCCCTGCAGTTATAGATTATAATATTTTGCAAGTGATCTCTAAATTGTAAAGAAAACAGAGGACCAAGTTATGTTCTTTTTAATTCTATCAACCAGGTAAACGGATCTAGTGGAGACATATCCTTTTTTTGGGGGGCGGCTTACCGGGGATTGAATTCAGGGGTACTTGACCACTGAGCCATATCCCAGCCCTATTTTGTATTTTATTTAAAGACAGGGTCTCACTGAGTTGCATAGTGCCTTGCTTTTGCTGAGGCTGGTTTTGAAATCTTTTGAACTTTCATTCCTCCTGTTTCAGCCTCCTGAGCTGCTGGCATCAAGGTGTACCACCACCATGCCTAGCTACAAAATCATGTTTTATTAACCAAATAATGTGTCAAGATAGTACGATGTCTCTATTTTTTTAGATATAGATTAGCATGAAGGCTTTACAAGGAATTTAACTAGAAATTTAGAAAAAAACCACTGGAGCCTGAAACTGAAGAGTTCTTCAGATGGTTTTTGTAAAATTATAATTATTATTGGTGTTTTCCAGTCACTTATAATTTAAATTTAAAATAATTTTATTCAAGTGGTTATGATTTATCATTGGATGATTGCTGATAGAAGATCCAGCTTTTGTTTTTATTCAGCTCTACTATATTTAAATTGATGAATAGATTCCAAATTATGTATTAATATACCTACACTATTCTAGCCCCTGGGAATATTCTGATTTAGAACTGGAACACATTTCTAACTCTAAATGAAAAAAAAAATAATTAAGAGTACAAACAGGTACATATTTTAGGACAGTGAGAAGAAGCCCTGCAGGAAACAACAGAATAATATGTGTCTATGAGAGGCTAGTTTAGCCTGTGTGCTCAGGAAATATGATCTCTGAGCTCTTCCCTAAAAGGTAGGAGTGGCCAGGCAAAGAACTACGGGAAATATTAAAAGTGAGGAAAAAGCAAATGTATGATCCTGAGACAAAAATGAGCTTGAACATCAAGGAACTGATAGAGATCAGTGGAAGTGCAGGTGGACTAGAAGCAGGGGCCCCTGAGGAAAGAGGAGAAGAGGGAACTATGAACTGTCCCATAAGTATTGAGAGGACAAGATCTGCACCATTTTGTGACTCTGAGCCTTTGTCCTCAACCCAGCAGCCCCCGCCCACATCCTAAAAAAATTGCAACACACTTAATGGCGCACTGCTCTGACGCCAGTGAGTCGTTTCGCAATCTAGGTCAACCAATCAAGAAATTAAGTGTTGGGCCCACCATAGCCAAACCTGTCAGCCAACTGACCTCATACTGACCACACTCACCCTTACCCAATCCTGTAGAGATAAGACCACTGTCCCCGTGCACACGCTTTCCCTTACCCAATCATGTAACGCCAAGGCATATACTCCCCTGCTTGCGATTGTAATCCATAAAAATCCCTGCTCTCCTAGACTCAGGCCGCACCTCCCTACCAGCTGCATCGCGGGAAGGTGGGCAGACCCTGCTCAAGCTTGAATTAAACACTCTTTTGTGATTACATTGGAATCGGACTCCTGGTGGTCTCTGATGGTCTCATGAGTCTGGGCATTACAGTATAAAGTAAATGGGATTCCTGAAAAGATGTCACTTCCAACTCCATTGTTAGGTTTACAGGAACAACTATACCTGGTTTTGTTAAATGCTTTTATTGAGACTTATAATCCAATCAGAGCAGAAATTTAAGTTCTAACTATTTCTTATATATGAAAGACATCTTTACCCTTCATTCCTGGGTGGAGGGGAAATAAATGTAAAAAAGAACATTTTTGAGTACTTGAAATTGACTACAGAAGCAGGTTAAAGGTGGTTTGATGCAAGGCACTCAGAAGGATGCCTGCGTGGATGGGTTAAGTCTTCTCTCAAAATGATGTGGCGTGCCAGGAACTGTTATTCCATTTATGTGTTGATAATTATGTGTTTGGTTGGCTGGCAGCAAGTCCTCTAATATGCATTCTCAATTTTTTTAGAAGGATACAAATGTGTTTTATTTTTTTGGTGCTCACAAAGTGTGAATAAACATTATAGCAAAAATTCACTCATTTAGACATCATTACAAAAGATATAAATAAATAGCTAACTGGATTTTTTGTAAGTGTTTTTAAAACCCTGTCTTTCTTATGTTCACACATACATTTATATATAAACACATGTATACATATATATTATATAATTTTTTTCTCATAAAATTCTGACAGTTGATCCAAATACTGAAAGGAGGGGATTTTTTTTAAAGGAGATTTTATTGTTAGAATCTTGGAACATTTCAAATATCAAGAACAGATATAATAAATTGATTGATATTTTAGGAAAAATCGTACTTGGAATTTGAGAGTAAATGATGACCAAAAAGAATGGATGTGTGTGTGTGCGTGAGTGTGTGCATGCATGTACATACACGCATGTAGCTACTTCAAAAATCCCCAGATAAGTCTGGTGCTATAAACTCATCTTTGCTGTAACTTCGGAGAGACTTTTCATCATTAGCCCTCTGTCTTCTTTCTATTATAATTTCTCACTGTTGCATCACAGCAACGCGAGGAAGAAAAAAAAGCTGAAATGCTCTTAATTCTTGAGCATAGATAAAGGCAAACCTTGCTCCTCAGACTCCCAATCTGCCAATTTGCAGAAGTGGGTTACCTGCTTCATTGCTAATAATGAGATCAGAAGATGCTATAGCTGCCCTCACTCCAGCAAGCTACAGATATCCCCACCAAGAATGCAAGGTTTTTTTTGTTTTGTTTTGTTTTGTTTTCCCTAAAGTATCAAGCTGTTAGTACTACTGCTAAATGCCAATATCAGAAAAGAACTTTAAAAACCTGTGGGGCACTTTACTCTACTCCCCAGAAAGGAGCACTTCCATTCATTTACAATGTATAAAATAAAAAATTACGGGATAAATCTGGAAGTGTTCTGGAGTGAACAATGTCTGTACCACTGGAGATCACGTTTGCAAACATTAGAAATATTTCTACACCAAGAGAAGCCAAAGATGTCAGAGAACTCCAGAGATGTGAAAGATTTCCTGTTGGGGCCTTGTGTTTTCCAGTAGGAAACCTGAAATTACAGGAAAAAGCAGATGCATAAACTGGTTGAAAGAGAGAAGCACACAGACTGACAGACTGGATTTAAAAAAAAAAAAAAAGACCCAACAATATGCTGCCTTCAAGAGACTCATCTCACAGGAAAAGACATCCACAGACTGAAAGTGAAAGTATGGGAAAAAATGTATCACATTTTATTTTCTGAAAGAGCTGATGTAGGGTTTTTTTCTTGTTGTTGTTGTTTTTATCCTTAACTTGTCTGAGCAGTTTAGTTGTCCTTCAGAAAATTCTATTTTGATTCAGTAAACCATCTCGATAATATAATTAATCAACAAAGAGTTACTGGAAGTGAGTAAATGTGATGTAATAGAGAAAGGTTACAGGTGCAACATTGAGTGGGGCCTCTCCAGGGGGCATCACATAGAACAAGTGGGTTCCCAACCGGATCTTCCTTTAATCCACTTTTTAGAAGGATAGACAGAAGCAAAAATGTGTTTACTTTTGGTAGGATTTTCTGTAACAGGAGCAGAAAATTTCTCAGCATCACCAACCATGGGAACAATATATATGATCTTTGTATATTCCCAGAGGATCCCTCATGGTGGGGACACAGCAAGAAACAAGAAATAAAGCAATATGACAACTATAACAAACTACTCTTAGTGGAGCCTTCATTTCAGAGAGGTAATGAACATAAAATTTTAGTATGCTAAAAGTGATAAGATCTATTAAATAAAAATGCAGCAGTGATGAGTGATTTGAGGTGTCATGAAAAGAAATATTATGTGGAGTGGCCAGAGAAGTCAAGACTGCAGTCTGGGAAAGTCATGATAAGGTGTTAAAGTGCTTATTGTAAACACAAAGGCTTCCCTGGAGGTACTAGTTAACCCATTTCCTGGGAAGAACCAATGGGAATAACAGGAAATGCAAGTGGGAGCACAGGATGAGAAAAGACTTTTTGGCTGGATTCTGTCAACAAGGTAACTCAGGAGGACTCTAGGACTCTACTGTGGGAAATGAGCATCCTTAATGAGTTGCCCTGGCTGTGTGTGCTCTCTCTCTCTCTTTCTCTCTCTCTCTCTCTCTCTCTCTCTCTCTCTCTCTCACACACACACACACACACACACACACACACAAACACATACACACACAAACAAGATGAAGGGGATGCCTCACCTCCAAAAATATAATCTCAGAAATTATAAAATACTAAAAACAAAGATATACTAGTTCAAAGAAAGAAACAAAATGAACCAGGCTGACTCTCAGTTATAGACTAAGTACCTGTCAAGGTTTCATCAGGAGTTAGAGTAAACAGGGAAAAAAAATCCATTTGAATCAGGTTGGATTCTTATCAGCTATGTTTTAAAATCAAGCAGCACATTCCTTTGTTAGCTTGAGTGAAAATTGAACTATTAACCTGACATGTTTGTGAAAATACTCCACACAAGAGATTTAATTGAATTAAGAAGTGATTTATCACTTCTTTTGGTGATAACCCCAAGATGTACTTTTCACAAACACTTTCCATTGTTAAATTTAATTCTTCCAATCTTTTAAAACAAATGAGAAAAATGACTGGTCTTTCATGTGCACCACCAAATTCTGAAACAGATAAAAATGGTTAAAATAATACTAGAAGTATCCTTGTGCATTCTTTAGAAGTCTTACCCAGACATAATTGTTAACAGAATTTCGAACTCTATTAAGTGGTGTGACTATACAGAATTTGAAGTAATTAAAATTTGTTAAGTGAGAAAAAGGCAAGAAAAATTTTGGACAAGAATTTCTGCTACAATGCCACATAGATCTGGGCTTGGAATGGTATTTGCTCCCTGATTTATGATTGGGGACTTGACTATAAAGTCCACAGTCTCTTCTGGTGCTACACTATGGCCACCAAGAAACTCTTAATCAAAGATGCTACTTGAACTAAGATGTAAAATATTTTATGTAGTCTTCAGTAGCAACACATGACTGGGTACACTGGTTTATTTTCATTACCTTATACTTTCAGCATTATTTATAGTCATTTCTATACCACAAAATAAAAAATGCTTGGCATCTTGTTTGATTTTATAAAGAAAATTTAAAACCTCTGTTTATCTAGGAGATAAAAAATATAACAAATTTATTTTGGAAAGCCCATTTTGTAAGTTTTAAAAAAATATTTTCAGAATTAGACTAGCAAACAATTTATCTGGAGTTCTTTACATGCTGCAAGAAACTAGCTTCTATTTTGTGTTGTGATACAGCAGTTTCATTTTATTGCTCTAAGAAGGATTTAAAATGGCAAAAATAAAAATATAACAGAAGATAGAAAATAAAATTAAGTAAGATCATTAAATTGTAACTAGACATTCTCAAAAGTTCTGCTGTCTTCTTCAGAATGAAGAAGTAAGGGCTCTCTTGTCTCTTAACCCACCCAATTGCATTGTTTTTTGCTCTCAATAGCAATTTATTGAGCACCTACTTCTTAGTACTATATGCACATTATTATCTTATTTGGCACTTAGTGGAAACTTGATGGTGATAGTTGCATGAAACTTATTGCCTATATAATAGGAAAATAAGACAAAAAGAATGTCAATAAAACTTGAACATATGATGTTACTAAGCATGGAAATAATAGTATGGGTGCAAACAAGGAAAGAAACAATGTGTTTAAACCATGAGTGATGATGTAATTGAAAAAATATGTTGCTATATTTAATGGTAATATGCAATTATATTGTATTATATATTGCTCTAAATCAGTGTAGCAAAATGAGACTCAATTTCCACAAAAGTAAGGACCTCATGTAGTTTATTTGTCCTAGAGGAAACATAAAATCTATCAATATTCCTAGCATAAAGGATATGATCAGTCAATGTTTATTGAATCATTTTGACTCATTAAATGGAAACTAATATATTCTAGCTATATTTTTAGGAATATACATACTAGACATTTGATCATAGATTAGCAAACTTGTCAAGTTGTGATCATATTATTAACCCATTTTTTTAAATATATGATAAGTACATGCATAAAGTTGAGAACATAGAAAAGACGTAGGGTGATGACAACATAGAACATAGAATGTCCCGAAATCTTGTTTGGATGCAGCACAAGGAGAGAAAGGTAATGCAAAACAGCAGCTAAGCATGGAGCAGTATGTAAGGTCAGGAAAAGGCAAGAAAAATTTCCCAAAGCCCAGGAGGTGTCCAGCTTCATGCAAGACAGCAGAAACCACCACATGCTAACAACCAAGAATAGATATGCAGACACTCTTGCCTGCTACATCTTGGTATGTGTGTCACCAAGGTTATCTGTGTTTTAGTATCTTTAATTCAACATGGTCAGGCATTGGATGGAGCATTTCTTTTATTCACATAAAGACTGAAAAACATCAAATCCAGTTGTGCACATGAATTTCCATAGTGAGGGGATCCCTATACCCCCACCAGGGCTTCCAACACAGAGCAATTTCATCTGTCTGGCACTGCAGTAGAAGGTCTCTTTCCCTCCCTGTGAAGAGACTGAAATACTGAAAGTGTTGAACCCATGACACAAAGAAAGGACCACCAACTCCAGTTTTAAATCAAATTAAGCAAGCTTATATTGTGCACACAAATTAGCTGTACAGTGGCTGTCCCCTTCAAACAGTAAAGGCAGCCGCTTTGTCCAGGAGCAGGGAGGTTTTTATAATAGAGAATTATAAAGGTAGGTATCTTAGGAATTTACAACCGACAGGGTTCTAGCAAGTGCAATACAGAAGCAGATAGTAAATCAATGATTTACGTAGCTTAACATCTTTACATAAGGGAGTAAACTCAGGTTCCAGCATGGGGGCTCCACTGAGATTTTAAGGAGGGCAGTTACCTAATCAAAGCCAAACATGGTCCAAGCAAGTAAAACAAAACAAAACAAAAAAAACTTTATGACCTCTTGTCAAAATGGCTTTCAATCTTAAGATAGAATTAGGCTGGGTTCATCAAACACTGGAGGCCTGAGTACCGCAGACAGAAAAACAAAGTTTGAGTCTGAAAGAGGAGCAGGTATTCCCACACAAGGAGAGAGTCCTGTACAGGCTGTGTGGGTTCTTGGTTGAACAAGTACTACAGCGCAAGGTCTGTTAGATGGTCAAGGGAGGTTAAGATACTACTGTGCCCATGATACTGCCTTTCTTAACACTTAGAATATAGGAATTTTGTATTCTTTTATTTTATTTTTTTGTTTTACACTATATCTACTTAGTTACTTAGATTTGCTTAGTTTATATTGCTTGGGACACATTTAGGAATAGATGAGATCAGGTAAGCAGTCTAAAATTGAAAACAAAAAAGAGATTTGACCTTGGAATTAACAATCTAAATTTCTCCTTCTGCTTTAAAAAAAAAATCACAGTAATTTGATGTAATTACCTAATCAAAAAGAGAGATTTCTGACCTCTACATGTTTGGAGGAAGAGAATAATAAATATTGTCTTTCCATTGCACTTTGCATTTTTTGAATGTTTTCCCCATATAGTATCTGTGTTCATACTTAAAAAAAAGCCTGCAAAATGTGTAGGCCATATTTAATTCTGATTCTACTTTTGCAAAACTTCCACATAGTCTATTGCAAAATGCTTTCTTTATTCTCAGTAGTCATACCCAAGTGGTTTTTAGCAACATGCAATCAGGACGTGTAGCAAGTAAAGATTAAAATTCAGAATATTAAGGAAGAAAGTACAAGTTCTGAATGCTCAAAAATAGATTTTTATAGTGAAATGCCCAACTGGAAAACAATGTAAAAATAAACAAAATTAAAATAAATTCCAGAAGAATGAAACTATTTGTTTTAAAATTTCTAATTAAAAGACAAAGACTACCCTGAGTAAAAAGTAAATCATGGTTTAGAACATATCCAGTGGTTTACTTGGGTCCTTTTTGAAATAGATCCTGCTAGAATTTATTTTACCCCCTCCACAAGTGATTGCACTGAATCTGTACCCACAGCTTTTGTGTCCAACTGCTCTTGGAATTCTCATTCCTATTAGGCAGAGGAATTCTCATACCTATTATGAGAGTCTAGGTAAACTAGACTCATAATTTCTTATACTTAATCCTAAAATCTCTCTCATAGTGAATTTTCCTGTCACCCACACAATCTCCATTTCCTATGAGAAACATGTGAATCATCCTTGATATGTCCCTTTCATCTATATCAAGGCAATCATTATGTTCTAAATTTTTCAGTAATATATTCCCTAGTTCCTATCCCCCTACCAACTTTTTTTAGATTCCACATATGAGTAAGGTCATGTGGTACTTGTTTTTTTGTGTCTGGCTTATTTCATTTAACTTAATGATCTCCAGTTCCATCCATGTGGATGAAAGTGATGGAATTTCATCATGTTAAAGTCTGAAAAATATTCCATTGTGCACCACATTTTCTTTATCCATTCATTATGCAATAGACACTACATTTCATTTCATTTTTGACTATTGTGAATAATGCAATAGGAATGTAGATGTCTCTTTGACATACTGATTTCCTTTCGTTTGCATATATAAAATTAAAAGTTCAGAGTTGTTACTTCAATGATGCCAAACACATTTGAGTATGTTGTACATGGGTTTGGAAAGGAATACTAATAGAATGCAATGGAGGAGCCAAGTATGCATACAAATTCTTTCCCAACTCTACCTGTGCAGGTGACGAGTCAGCTGGTATTTGAGTAAGAGCATCATTTACCTAATAAAGAGAATCATTCTATGTCCTTTTTAAAGAAGTATGCAGAGGCAGAGAGAAAAGAAATAAAACAATGCTTACCAATACCTTAAGAATTAGCATCAGGTGTAAGAGCTCAGTGACTTCTGGCAGTGAATGAATCCTCAGTAACCCTTTGCTATATTATTAAAAAAGGATCATTAAAAGGTCATAAAAAGGCCTATTGGAATCAGGAACAAATAACCTTTTGACATTTTTTAGAAAGTCAAATGTGGATTGTTTCCTTGTGATTTATGCAATTTTCACAAGCCTTACTGAATCAAAATTCTTAACTTGTAATTTCTCTCTTCGATGAGATGTAAGCACCCTAATTTTGTTAGCAGATATAGACAGTAATAGGAAGAAAGGTGACTGAGAAGAGTGCTTAGTAACCTAAAGAACTTAACCTAGAATAATTTTTAGGTGGAAATATAAAATTATTTTTAAAAGAGTAAATAATCAATGTTTAGCATTAACGTTTATTTTATTTAAAATTATGGAATAATCCTATTTCAGGATATAATTATTACAATGGCTATATTAAGCTATGACAAAATACTAAATTTTTACTTGGTTTTTCCAAGTTTACTTTTTCTATTGTAGTTTGGGGGAAAAATGTTAGTTGATTGACTCCCTGCTTTTAATGAAAGAATAAGCAGCTAATTAAACATAAAAGAGTTTATAAATAAAGGTCGAGGAAAATTTATTCCTTATCAATTAGGAAAAAAGAAAGATCAAAAGATAAGAATTTTAGCATCATGTGTTTAAAATATGATTTGTAAAATTTAAAAGAAAAAGAAAACAATGCAGGGAAAGGAACAGGACTATAATACATTGGTTCAATTACCTACAAGGGCCCAGTTACCTTCAAGGAATTATGTAAATATATATGCACAGTTTTAGGGTTAAGTGGTCTGAGAGATTTTTCATTTTTATTATTTTTATCACACATTCTCCCTCATTTATGTCACATATTTATGCAGAATGAATTATCAGTAAATGGTTTTTCTTAATTCAATTGTTAGTTCTAACCAATGAATAGAAAGATATGGGAAATAATATGAAATTAAAAGATAAACACATTGAGGCTTTGATATTTAACATTTTATTTAAGTTTAAAACTAGGTTGGCTTTATTATGTATATCCTTCATATATAAAATAATGAAATATTTTTATTGTAGTAAATTTGTCCAATTAGAAAATAAGAACTGTATTAAGGAAAAGGCCCCTAACTCAATAACTAACTTAGCAAGAAACTCAAGCCAACCCAATAATCTCACACAGAAAATTTTCTATCACAATTTAAAAAAATTCTCCTACTGTATTTTTACATGTTTCTGAGCATAATAGATATATTTGTAAGTGTGTGTATATATCTATTATCTATACATACATATATACAGAGAGAAATATAAATATGTAAAATGCACTTACATAAAATATCTCTCTATATTGGAATGCACACACACATCAACACATATATCTTGATTTTTAACTTAATGTATTCATATACATTTATAGGTCTCTGACGCATCTTTCTAGTGGATTTTCTCATATTCTAAGTTTGTTTCAAAGGTTTCTCAATTTAGTCCCTTTGTTTTGGAATTTAGTTTGCTTTCATTTTTTTACTTTTCATTGGCTTCACTATTATAAATGCTTGTATCATTTAACATTTTACTAATTACTGGATTATTTTATGTGGATAATTTACAGAATCAAAAAAGAAACCATTCAAGACTATTAACATTTTTATTACTTCTATTTCACATTGTTAATATAATTTCCCAAAAGTTTATGTACAAATTTACATTCTGAATAGAAATGTATGAGCAAGATTAAAATTTTATGTGATTTAAAAGTATTTTGTTTATTAATTAATTAGGACATTTAAAATTTCAGTTTATTCAGTAGCACTAAAAGTACACTTTGAAAAGGGAAATACACATATTGCTAGAATATCATAGAGTTAGGTTAAATTTTTAAAAATCCATTTTTTTTACCTATTTAGAAATTGCTTAAAGATGATTAATGACTCTCTGATGGCCTGAAATTCTATAAAACCCCAAAGTACTATTTATGTTTTCATTTAAGAACTAAAAAAGTAAATTTATTTTTTACTTTATTATTATACATTCTCAAAGGAACAAATTGTACATTAACTAAAATAGCTATCTAAAGAGGAAAATAATCTATCATTCTGGGTGGATGATTTATTTTTGCAACAGTAATTGATTATAATTTCAAGATTTCTTTTGTGTATAGTTAGGACATATATAACCAAAATTAAATCATATAAAAAAGTAGTATCTTATATAATATAGAAAATTGGGAGAAAGTTGAAAATTACCTGTTGTAACTGGTCCACAATGAACAACTCTTAATTAATTAAAATTAATGAAATGAGAATTCAGATACCCAACAGAGAAATTATGAAATTTGTTTAAAGGTAAATGAACATTTTCTACTTTGAAACTTAGCATCTGGCAAAGACACATGAGATTTATTCTCCAAATATCTAAGGTTGCCACAGCATCAGTTTCAAACATCATGCACACTATAAGCCATTTATAGCCCAAAATCAATTTCTTTAAGGGGCCCTGGAAGAAATCCAAATCCAATTTGAAAATTAAAGAGTGCATGGTCATGGCAATACTAGACAACTTGAGGGTGCTGGAAGGAATAGTGCCACATTGATTGTCTGACTCATATTGAAAAGGCAACATGCAAGTCATAATTCTACAAGGTACAAACATTGATCAAGGGAGGTAAAAAAAAAAAGCTCTTGTAGTCAAAGGAAAAAATGCCATGAAATGCCTTATGTTTCTTTTTCTCTGGGTATTCTTTTACCTTTAACAGGTCAATAATTGTGTTAGTCAGCTTTTCGTCACTGTGACCAAAAGATCTGACAAGAACAACTTAGAGGAGGAAAAGTTTATTTTGGTTCACATTTCCAAAGACATAGTCCATAGTCAGCCAAGTCAATTACTCTGGCTGTAAGGAGTGCAGCAGGGAGCACTGCTTACCTCAGGGCAGTTGGGAAGCATAGAGAGAAAGGGTAAAGAGCCACAAAGAACACCAACGCTTTCAGGCCATACCCGTGACCCACCTCCTCCAATTACACCCCATCTGCCTTCAATTACAACTGGTTTAACACTCACTCAGTCCATTGGAAGTAGGATGGACTAGTTAGATCATAGGTCTCATAATCCAACCATTTCATCTCTGAATATTCCTGCATTAACACAGGAGCTCTTTGGAGACACATCATGTCCAAACCATACAATAATGAAAAACATTTCTCCTTAGAAATTAGGGCCTCTGTCGCTCCCTGGTGACTGACCTTATCAAAGCAGTAATTTGAGTCAATGAAGTATGTAGCTAAATATCATCCAGAAGCAAAACAGAAACTATTTTAATAACAAATGTATTTTTCTTTGCATATAGAGTTCATTACATAGACCATAATGTGTTTTTGTGAATGAATATGTATGTGTATGTGTCTGTGTGTACCTAATTCATCAATATAATATTAGATTTTATCTGTGGTTGGAAAATTATATGTAATTATACATATGCAAATTATATATAATGTATAATATATGTATATACATACACATACACACTCGTCTTCAGTTCTCCAATGGCTCAAAATGTACACATAATTTCTTCTATATATAAATACACAAATTTTAACAAAAGAATGAGCTATGTGTGTAATAATATTTATTTACTCTAAATATTTTTATAGATTTATGTTAAAATGCATAAATCTCTCCCTATCCTATGGCTTTATCTCTAAATAGAACAATGACTTAATATAATCTTTTTTCTTAAATGCCTGATAAGCTGCTCTAGAAGTCTCAATAAAACTCAATGGGACAGTTAAGACTGGAAGAGTCCAAAATGAAAAACAAAAATCAAGGCTGTGTTTTATGCCTTGTACTCTATATATAGCTATATGACCAAATTCTTCTATTCTAGCAGTATAGAAAAAAATTCAGTTCAATTTTATAATTCAATTTTCTTAGAAACTAGAATCTTGGAATAGAATTGGAATATATTAATCAAGTAATGGCAAAATATAGGAAATAAGATAGAAGAATTTAAAATGACAGAGAAAGTCAAACTGGTAGTAACAATGTTATATTTTGGAAATGTATTTGCATATTACTAAGGTTATACATTCAAAGTAACTACAGAGTGGTTCATGACTATACCACTGATCTTGACATAGGAACCATTTGTTGTTCTTTGTAAGGATTGTAGGGAGTGCTTTTCAGATCAACGAAAGATCATTGCCCAAACAGCCTCTCTTCCATCTGCATCTCCATGCTTGCTACCTATCAGAGTATATAAGAATTAAAAGAATGTGTAACTAAAATAAAATTTTAGAGCTTGAATTTTATCAACAGGTAATTTCCTGAAATTGTTTTCTTATTTAGTTTCCATAACACCTGCTAATCTATCATTAGAGATTCATTACTCTGAGAGTGGTATTGCCCTATTTGGGTGGATTATTTTGATAACACATCACCTAAACAATGAAGTAACCTACTATATGCCTAATCACCCAAGGGCAACTGCCTTTTCAGACATTTTTGTATCTATGATATGTACTATGAGAGAATGAAAAATATTGGAATTATTGCAGAATTACAGAAAATTGAGGAAAGGATTCTAATTTATAAATTTGCAAAGGTCTGGTTTGAGTGTAATTAAAAAGACATTTTATATAGTCTACTTTCTGATGATATGTGTTAAATCTGTCACTGCTGACTTTTGACTTTCCTGGAAAGAAGGTAGAATGTACCTATGTACCTGGATATTTGGCACCACAATTCTATTGCACTGCTCTCATTTAATTGCCCATCATGAAGAGTTCATAGTATGCTATTTTTTCCTATTTGTATTGCTAATGACCAATTCCTTAATTTGGCACATAACTAAACTTTGTGAATAATTCTTGTACCAAGTTAATACATAGCTATTCCTGGATAGTTACCATCTCTTTGTCATTTTTTTTTCAGGTTACTTACAGATGCATAGAAAATATGGGACAATGGATAACAACTCATTGATCTTGAAAGAATATTATCTTTATATATTATTTGAACAATAGCAGTAAAAGTAATGGTACTTCTTAGAAACTTTATCCCACTTAATATAATGACAACATTTCAAATATCAGCAGAAAAATTAACACACGTTTTCTTTAAGCTTTTGAGAACATCAAAGTCAATAGACTATTTTTTTCCCCTGAAATAAAAAACTGTACCACAACGTTGTCCGACTGTCTCATTACGTCCATGCTTCTGCTGGACATCCCTCTGTTGGATCTTAAGAGTAAGTCAATGGGAACCACAGCAGATTCAAAATTGTTACAGGAGCACATAGATGATGAATGACTATAGAGACTAAAAATAATAGAGGAATACCTAGAAAACATCTAGGCTGAAAATGATTTATAAGCAGTTGGTAGATAAACCCTCCCTCAAGTAAAAACTAGTTTTGATCCAAATCTAGAATAAAGGACTGTTTGTTAGCTACCAATAAATATCTTTTCTTACTTACTCTTGTGCTTAATTAAAAACGATTAGAATCCGGGCGCGGTGGCTTGAGCCTGTAATCCCAGCACTTAGGGAGGCTGAGACAGGAGAATCGCGAGTTCAAAGCCAGCCTCAGCAATGGCGAGGCACTAAGCAACTCAGGGAGACCCTGTCTCTACATAAAATACAAAATAGTACTGGGGATGAGGCTCAGTGGTCAAGGATCTGCGTTCAATCCCCAGTACCAAAACAAAAAACAAACAAACAAACAAAAAAACGGTTAACTTACACTCCCTGCATGAAAGTCGATTTCAGCTACATTATTCTTTTCTACTTCTTCAAAACTTTCATATGTATTTAAGGAGAACAGAGAAATTCTATGTGGGCTTAAGTAATGTCTTTACAGAAAAAGATAGAAGATTCAAAACTGTCTTCATCATTCAAGCAAAAGTATAAAATAGTTAAGAAAATGAAGCTTGATATTAAATTGCAGTTTTAGGATTGATACTAATGAATTCAACATTGATCTAGATATATTTTCTGCATGTGCATTAGTTATAAAATTGATATCTGTATAACACTTTTGGTATAATAATAAAACTCAAGCTACTTTGTTCAACCAAGAAATATGCATATCAAATCCTTTGCTCAGGGTACAGAGTAGGAGAGGAATTCCCAGTTCATTATTCTGTCAATTCTCCAATCTTATTATTTCTTTTTCTTCTCAGTAGTTTCCAATTTAGGTTATATATATTTTTCTGTCTTTTCCTTATATGCTGTCTCTTTGTTCTCTCAGTGTAAGAATTTGTGAAGTGCCCTCAAGGTACATATCCACCTTTAGATATTCAATTCAATTTCATTATGTTTGTAGATTTCGCTGTGGAAATAATAAAGTCTGCAGTATGTGGTGAAACAATAAACTTGCACCTTCTGGTGTACTCAGAGGCATGAATATGACTATTCCTGATTTATCTATCTTAAGCAGCTACAGGTTTCAATTCCAAGTACTCATTTACATTCTAAATGTTGTGGGGTGGAGGGAAGGGGTTATCCTGACATAAAACTATTTATTAAGTGTCTATACTTGGAAATGACAAATGTGTATTTTTTGGGGAGGGGGATACCGGGGATTGAACTCAGGGGTATTCAACCATTGATCCACATCCCCAGCCCTATTTTTGTGTTTTATTTAGAGACTGGGTCTCATTGAGTTACTTAGTGCCTCGCCATTGCTGAGGCTGGCTTTTCTGGCAATTCTGCTGTCTCAGCCTCCCAAAGTGCTGGAATTGCAGGCGTGCACCACTGCACCTGGCTCAAAAGTGTATTTTATGTCATGATTGGAGAAAAAATGATGCAAGTAAAAATACATTCATGATTTCACACTTTCACCCCCTAACCTGAAAACATTTTCTTTTTGCAGATTCCATACTCAACCCAATGGAATTTGGTTGCTACTTGACCCTGGAATTTTATTTGTGACAATTTTGTAACTAAAAACTTTTTGGAAAGCAAAATATACCTTTCAATACATTAGATAGAAAGTAACCACAGTAATTGACATATATAATTGCCAGAAGTGACTATTTTTTCTTTGCCCTTGGAGAATGTATGCATTTCCTATTACAGTTGTCATTTATTCATAAACCATTAATGATCATTGACCATGTCCACAGCATTTTATAAACTCTAGTGAAAAAAGATTAATAATATAGAGTCATGCAATCATCTCACTGTATGGTGGAAGAGAAAAATATAAGCATGCTACTTATAACTATATAATACACATTACATAGACTTGTATATATGCACAGTGAGAGCTGAGAAAAGTGTGTGATTGTTTTTAACAAAGAATGTACTTCATAGCAAGATGAGAATAATGCCATATAGCAGGATAATACTATGCATGAAAAGTAGTGAGATGAGGACTTTTCTGGCAGAGGGGAGGTGGTAACTGGAATGATGTTACTTGCAAAGGAGTTCTACTTCAGTAATCTCAAATTCCGTTGGTATTCTTTACTTCCTTTAAGCTGTAAGGCCAGGAGATAGAAGAAATTATCAGAACAGAAAAAAAATTGGAGGAGGCAAAATAATGTCATGACAATAGGCACTTAACAGATTTTCTTTTCTTTCTTTTCCTCTTTCCTTTTTTTTTTTTTCCTTTTTGCAGGAAGGGGGGCTGGCTATTCACCACAGAGGACTGTAAAGACCTCTGCTAAACAATATTTTGGGTAGATAATAAGCCTAACACTTCAAATTTTCTTTCATATATGTTCTACTTTGGGCCATATAACTTAAAAAAAATTGTATGAGAGGGAAATTCTGGGCCATCACTATGGGTTCAAAAAGAATATTGTACTCACCCTTGGTTTTCTATTCTTTAATCACAACCTATTCAACAAATTAGTATACTTGATGGCAAGGAGAATAAATATGCAATTCTTGATGAAGAGATTTCTTCCTTGATTTCTTCTTCTAAAAGTAATCACAAAGAGCTTAGGAACAGCTCTTTGTGAGCTATGATTTGGGGAAAGAAAATAGGAAATATTTTCTCTTACATGGACACTTCATGTCCATTCTCATTCATGTCTCTCTCTCTTTTTTTACTTCAGATAGAATCTGGCAATTGGGTATTGAATTCAATTCTACAGCTCTTATTCATCTACAATATCTATTTATATGGAGTTGTAATTGTGTGTTCATAACAACACCATGAATCCCGAAATATAATGGAACTAGACCAAAAGAGTTTGGCTCAAAACAAGCTATCTCAGAATCTCATCATTTCAAGCATTTGTTCTGAATAATTTTCACACATACAGCAACTGGAGAAAAGAGCTCATTTGCTATATCACATATCTTGTGTTTCTGATCCAAATGCATAGCATAACTTCTTTGATACCTAAGGGAAAAAATATTCCCTATTGCATTGTGTGCATGTGGAACAGGTTTGCAAATGGATTATTTTTTATTTGCTTGCTTTTTACCTTCTAAATTTCCCTTCTCAATTTACATGTTAATTCAAGGTGTAGTTCATAGATTAAAATTTTCCAATCATATATTGATTTTATCAATATTTTCAATTTTAATATTATACTATATATCCAAATTCTATCTTAAACAATTCTTGATTTCATGGAGCCTCATTAACTAAATCAAAGTAAAATAAAGCTCCAGCCAAAGTCATATTATATTTATCATTATGTATAAAAACATAAACAGTATGATTTTTTCTTAAGCATTGATCAAATACATTGGTTATTATGGTTTAGATGTGAGATGTTCCCCAAAAGCACATATGTGAGAAAAAGCAAGGAGGTTCAGAAGTGGAAAGATTAGATTATGAGAACTTTAATCTAATCAAAGATTAGATTAAAGTTCTCAAAGATTTGATTAATCTAATCAAAGTGGATTGATATACTGACATGGATTACCTGAGAGGTAACTAGAGGCAGGTAGGTGTGCCTTTGGGGTTTATATTTTGTCCCTGGTGAGCAGAGAGCCCCTCCTCTTTTCCTGGCTGCTGTATGCTGAGATAAATTACTCCACACTCCACTATGCCTTTCTGCCATGATTTTCTGCCTTACCTTGAGTCCAGAGCTATGGAATTAACTGTCCATGGACTGAATCTCTGAAACCATGAACCAAAATTCCTTCTCTACATTGTCCTTGTTAGATCTTTTGGATACTGTGATAAAGAGCTAACTGAAACATTAGGTTAATAATATATATTGACCATATTTTGTGCATTACATAATATTGAAAATAGTATCTAACTTTAGGGAAGTTAAGATTGCAGCACAGAGAAACCATGGAGGAAAATAGAATAATGTGCCTAATTTCCCATTTGTATAAGTAATAATTAAAAAGAAAGGCTTTGTTACTTGGCAGTCAGGTTGATTTCAATTGCTTAGTCAACAAGTATTTATTTTTAATACATTTTATTTCATTTTTGAAAACTATTTAATGTTTAGAACTATTGCACAGCTTGTACATATGTTTTCTATCCCTTCCTACCCCAGCTTCAGTTTTCTTTAATGGTACCATCTTTCTATATTGAGGCTTGCTTTTCAAAACTAAAAAAGAAACATTGTTGTATTATCATCATCTTCCCTCCAGAACTAATTTGGATTTCACTAGTATTTCTATTATTGTCACTTTCCCTTTTAGGATCTGGTTCAGGACATCATACTGTGTTTAGTCAACATCTTTCTTTAGACTACTTCAATCTGTGAGATTCCCAGTCTTTCCTTGATTTTGTTTGGCTTTGGTAGCTTTTAAGGAGTTACCCATGGAGTATTTCAGAACTTCCCCTTCATGTCTGTGGTGTTTGTTTCCTGATTCAAATGAGGTTAATGTTTTTAGAAAGAACATCACAGACATGAAGTGCCCTGTTCATCATATTAGATCATGACATTCACATGACATCACCGATGGTATATCATTGACCACTTGATTGATTTCTGTCTAAGAGATTTCTTTATTGCAAAGGTTCTATTTTTTCACTTTCCTATTCTGTTTTTCTAAAGCTAGTGACTAAGTCCAGCCAACACTCAAGAAGGGGAATTGAGTAGGAAATATCTGCAATACATTTGGAGTTTTTCTAAAGGAAAGGTTTGTATGTTGTTAGAAATTGATATTGATATGAACTTATATTTATCTTATACTTTGATTTGTAAACCAAAATCAATGCAACTAATTTTTTAATCATATTTCCCTAGTTTCACACATTGGGAGTTCACTGTGATTGATTCTTATCTCCTTTGATATGCCTTGATTATTTTGTTTTTGAACATGTGTTTACATTAAAGTGTTTCAAGTTGTTCCAGGCTCATATTGGAGTCTCCCTGTTCCCATCCTACAATCAACCATTTCTCCATAGACTCCTGATTCCTTTGATCAATATAACTAATTTATAATTATTAAATAATTTAATTTAATAATTAAATTATTCTAAGATGTATTAAAATATAAAAGTACTTTTTTTCTCTCCATATTCAGATACCTATCACCTACTATTTATCTGGGATTGACTTACAAGTTTTGTAACTATTTGGCTATTTTTCAAAAGTAGTTGTCACATCTATATTTTGAGGCTCATTTGAATATTTGTACTCTTTTATGTACATATTTGTCCTTAGGAAATGGAATAATAGTATTACTTTGTGTTCTATAGTTAGGTTTCTTTTAAAATTTGATATTCTTCAATCATTTCACTTTCTAATTATAGTTCTCTCTGGTGGCTTATTGGAAAGATATTATTTCTGCAAATATTTTTTTTCCATAACCTTTTAGGACAAATACACAATAAAGGCACATGAAATCACATTATGATTAATGCATGTTCTGTGGCCTCAATATTTGGTGGCAGAGATGAAAGTCCTGTCGCATGATTGGCTGCCAATGCTTATTTTGGTTCAGGCTATTTCTCTCATTTCATTTCAGTACTGTGCAACAGGAAGTCAAAAACAATGCATGCATATGATTCATATATTAGCTAGAGGAGAGTTCAGTAAAAATCTCACACTTTAGAAATTAATGTCCATATAAAGTTTAATGTCTTTTTTCTGATGAAGAAAGCAGAATAGCTATATTGCAATATTAAATTCACACTTCATGAAATATCAAGAATCTTTTATGTCAATATTGCTAATCCTCTGAGTAAATATACTTTATGTTTGCCTCAAAGAAATAGGTATTTTCTTATGTCCATAAAGGTCTTTTATCTATTACATTTTAGAAATGATCAAGATAAAGTTATCATGTTTAATTATATGTGACTTCCAAATAGTTTACCAGTTTAAAACTCATTTCAAAGCTACTGAATTCACAATGTTAAGCAAATTGAAAACACACACAAATATTACACACAATAAATAATATAAAATTAAATTTCTACTGTGTTTCCATGTCTCAAAGTGCACATATAGCTTTCAGTCACTAGCATTAGCTTCCATATTATATCAGTGCAAATGCTGGTTTGTGACATTTTATAATAATATTCATTTTTAGGGAATAATAAAAAATACTTTGGCAAAGCATGTTTTGGAAAGAAAACAAACACTGCTATAAAATTCTACAAATAGTTTTGAGTGTAAAGATACATGTAGTTTTTACAATACAATTCATTGGCTTCAATTAAAAGACCTCCTGATATACATTTACTCATGGACAGTTCATTTTTCTTCTGAGATCCTCGTAAGCAATATCAATGCAAACTGCTTTCTAATAATCAATGTTCCCAAACATGTCGAATCTATGAAACTATGGGACTATCTATAATGCACAAAAGAGGCAAAAGTCAGAAAATTGATAGTAGTTCACTTTGGTGATTATCTCCAAACAGAAACATCAATTTGAACAACTATCCACATATGAAAATACTTTCCAAGAACTAAGGAAGCTATATGAGAGATCACAGTATTCATTGTAGCAAAATAAAAAGAAAATATGCACCAGAGAGGGTAAGTAAGACAGTTTTGAATTACTGGTGTAGTCCCTACCTCAAGTTCAGGCAGGGTGGCTTGGAAAGAAATGCTTTCCACTTAGGGGAAGGAGAAAAAAATGAGTGGTGGGATTTGCGTTGGACTCCAACACTGGAGTGTTGTGTGTCAGAATCTCTGGATATAAACCCTCAGACAGGGAGAGTGCAGAAGAACTGGAATTAGCACATAGTTATTCAAATACTCAAACAGTAACATAAGGAAACAAGAAAATAAATGAAACAAACAAGGATATGAAACACCACCAAAGGACAAAATAATCTTCCAGTAGCTGATCCCAGAGGAATGGAGACCTACAAACTGCCTGAGAATTTAAAATGGCTTTTTTTAAAAAAGGAAGCTGAGCAAGCATTAAGAAAATACAAACAATTCAATGAAATCAGTAAAATAATCAATAACCAAAAGATTAATTTAGCAGAGATTAAAATTATTACAAAATATCAAATAGAAATTATGTAGTTAAAACATTCAATGAATAAAATGAGAAATTCAACAAAGGTCATCAGTAACAGGTTTGATCAAAGAGAAGAATCTGTGAACCAAAAGCCGGGTTATTTGAAGTTATACAGTCAGAGAAATAAAAATGAAAAGAAATGTAGAAACTTTACAGAATTTTTCAGATAGCATTGAAAAACCCAATGTTTGAGTAATAGGAATGCAAGAAGAAAACAGTAAAGAGAGAGAAAGTTTGTTAAAGGAATAACAGCAAAAGCCAGGCGCAGTGGAGCAAGCCTGTAATCCCAGCAGTTAGGGAGGCTGAGACAGGAGAATCACGAGTTCAAATCCAGCTTCAGCAATGGTGAGGCACTAAGCAACTCAGTGAGACCCTGTCTCTACATAAAACAAAAACTAGGGCTGGGGATGTGGCCCAGTGGTCGAGTGCCCCTGAGTTCAATCTCCAGTACCAAAAAAGAAAAAAGAAAGAAAGAGCAGCAGAACACTTTCCAAATCTGGGAAAAGATATAATTGAAAACTGTCAAGAGCAAAGAAAAATGGGATCCTGAAAGTAGCTTAAGAACAGAAACTTCACAGGTAAAGGGAATCTAACAAAGTGAGCAGATTTCTCAGCAGACACCTGATAGGCCAGGAGAGATTAGGATTATATACTCAAAGTGCTGGAGCATAAAGCAAACCTGCCAATCAAAAATACTGTGCCTGGCAATGCTGCCCTTCCAAAATGAAGGAGATGATACAGGGAGTTCTTCAAGCTAAAAAAATAAAAGGAATAAAATAATTACATTAACCAGTAATGAAAAAAAAGAGAAGAAAGAAAAAAAAGAAAAAGAAAATATAAAAGTCAAAAGTAAAACTAAGTCACAAATTTGTGATACTCCAATATTGCCAAGATGATGTGTAAATCATTTATTATCTGTAGTTTGAAGGTTAAAAGTCAAAACCATTGAAAATAATAGCTACAAAAATTTAACAGATGCACAATATAAAACAATGCAAGTTTTGACATCAAAAAATTAAAATATGGGGAGAATAAAACTGTAGTCAAAGTTAATTTATTATCAACTTTAAAAAGAATATTATAACTCTACTGTTATGTAAGCTTCATAGAAACCACAAAGCAAAAACCTATAGAAAATGTGTAAAATCTAAAAAATAAGGGATCAAAAGATTCCATTAAAGAAAATCACTTTATCATAAAGGATGACAGCAAGTGAAAGAAGAACAAAATAAAAGACCTAAAGAACAACTAAAAAATAACTTTTTATAAATGGTCACTGTAATTTCTTACATATCAATAATTACCTTGAAAATAAATAGGTTAAATTCCCCAATCAGAGGTCATGGAGCAGATAAATTGATAAAAAACACACATGTACATACTCATAATCACACATGCATGTACACATATTACCATGACAAGCTGCCCACAAAGAATCACTTCATCTTTAAGAACTCATCCAGACTGAATGTAAAATAATTGAGTTATTCTTTGCAAAGAGAAATCCCAACAGAGCAGAGATACCTATAGTTGTATCAGATAAAATAAACTTTAAGTCAAAAACTATAAAATAAAAGAGGCCATTATATAATGATAAAAGGGTCAATGCATCTAGCAGCTATAATAATTGTAAGTATATATGCAGTTGGCATTGGATTATCTAAATATATTGACCAAATAAGACACACAGAAGGTTGAAATTGTGTCTTTATTGGATCCCAGAGCCTTTTGACAACTTGGAGTAAACTTTACTTTGTATGGCTTCACAATTGGTGTATCACTATAATTCTTTCATAAGGTTTTATGTTGATACGTTTTGTCTGAAATTGGAATTCCATCAATTGCTCAACAAAGGAGACTTTCTATATGCAGACTCCAGGGTAAAATGCACTTAGAACAGTACCACCACCTCACTAAAACTTAGTCAACCCACCACACTTGACTTATTTTAGTTTAAATGATACAATAAAGAGGTATAAAGGGGTGAGAGGAGTGCATGTGTTTGCAGAAAATAATCAACAGATACCGCATTCTTCATAGTCCATTATTCCTTCCCTACTTGATAGATGATAATTTGCCTACATAATTTGCTTGATCTTGGGAGATGTATAAATAGCATTTATTTTTAATGTATATTTTTCTCTGTACTCAATTGAGAAGATAATAATAATTTTAAAAAAGCTATGACAAATGAAGACCAAAAGCCTCTTTATAAACACCACACTAAAGCATACTAGTTGATTTGTAACAGATTCTAGAGAGTAAGCATCCAATGCATGTTGCATATGATGTTTGCCAGGATTTAGAAAGACAATTTTCTCCTCTTAAGAGCAAATTCTATAGATTAGAATTAATGGGGCTAATTAGGCTTGATCATTCTTAGTAGTGCAAGCACTTCTAGGGTCTAGGATGAAGTGTTGGTTTCTAGGTAACAACTCCCAAACAGGACATAAGTAATATCCTTGGGGCTCAGTACACTTGTCCAGATATTGGTACTCCTGGAGTCTGTGGTATATGTGTGGGTGTGTTTAAGGATAACCAAGATACTTTGTATCCATTTTTACTTTTCCAATAACAAACTCGTTGTAAATATTCCTATAATTTGAGATGCCTGAACAGTCTGTTTTATTCTTACTTAAAGAAATTAGAATACAAATTTATGAAGAGGAAGGATTATGGTTGAATGTGCTTCATCCCCACTAAAACTCATGTTAAAGCTTTGTCCTCAATGTAACAGAATTGAGAGGTGAGGGAAACTTTAATAATTGTTCTGATAGGAAGGAATCCATCCTCATAAAGATATGGCTCTTTGCCAGTGAATTTTCACTACTGTGGGACTGGATTAGTTAGTGCACAAGTGAATTATTATAAAGCAAGTTCATCCCTTCTGTTCTCACTTTTTACAGATACCAGCTTGCCTTTCCTCTTTCTACCATGACGCAGCCCTCACTAGATGTAGTCACTGATTTTGGACTTCTCTCTTTATAAACCATTCGGTGTCAGGTATTCTGTTATAGCAACATAAAACAGACCAACACAAGGAGAAAGAGATAGGAAGAACTAATTAGAAATTTCGAAGTAACCAGGCATACTTTAGGAAATTTAAGATAGGAAAGATAGGAAATTTAAGACATAGAATCTGAACAAGAAAGAGATTTCAAGTCTTAGAAAAGCTACCATTTTAGAAGAAGGAAAACCAGAGTGAACCTAGAGTTCCTTTCAAACTCCAGTTAACCCCAGTGAAATGAAGTGGTAGGTGAAGTAAAGTCCCTGGCCTCCTACCAGGATTCTCAATGTGAAGTTTAATTTCCATATGAAAGGATTTTATATTATCCTTTGTGCTCTGACTTCAAGTTTTGGGTGAACACAGTCTTTATGTCATTCTTAATATTAGCTGACATGTTCTTCATGTACCTAACAGCCACTGCATTAGCATAAACCTTGATTGAACTGTAAATGATCTTTTATAGCTTTTTACTCTACAAGTTATAACTAATGCAGAAACTCCATAGTATAGCTCTTGCTTTTAAATGGCCTTTCCCTCAGAAAAGTCTAGAATAAAAAGCCAGTACACACAAAGAGGAAATACGTGGCTTGCATTAGATGATATAGTGGATTTTGAAGTCAAAGAATGGCTAGACAAGTTAGTCATCTTGAACAATGCCACCTGTAATTAATATTTTATCCTATTCTAAATATTAAGCATTTGAAAAGTTACAAATATTCACGTTAGTATATTCTTATTACCATTGAGGTGGTCAAACTATTTACAAGTCTGGCAAAATAACAGAAGAGATATATGATTTGAAATATATTGTGCACACATACAATATGTGATGAAGAGAGTAGGGTTTATTTTTTAGTTTATTTTTTAAAAGTTCACTGCAATTAGAATCATCTTGAAAATATTTTAACAAAATACTTTTAAGTATTAATTATGGTTAGCTGATTTATTTCCCATAACTATATTTCGGCAGTGTACATTTAGTGAACAACTTAACTCTCTCTTACACACACACACTCACACACACACACACACGCGCCACATTTCAAAGGAATTCTGGAGCAGTTATATCTGCTTTTATTTCCCTGTCATTAACTTCTGACAATTTCCCAAGTTGAGAATAATCTGTGATATAGGCTTTTATCAAAATCAGGGCAGGTTTTTTTAATTTTTCTTTTCCTTGACTGTGCAGAGACACAATAGGGTTCACTATTACAAGCAACTCTTGGGGGATATTAATGAGTACTAAATGTTGCACAGATGCCATCAAACAGAGTGACCAGAAAGCAAGAAACAATAGAAATGACAGAAGGGAAACGGCCAGGGACAATACTTAGACAAATGAGGAGCCTAAAAGTCACAACTAGGAAAACAGATGAGTAGGCAGAGAAATACGAGTGATAATACAAAACATACTTGCCACAGAGCATATCTGAGATAATGAAGTCCAGCTGTATGTTTTGAAGACATGACAGGAGAAATTTACATGAAACTTTGAAACAGCTTCACAATGATTGCTGTAGGCATAAAGATCAGAAATAGATTCATTATCATCATTATCATCAATGAAAAACATCCAAGGGTGACCTATTACATATTGAATACTGTGATGGTCATGATTTTCAGACGCATTTGTCTCTACCTTCCTCAACAAATATATATGGTTCAGCCTAGCAAATCATAATGAATTGTATTCAAATTTAATATGCTTGGCAGGAAAGCTCAAGCAGTCCTCAACTCAGATTGAAACTCCAGAGGAAATAAACTCTCCGTCATTAAAAGTGTATAATTACCAATTGAATGAACCCTTGGTAGAGAAGTCACAAAGACTCAAAAATAATAATATTAATAACAATGATACTATAAGTTATTATAATAACAGCATCTTTTTTCTAATTTCAAGTAGTATGATAACAGTAGCTGAATCTTAAGTGGGAATCTATTATTAATGATGTTTTCATTTTTGGTGAGGAACATGTTATTGTTTGATGAACACCATTGACAAGCATTATAACAGATAATTTACATACATTTTATTATTTTCTGTTTACAATGCTCCTCTGTTTTTAAACTATTTCACCACATAAAAATAACAGGATCAGAGAAGTGAAATTACTTGCCCATGTGCACACAATAGTAATTTTCAGAACCAGATGTCGTCTGATCTTTTTATGGTATATTTAGCCTATAGCGCATGGTTATGCCCTCCATGGTGTCTGACTTTTTATTCTCTGTATTGAACTTTCAGATTTTCAAGATGTTATCTATTCCTTTGCAACTTCTCATAGTGGGATCATTACCTCATCTGGTGATGAAGACTCAGGTTTTACCTACACACATTAACATGCTAAAAATTCTCCTTTTATACAATGCAATGTTCTGCCTTATTCTGTGAACTACTAGTTTTCTACCTAAACTTTATCACATCTCCCTTAGTAAGCCAAGTTCTTTAGGCCATTCCATATAATTTTCTGGAAAAATCTGTGTTTTCACGATTAATTTCCCCCACATTGTAACATTTACTTTTCAGTTATTTCAATTAACATGTGAACAAAAATCATTTGTCCCATCTTCATTTTATTTCTAATGTGTTAGTACCACACAAAAAAAGGTCTGACATATGATACAATATACAATGTATATAAGAAGTTTTTGGAAAGTGACTTCAATCATTGCTGTATACTGAGAAATTCTTTTTAAAGGTTTAACTTGATAGGATCAGAGGGTGCAAGTGAAGTGATTACCTCATTTGGGATTATCTGGTTGAAACCGTAGACTATTTTGTAGCACACTCTTATTCTGTAATCTTTAATGGCAAAATCTTGTTTATCAAGAAGTACTCTGTGAGCAGCTGCAAACAATTTGCCTTTATTGATTTTGCTGCTATGGCTGGCTGACTGCTTCACCTTGGCTCCAAGCTGCCTTGTCAGGACCACACCCCCCTCTCTTGAGCACTTCCCATCTATTGAACTAGAAGTCATTCACCACCTCTCTCATCTCAGTGAGAAAAACTAGGAACCAATTACTTACCTCCAAAACTGAGACAGACATCCTTCACTATAGTTATAATGGGTAAGATGGTATAGAATTTTATTATTAGTCTTGAATTTGAAATAAAAAATGACCCAAATTCTTAAACAAAACAAAAGGGAGAGTAATGGGGAGTGACTATAGATTAAAATGGATCATAAAGATATATTCACAGGTTTCAAAGTATGAAGATTATTGAGGTCTTGATTTCAAAACGAATTTAAAAATAAAGGAGACAATCAGGGAAATTTGAACATTGGATATTTGACAATATTAAGGATTATTATGATTCAGGAGTGAAGAATGGTATTGAGAAAGTTATTTTTAAAAGCTTCCTAATTGTCCAGAGAGATATTGACATATTTCTGGTGTTTTTTGATTTTGTTTGTTTGTTTATTGTACTACAAGTGCCTTACCACTGTGCTACATCCCCAGCCTGAAATATTTCTGGTTTACATAAGAGGATGATAGAATATTTTTTAATGATAACTTATTGCTGGAAAGAAAAGTTGACCATAAAATCAATTATTACAATATCTTCTGTACTTTAAATGTTGTTTAAAATTTCCATAGTAAAAAATTACTAAGAAATCAATTAAACCTAGTGATTATTTTCAGTTAATTTAGTACGAATATAAAAATACTAATGATGGAAATGGCTGACATTTTAACAGTAAGCAAGTGCTATATTAAATAGCACATGCATTATTATCTCATTTAATTCTTATAACAGCCCTATGAGGTATTTATCAATATCCTCATTATACAAATGATGAAATTATAACTCTGTCAGATTAAACAACGTGCCTAAAGATTGTCACCTTACAAGTGACAGAGTCAGATTTCTATACTACCCTCTTCCATTGCTGCACTTATTGCTGGTTGTTTTGAGTTACTCTTTGGACCCACCACTCAGTTTCATCTCTGGTTTTCATGGATGGAAATGCTTTATGAGCTCTTTTCCTGCTAAAATATCTTGATCAATAATTGAAACTTCATTTTCAAAATGTATAGGAGTCACATTTCATGTTGCTTATTTTTAGTTTTTCTTTTTCTTTCTTTTTAGCTTTTTGGTACTAGGGATTGAACCTAGGAGTGCTTAACCATGAGCCATATCTCTAGCCCATTTTTATATTGTATTTAGAGACAGGGTCCCCCTGAGTTGCTTAGATTTTCATTGTTAAAGTTTTTTGTTTTGTTTTGTACTATAATTTGCATTAAAGAATTTTTCCTAAGTGTTGTCATTTCTTATGCAATATTCAATCATCTGATCTGAGCTGATAGGATTGTTTCCAGGTGATTATTTCTTAGCAGAAACAAACAAAATATCATTGACAATTGAATTATTTTAGTAACACAAACTTCTGCTTTATATTTACTTTATATTTAACTACATAAGACAGCAGACCACTCTGAACCTCAGTTTCCTCATTTGAGCAAGAAAGAAATTGACTTTTAGAAGACCTCATGTGTAATTGTGTTTCAGGGAAAAATCATCTCCTTGATGTTCTTCAGGCTTGCCACATATACTACTACTTCAAGGATTTCACTCATTATTCTTGTCTGAAATTTCAGTTTCTGTATAATTCATATATCCATACTTCTTTACTTCAAGTCTCTGCTCAGATGCTTTATTATTGGAGAGGACATAATTTACCAGTCTATATAAAAGTAGTGTGTCTTAGCTCTGTCCCCTTATACTGCTTTATTTTTCTTTTTATCTTCATCAGGAACATTTGTCAAAGTAAAACTGCACTGAACAAAGTTAAACACACAAATATTCAAGTATATTTCAATAGAGGAGAGAAACAAGATAATATGGATTCAACTCTGCTGAAGCAAGGAGCAGGAGAAATTAAGGGCTGGGGCGAGGGTGAGCACTTGACCATCTGTGTTTGTTAATTGGCCTTACTCATATTAAAAGTAAATTTTCTTGGATTTTCATGACAGGAGATGGTTTTACAACTCTGAGCAAGGAACACTATGTGCAAAGGTTAGGTTCCTCCTCTTCTAATAAAACTGCAAGAGAGGGTGCTTTCTCCCTTGAGGTTTACATGTCAAAGACATGGTTCTTCATTACTTTGAGAAAAAAATGTCTGGATTATAAAGCTGGCAAGAGGCTTTGGAAAATATTTGAATCTCAAAAGGACAGATAAAGAATTTACATTTATGAATTTTCTAAAGTAAATGGCTTAAGAAAAGGAAGCTCTGGAGTTTAGTCATGAAGAAATCTGTCTAAATTTAGTCCACTTGGGGGATTGCCTTAGCCAATCATTACATTCAAAGTTAGGACAAAAGTATTTGTGGACTTGTAACAAATACTTTTATTGAAAAAGGCTAGCCCGGCACTGTGTCACACACTTGTAATTCTAGCAGCTCTGGAGGCTGAGGCAAGAGGTTTCCAAGTTCCAAGCCAGCCTCAGCAACTTAGTGAGACCCTGTCTCAAAATTTTAAAAAAGGCTGAGGATATGGCTCAGTGGCTAAGCACCCTTGGGTTCAATCTTGGTACCAAAAAATAAAAAAATAGTCTTATCATTAAACTCTTGCAAGAATGAAGCTTCATAAGAGTATTGAGAAGACCCAAATTTGAAAGTAAGGTATCTCTATATTATGGTGCAGTTGAAATAGAATCCTACATTTACAGTGGAAATGGACATTCTCAGTTCTATTAAGAAATAAAACTTATTTTATGTCAAGTCTGAAGTGAGTTTTCCCTAAAATTAATCATTCCCATCAGACATGGCTGATATTTTAGCTTTTGTACTTTTGTCATTTCTTGAATCGTTCTTAATTTTCTCATTGTCAGGTTTGATTCACTTTGAGGTAATTGTTTTCACTAGGTAACTGGGTTTTTTTCCCCCTACATTTAAAATCACTCCTTTCTTATGCATTCACACCAAAGTTTTTCCATATTATTATTACTATTTGTTTGGCAGTCCTACTTTTCTATCCATTCTATTTATAACCATCAGCAAATTAGAATGTTTTCTCAGAATTTGTATTCATTTAGAAAATTCTTTGACAGTGAAGTATGTGTTTATAAAAACCAATAATAAAAGGAGGACAAGGTATATATGTAAACACTACCCTCTACAAAAAGTGTTAGTTGCTTTTTTATTTTATCTTTCTGTTTCTCAACAAGAACTCTTAATGCTAAGATATCCAAGGATACCTGACAAGTAATTGCAGGAGCTGAAAATGAAACTCCTTCACTGAAGCTATTGTTCTTTTGTGCTGTGACTCACCACTTGCTGGTCACACTCTTGTTGGTAATAACACCCATTGAATTTAATGTAGTTCACTACATTACTCAAATATTGTAAATGATTATATGATTCAGGCTGTAGAAAATATTTTACACATGTAATTATACTTCTGGAAGGTGTTAGAAAATAGAAACTTAAACGAATGCTTAAAGTGTATTGATTAGTAAGTAAATACATTGATTATCCCCATAGTTTATATAATGAAGTAGAAGAAAATGATAACCAGCTTTGATATGTTAATTAAATGTTGAACATAAGAAAACTACATGAATATATTTTCTAGAATAATAATTTGTACCAAGCGTTTTTGTTGAGTGACCACAGATTTTGTAAGAGCTGTGTGTGAAAGCATAACTTTTCCTAGTTCTTTTCCTAGTTCTTACCTCTCCCTCTCTATGTAAAGAAGATAATGCTTTCATCCATGGCTATGACTGTCATATCCAAGAGACTAGTGGAATTTAGAGGTTGTTCATGAATTCTAGGAGAGAAGGGGCAGTGATTTTCCTTTGATAAAACATGGCTGAAGAGAATTCAGAGAACTTATTCAAGATAGAGATGAGGTAGAACTTACTATGAGATGCTACTGGTGAACATTATGCATGATATTACTTGAAGGAGCCAACATTTGAGAAGTATTTTATTTAGACATGTAGATATTCCAGCAAACATTTTGAGATTCCCCACTACTATTTTGACGTGTTCATTGAAACCTTAGGGATTTCCAATAATTTAGCCTGAAAGGCTGGTCATTAGATTCTAAGGGAATACTGGCCGTATATTAAACTTCGAAATTCCTCCCTGGTGAGTGAAAAAAGTTGGAAAATTATTACTAGATATTTAAGATCTCTCTGTGGGAATTATGATAGACTATGAATTTGAGAACATGCTGTGGAGGTTTAACAGAATAAGAATGGTAATAAAAAGGATATTTATTTTCAAGGAAAAAATGACAAGGCATTATATTAAGCCTCCCTGTGAAGATTTTTTGTTTGTTTTTGTTTTTGTATCAGGATTGAACCTAGGAGTACTTAACAACTGAGCTACATTCCCAATTCTTTTTATTTTTTTTATTTAGAGACAGAGTCTTGCTAGGTTGCTTAGGACCTCGCTAAGTTGCTGAGGCTGGCTTTGAACTTGCAATCCTTCTGCCTTAGCCTCCTGGGTTACTGGGATTACAGTTGTGTGCCACCACACCTGGCATGAAAATCTTATTACAAGCATTTTATTCTGTAAAGCCTAATAATAAATGTGACTTTGACTTCAGAAGAATCAAAAAGCATATTATTAGGACATGATAGTGATTTTGGACTGAACTATGACCATTTGATTTTGTTTTGAGACAGAGTCTTGCCAAGCTGCTAAGACTGACCTCAAATTTGCTGCCCCAACCCATTGAGATTACAGGCAAACATCACAGTGCCCAGGTAACTTTGGTTCTTTTGATAGCTATTTTAATAACAAAATAATAATATTTTATTTACTACTATTAGTAATTATTTTATTTATTTTATAGCTATTTTGGTTAATTTTAGTTAGTTCTTCCGATTAAAAGTAGGTGAAAGATATAAGAATGACAACCTTACTTGTACATGTAAGTCTCCTTCTGAATTAGCTCTAACCTACTAAAACACCTGTGGCCAATGGAATGAAACAGGCACACCACCCTTTCTCTTAACAAAATTTTTTAGCAGCTTTGTTGAAATTATAATTAGCAAAGAACAGAGCATATTGAATGTGTATAATCTTATGAGTTCAGAAAAATGCCAGCTTTCATGATATCATCACCAATGTTCCACACTTCCCAAAAGTTGCCACAGGATTTTTTAAAAAATGTATAATGGTAAGAACATTAAACATAAGATCTATTTTTGTAACAAATTTTGAAGTATACAATACAATATTGTTTTTTTAAACTATGGGCATTTTTTTATATAGCAGATCTTTAGAATTTATTCCTCTAACATAAATGAAATTTTATATCCATTGAGCTCCAACTCACCATGACCCTAACCCCTAGTAACCACTATTGAATTTTCCGTTTTTATTACTTTGATGATTTAAATATGATTTAAATACCACATATAAATGAAATCAAGGAGTACTTGCCCTTCTATGACTGGCTTATTAAACTTAAAATAGTGTTCTCCAGGTCCATACGTGTTTTTACAACTGGCAGTGTTTCCTTCTTTTTAAAGGCTGAATAATATTCCATGGTATGAACATTCCATCTTTTCTTTATCCATGTATCCATCAGTGGGCTCTTGAGTTGTTAATGTAGTTTGACTATTGTGAATAAAGTTTCAATGAATGTAAGAGTTCAAATATTTTTTTGAGATTCTGATTTCAAGTTTTTGAGATATGTACACAGAAATTGTTGGAGCATATGAGAGTTTTATTTTTTAAGGAGCATCCATATTATTTTTCATAGCTGCTATAACCCTTTCCTATAACTTCAATGAAATCCCAAAACCTCTGTGTTAGAGACTCTGACATGTAGTGTCACAAAGATGAATTGAAAGCAGATATAATTATATTCTGGCTATAAAATCAACCAGCTATATAGAGATAAGCAGGGGATATAACTGATATAATTTTGCAGAATATAGAACCAAATGGAATCCTTTGTGTGGGAACAGGGTATCAGTCCAAAAAGTGTTGATAGTGCTCATCAGAATCTTATACTTCAATAATCCAACCATGTATATTATGTGTGTCCAATTTATTAATTTGAATGTTATTAATCTATTAGTGAGAGCTATTTCTAACACACCTTATGCTCATTAATCTACTCTTAATGATGCTATAGTTTGTAAGTTGAAGCAATTGTAGTGGCTAAACTGGAGATGGATGCCTGATTAGTGTTATTCAAACATTAAATAACCATATCTAGAGTGTTCATTCTATGTTACTGCAACATAAATCAACCTATGTTAAGATAGGAAAAGTTTATTTACATTTATGTATACATTTTAAGTTGCTAAAAAATTTAAAATGCATTGTTGCCAATCTAAATGACAATCTATTGGGTAGATTATAAGTCTAGGTAATTCACTTAGAGTCATGAGAAATGATACAGGAATTATAATACTTGAGGTGACTATGGTCTCATTTCCACTACAAGATTGTGAGATCTGTCTACATTATTTCATTCAATGAGGTGTAAGAACTGGAAAGAGTTGTTCATGGGCAATATTACAAAAGCAGACATTCCCAACAAATCCACTGTCTTTTTAATAGTGGTGGTAGAAGAGACTAAATGTGAGAAAAGTGAGCCTTTGGTCTATAATGTCCAGTGTCAAATAGTAGAAAAAATAGAAAAAAATATTTCTCCCAAATGATATTCTGGCTATAAAATCAACCAGATGTATAGAGACAATTTGGGGATATAACTTATATAAATAAATATATATAACTGATATTCAACAAATAAATCTTTAAATGTTAACATTTTCAGTTTTAGTTTGTGGAATGTAAAAAGAGAGAGAAGCCATCATTACAACTCATCATATTTTCCTGTATGGTAAGAGATAGGAAAAGTGATTTGATTGTGATGTGCTTATCAAACATAATGAAAGTCAGGTAAGTGATATCTGCCCTACTGGAAGAAAAGATCAGAATTAGAAGAGGCTTACTTATAGAAAAAATTACATTTTTTAAAGTCAAAAGATCTAGGTTAAAATTACAAATTTGCTGTATGCTAGCTGAATGATCTTAGACAAGTTTCTCAACATTGCTTATTCATAAAATGTGGACAATGATATCTTCTTATAGATCATATGAAGACTTTTAAAATAAGACAGTACAAGTGTAAATTACTGAGGAGGAACAATTGCTAGCATACAATGTTTGCTTGTTTGTTTTTTGCTATTGTTGATGTTAGTGATAGTGGTAGTAGAGATAGCCATTTTATCATTGTGGTTTTCACTTTTGTAATGCTGGGTATTCATTTAAGTTAATTATTTTTAACGGTTTTACTAATGCATGAATAATACAAGATTTCTGCCAATTACATATGTATATTTTCCTCTCCAGGTTTTTCATTTAAAATTATGGAAAATAATTAAGTAATCTTGCCAAGACTCCTTTTGTTAATGAAACTACTTATAATAGTGAAGAATTGAAGATGAGAGGTTAGATAAAGGTAAGAGGACTATAATAATGGTGTGTCATTATAGTTCTTATTTTGGTCATGCGAAATATATTAATATATATTTTTAAAGGGAGTCTAGTCATTGTGGGGTGTTATCAATGTGTTATGTATTGTTATTGTATTTATTATTTATTGGTGGATTTTAACACAAGATAGATTGTTCCATATAGATATTTCCATTTGTACAAAAATTGGAAGAAAGAAACTACATTGGAAGACAGACCATCTTGAAGCAAAACAGACATATGCTGCTGGTTCACATATTCTAAATGATGCTTAGGATCATTGATGTAAATCATTGAATGAGTAGAAAATATGGTAAAAAGGTGAAATATAAGTGCCTATTAGATAGAATAAAATGGATTTAGTAGTGATGTGTAAAATTGCAAAAAAGGAGAACTGACTCTCCAAATGTCATTTTATTTTAGCCATGAACAATGAACTAAATAAATTCTAATATTCCATTCAAATGTTATGCTACCTGAATTAATCATTGAATATACACAGACAACTCTACAAATTTACATTGTTTAAATTTTGTTTGCTAATTAGGTGTCTAGAGAGACAGAGGATTGAGGAAAGAGGGGAAAAAAGAGCATTTGTTAATTTACAATGCATAATATGCCGAAGATATGTTGTGCTGTTAGCCTTTGTGTTTGCAAAGATTGTAGCTAATATTTCTCCTTATCACATAGGTCTGGATTGATGTTCTGAGGTCTGTGTCCAATTTTAAAGAAATAATTATCAAACTGGAGAAGAACTGGCTTGTCATTTCAGTAGAACATGGAAAGTTCACATGAAAGTTTCCAGAAAATGACTTCCACTCACCAGATTCTAAAGTGTCCACCTTTCCATATTCACCACTGAGAAGTACAGCTTCATAAACCGTGTTGTTGATGGGATATGTATTTAGGTCTACAACAACAGAAATGAAAATATAATTCATTTCTAAAGGATTAAATAATTCAGTTCCCTCCATTATGACTAAACTTTTCAAGATATTATGATTTAGGTTTAGCTACTTAATTATGCTATTTCATTGTTTTAAAAAGAAGTCTTCTTTTTCAGAAAAATTGTCCATAAACAAACATATCTTAATATTTTTCTAAATGCAATATTTTTGTTTAATATGCTGGTTAACTCAAACTACTCAACTATGGAGATGGTGCAGATGCTCAGAGGGAAATTGAAAGAGCTGAGGAATTAATGTATAAAATGAAGATCCCTGAGGAAAGACAAGGACCTTGAATGGAGAAAATGTGTGGTTTCTCTGGTAAAAAGCTAAGCCATTCTGGTAAGTGGGATAAAGGATGGAAACCATCTTAGTTTTTCTTTTCTGTCCCCTATCAATTACTTAGGGTATATTGCCCTTATTGCCTAAACAGGCATCAATTGTGGGTCAACATGAAAGCAAAGTAAATTTTCATGTGGCATTGCATCCTGGCTGGGACGGCAGAAATTACCACCTTTAAGAAAGAGCCACTCCAGATATCTCCTGACTCCCTCATGTTGAGTATTATAAAATGACTAATACCAAACAAGGAAGCAGTGGATGTGATTATAGGAGCCTCTTTGGGGGGAAAGTGGCAGAAAATGTAATGATTGTAAGATAATACTTTATTCAATTATATAAAAAACCATTTATATGCCTGAACTTGAGAGGCACAGGACTTTTTAAACATTTATTTATCCTGTTAGCGAAGGCTAAAAATTTGATGAAATTCCTGTCCTTTCTTCTTCCCCAACAGCACTACTTACATCCTTCAATCCCACAAAATTAAAAAAAAATATAAAAATAGACATATTCTTGATAGATTTATAGCAAACATTCAAGCAACAGACTAATACAATTATGTTTAAAGGTCCAGAGAACATAAAATAAGAATCACCTTTAAAACTTTTACATAAAGCAAGTATAACACTAAGCACACCCCATAAAATGTGCCAAATATAAACTGCAACATACAATAAGGAAACCCATAAAATAATTTAATTTATAAATACTTATGAAGAAATTCCAAAAGTCATATTAATAAATAGAATCTAGAAATAAATTAAAATAATTTAAAATGAAGATTAATTGTCCCAGGAATTCCAAAATAATACAGTATCAAGAAGTCTAGTCAAATAATTCAAAGGAGAAAATTATATATGTTGTCCCTAGTTTATGTGATTTTGACATATTAATGCCTAAAAGCTATGTCAAAAAAAAAAAGCAGTGCATAATTGGTTGAAAATAATAAATAGATATTTCTGTTAAGTTAGAAATAAAAATAGGCATGTAATATCACTAGTATTGTTTGAGGTTTGTAAGTATAAGTCAATTAAATTTGTTAAAATAAAAAATGGAGTACAACTTTTGAAATATATAAAATAATGTTTTGGTTTTCTGTGTCTGTACAGAGAAAACACAGATAAACCAAATATTACTAAAATATTTATAATTTAAGGATATTGAAACTGAATATAAATTTTAAATGTAATAATAAGGTTGACTATAAAATCACTATAAATTAGTCAATAAGTAATAAGAATAACAACTAACATGTAATAAATATATACTATGTGCTAATCATTATTGTAAAATTTTTACATGGGTATAATTTAATCCTCAAAGTAACCTTGCAGTTTTTCTCCTTATACAAATAAAGAAAGTGTTATGGAACACATCTATGGGTCTCCTGAAAATTTGTTTGTTGAAATTGTAATCCCCATTGGGATGATATTTTGAGGCGGAGCCTTTCAGATTAGTTTAAGAAGGTGAGGCCCTCAAGATGAGATTACCACCATAAGAAGAGTCCTAGTAAGCTTGTTTCCTCTCTCTGCTCTCTGCCAAATGAGAAAGCAATAGGAAGATAATCACTGGGAACATGAAGCAGGCCCTCATGTCAGTGGATCTATTTACACCTTGATGTTAGATTTTCATGCTTCTGGAACTATGGATAAATTACTTGTTTAAATCATTGAGTTTGTGGTAACTTATTATAACATCCTAAAATGAGTAAGACAAAATCTTAAAATACAAAACTACTTTAAAATAAAATCAAAAAGCCATATTTAGAATTTATTTGAAAAAATGTAAAGCTTCTGAGAACTATGGAATAAAAACATAAGAAGACTTGAACACAGGATGATTGACTCTTTTCTTTAAAGAATAATTCAATAGTTTAATATTCTTAAATACTTTCCCATTTAATATGATCCTCAAATTATTGATAACTTTCTTTTTTCATATATAAACCAGTTTTATCTAAATTCCATCTAAAATTTTAACTTGATACATTAATCAAGAATATTAAGAAAGAAAACTAACAAATCTATGCTTATGTGTTGAGGAGGAATGACACTAGCTTCCCAGTCCTTAGAGAAAGAAATTTTAATAGTATAAAATAGAAACAATATAATGCATTTGTGCATATCTATAAAATTTAGCACATCATTTAAAATTTAACTGGTTTCTACTTATACACAAATAAATTCCATGTGAATAGAAAAAAAGGAATCCATTTCATCATCAAAAGTAATCATCAGCATAATATTTTAAATAAACTTGGAGTAGAATCAAACTCTTTAAAGATACAATAGCCAGAAGCAATAAAGGAAAAGATTGATGATAAATTTGAATCTACAATTTAAAATTTTCTGCAGGGCATATAATTCATAAGTTACATCTAAAGATAAGTGTGAAAAAAACTTTGCAGCAAAAATGATGGGAAAAAAACCAATTTCCTTATTATAAAAGAGTATTTTAATTATCAGTAAGAAAGTGACAAAATTGACCAGAATGCAAGAGAAAAACAGGCAGGGCATGAAGAGACTGCTCACTGTAATAAACAAAAACAAAGATAAATGGATTTTAAACATATGAAAATGTACTCAATCTTGTGCATAATTAAATGCAAATTTAACAAGTAATGAGATGTCTTTTTTCACTTTCCACATTGGCACAGATCAGAAATACAAGATAATATCATGTAGGTGAGGGTATGAGGAAACAAGCCATTTCATACACTGCCTATGAGAAGAAAAATTGGTCAAGGCTGCTGGAAAGCAATGCAGAGTATGTATACTTGAGCACACACATACATTGATCTCAAAAATATATTTTAAGAGTGCTGTATACAGACATGTACATAAAATATATATAAACATATAAATTACTGCCTTTTCTGTGATAAAACTGGAAAGAAGTAAATATCCATTAATAGGAATGGGCTTAATGCCTAGAGTTGTACATAAAATAATATGCAGTTATTAAAAAGGCTGTCAATAGATTTCTATGTTATATATTATATGTATATAATATATACAGTGTTATATATATACATATATACGTGTGTGTATGTATATATAAAGCAATATACATACACACACACACACATATACACACACATACGGTCTTCAAAATACATTCTTAGGTATTACAACAGGTTGGCCATCTGGAAAAAGGGGCATACTCCTGTGCATGCTGTACTTCTATGTCTGTGTACAAATACAAGCATACTTATAGTTCTTATATAAAGATCACAAGTTTCTGAGAAAATGTGTAAAAATTAAATCAATGATAATGGCTGCTGATGACAAGGAATGTGAAGAGCTTGTGGTGTTGGGAGGTGTACTGACCTTACACAGGATTCTGTTTTATTTTTGGGGGGTAGGTGGGGCTTTCTGTTCTGTTTGTTTTTACCATTTTATCAGTGTGCTTCATTACTGTTTTAATGGAGAACTGTAATAAGTAAAGAAAAAATAATTTTGAGCTGAAATTATAGAATAGAAAACACATTGCAAATTTTGCATAGTGTGTCCACCTTTTGGCTGTGAATATTAAATCGTTCTCCTTAGCTTTAAAACTGTTTAAATCTTTTGATCTCCTATAGAAATATAATGTTTTAGAGCAAAGATATGGGGAGCTTTGAAGTGCCACATACAGTGTACGAATCACAGTTCTGGTGAAGCTGTGAGATCTCAAAAAATTCTTTAATATCCATCCTCATTGCAAACTTTTTGGTTATCTACAAGTTTAAAGAAATACTGAAAAGCAAAATAAATTAAATTGTGTAAAGTTGTTAATGACCTGTGAAATCCTGATTGATTCTTGATGCTTCTTGAGAATCAAAATTCTTGGACTCATACGAAAATACCTTTTCTTTGCAGTTCAAAACTTTCTGCATTTCTACACTGTGCTATTAATATACAAATAGTTCCTAGCTCAGTCAACCTAGAAAGACTTACTTTAGCTTCCCGAAAGCTTGAGTAACTACTAATTGCTTACTTCTCTGGACATGGGAAAGAGAAGAAAGAAACAAAAGCAAATTATCAAGAAAGAATCAAGTCTAAGTTGTCCAACGTTTATCAAATAACCTTCTTCTTTTTCATATCTGAAGTCAGAAAGAATTTTTTTCTTCATGAAAGCCTCTCTTTGGTGCATTTATCATCTTAAACAGTAACTTGCACTACTTTATTTTGCTAAAAATGCCTGTTAAACCATTAACTACTAATATGTGTCTGATGCTGATTTAGAAACTGACTTCACAAAAATAAAATTTTAGCCAGAAGAAATGACATTGGAAAAGTAGCAAATATAGAGCATGGCAGATTAGATAGGATAGGGGAATAGAATCACACCTAACTTGTAAAATAGATTACCAACTGCCATTAGCTGTATCTGTACAAACAGGATTGAAGTAGTAGATAAGCAGCTGCATATGCAAAGAGAATATAGGACTTTAAATATCAAAAGCTGTATATGAATTTACATTTTGGTATAGATATTAAAATGCTGTTATCTTTACAGGTAGCATAGAAGTTTTTTTTTTCAAGACTCACAGAAAAATAGGAGCTAAACTAAGATCATGATTGATGCTGAGTTCTGAGTATTCTCTAACGAATAACATGGAGTGGATAGAGATTTAGAAAAATGCTTCAGAGGGGACCTTAAGAAGCTGAAGGATGTCTGAACTACACACTTTTATTTATCTCCTATAGCAGATTCAATAATGGCCTTCAAAACTGCCCATGCCCTACTCCCTGAAATTTGTGAATATTATGTTACATGACAAAAATGATTTTGCAGCTATAACTTTAAAATAGGGATATTAAACTGGGTAATTTTAGTGGGTCCAGTTTTTAATGTCAAGGTTTTATTCCTTCAGTTGAAAAAAGGATGTTTCAGAAGAGGGAGGAAAGAGAGAAGTAGATCGGTAAATTGGAGAGATTACATGACTGAGAAGGATCTAAAAGTCATTGAAGGCTCTGAGATAATCAATTCATGTAGAAACACATGCTGAAGAGAGAGGCTTCTAGTGAGTGAAGGGCATTCCTATCTGACACCAACAATACAGGGACCTTAATTCTATACTTGTAAAGACCTGAGTTCTAACAGTAAACCAAACAACCTTAGAAGCAGGTTTTGAGCCTTCCCAGGAAAATATAGATGGCTGACACCTTGACTTCATTTTCCAGAGACGCTATTAGAGATTCGATGGAGCCACACTGTGCCCAGACTTCTGACCCACAGAAACGATTAAATTAGAAAGAGATACTATTTTAAACTGCTAAATGTGTGGTAAATACCTAACAGCAACAATAGAACAGTAATATGAATCTCTTCTAACATAGATTGTCTCATCCCTGAAACTTTAAATAATACCATCCTATATCAGCAAATTAGCTAGGTTTATAGAGAATATAGAAAATAAGCTAGATAAGGGTAAAATAATAATGAATGATTAATCAAACAAATACACAAGATCACAGCCTATGGGAATCTCTCCTCATTTCTTCCAAACCCATGGTATTTCATAAACCTTAATGAGCTCCTGTATTACTGAGGACCTTGATATAAGATCAAATTCCTCCATCCCATACCCAAAGATTTACATTCAAGAAGTCAAGTTTTGCTTTTATCTAATTTGGATTAAGATTGCTCCCAAATCACACTTTGGGAATACTTGTCTAAAGGTCTACTCTCACAATTTCCAAGTACCTTTTTATTTTATTCATTATGTCTGTCTGTCTTTATGTGTGTGTATATTTGTTATTGAGTAACTACAATTCAAGGTATTGTGCTGGGATATAGTATAAGTGTTGACAGAGACCCTGGCCTTGTGGAGACTATATCCTGGCAAAGAACTAAGAATGCACACACAAAAAAGTATAAATCAGGGAGATAGATTTCAGCAGAGAAAAGCACAAAAACCCTATAGGGGCAGGAATCAAATGAAATGTTCACAAGTGAAAAGCAATCGAATATGTACTGGCATTTAAGAATGATTCAAAGCCAGGCATGGTGGTGCATACCTGTAATCCCAATTACTCTGCAGGTTAAGCCAGGAGGATCACAAGCTCAAGGCGAATCTCAGCAACTTAATGAGGTCCTGTCTCAAAATGTAAAATAAAAGAGCTTGGGGTTGTATATCAGTGGTAAAGCACCCCTGGGTTCAATCCCTAGTATCACACACACACCCCCACACAAAATGGTTCAACTTACACAGGTATAGATGAAGAGATATAGACCATCCAGATGGATTGCCATAAACAAAAATGCACAAGTGAACAGTGCCTTCATTTTGTTTGTTGTTTGGTGTTTGTGTTCTGTTTCTAGTTCCTGAGGATTTGCTGCCTGGTGGAACTTCCCTAGAGAAGTTTGGTATACTACAAAGAATCATACTTGTATGGTACGTTCTTTTTGGTTTTTTTTTTTTTCCTTTCAAATCCCTGCTCTGCCAAAGATGTTTAGCTTCTGTCCAATCACTGTCTTCCACTACTAACTTTGGGGTAGGTTTCAATTTCTACAACTTTTCAGTTGTGTCAGTCTACCTAACATTAATGTTTGTTTTGTGTTTAAATTCTGGAACCAAAAGAATCATAATAGTGATTTTAAAGATGAGACAAGAAACATTTGGAAAAGAGGAAGGGAAGGAGACATGACCTAATTCTTTTTTCGCTGTAGTTTTTGGCATGATTCTTTCAAATATAACCAAAGATTCATGTGCAAGGCAATGTTGCTATTCTGTATGTAATATTATTGTATTAAAAAAATTTGTTTTTGTATCAGGGATTGAACTCAGGGGCACTCAACCAGTGAGCCACATCCCCAGCCCAATTTTGTGTTTTATGTAGAGACAGGGTCTCACTGAGTTGCTCAGCGCCTTGCCATTGCTGAGGCTGGCTTTGAATTCACGATCCTCCTGTCTCAGCCTCCCTAAGTGCTGGGATTACAGGCTTGCGCCACCGCGCCTGGCTTTGTATTAAAATTTTTGAGAAATGTATTCTCACATTTATTTTCTAATTATTTCACATTCCTTCTATTTTATTTAAATAGATACCTTAATTTTGCATTTGATCTGTTCATTTTCTTCTGCATCTGGGCAAATTCAAGTTATACTGATTTTCTCAGCAACTTCTTTTTCTGTGTATCCAAAGAGTTATTGAACTAACAAATGATGCTAAGCTTCACCATTCAGTCCAGCTTCCACTTTGGTGACCCAGGCACTTTGCTTTGCATGAATCTTAGCTTTCACATTTTCTTTTCATTGCATAGGCCATGTCACAGGGAAAGAAAATAATACATTTAAACATATCAACAAGGATATTCAGGTTGTCTCTGTGTTATCTTTTCTTTTGCAGTGACCTGCACATGTCTTTTTATTCTGGATGCTTTCCACATTTTGAGTAGGGATAAGAAAATGCATTTAAAAGTAGCCAAATGAAGAGCCTCTCTGCATACATTGGCTCTGAATTTTGAGCTAAGTATAAAATTCCATGGATTCAATTGTATTTATTCATACAATATCATTTAAACTGTATATTGGAAATGCAAAGGCTTGCTTAACATCAATAGGTGTAAGAAAACCTAACTAAAGAGCATAAATTATGTTTTCTTTGTGTGTGTAGGTTTGAAATTATAGAATAGTAGTAGTGACTTACCAACTGTGATTATTTGAAAAAAAAAAGCTATTCTTAAAACTTAAAATATATCCAAGCTTCTTCCAAGTTGAAAATCCCCATGCTTTCTTTCTTGGAGAAAAAGTCACTTCATATAATTTACTCTCATATTCCAGTGAGATGCCCACATTTTTAAGGCTGAAGTTCCCTTTCCTTTACTACTTTACTAGATATCTCTATTATAGATTTCATTTTCTGTGTCTGCATATCTAGTTTGCAAGTAGATTGTATGGAGTTTCAATATTCAATTTTTATGTAATCATAGCACCATTTATATCAAATGCCATTTTATTTTGTGGACTTTTTGATCCTTTCTTCATTTTTGACAGACACAATGAAAATCAATTCCATTTCAGAAATTCAGTCATTTTGAAGTATATCTTACTTCTTCCTCTAATGGCATATGCCTGCTTAATAGTTTTTTAAATAATTTAGATTTCAGACATTTGCCTTAAGTTAAACATTAGATAATAGTCTGCTGCTGTAACGATCTTTGATTCAAATTTTAAGCTCTTTTAAGCCCTACAAATCTCTATTATCTTTGCATTTTATGGCATTGATATATATTCACACAGGTGCTACAGCATTTTACACCTTTTTAAGCATAATTCACATTTTATTTAGATTGTAATAAACTATATAAAATTGATTTTCTTCACCAAAAATAACAGCAATATTTTCTGTATTATTTCTAAATAAACCACAAAACATTTATTTTATGTTTTCCAGGTTTTGCTGATAAATCAAGATGAGGCAGTAAATATAGTCATGAAAAAAGAAAGAAGAAAACAGAAGTTGGTTTCTCATACTGATGGCCTCTGATTCTGTCTTGACCATGAAGCAGAAGAGTTCTACATTTACCTGCTAAAAGCTTATGAAGATGTAGACTTGACAAAGAAATGTAAATAGCAACAACCAGAGGAGGAACAATAATGGCAGCCTCTTCCATTCAAATGTTAATTGTAATATGTTCCTTTAAGTTCATTTAATGAAGACAAAATCTATACTGAAATCTATCTGGAGAGCTCACAACTCTCTGGTTAATTTCCTTAACTGTCCACTACCGATTTTTAACACACTTAAAACCTCTAATAGTCAAAGTCAATAGTAGGTTTCATTGTGACATTTCATATGATGCATTCATTTCTTACACTCCCTCAAAATTTATTGCTCGAAAAAGAGAAAACTGGATCCATGATGATGATGCTTATTATATCTAAAGGACTTACATCTTGAGATTTTTGGAATTTTTTATTTTAAAAAATCATTCACCATTGAACCAAATAGCACATATTTTTGCACCCCTCTCATAAGAAGAATAGAGTCTGTCACTGCTAATTGGCTAAATATATGAAGAGTATATACAGTATTTACATTTGGTTGGACTGGTCTGGTCATTTAAAATTATAAAGACTATCATTGTTTATAGTTATTATTTCTTTTTAATTAGCTTTTTTCCTTTATCATGAGTCAGTTTAAATAAAATTGAAATCCATCTTCTGATCATTTAAAGCAGACTGATGCTTGACAAGAAAATTTCAAAGAGAATAGCCAATTTGGGGAGAAGGCCTATATCCACCTCCTTTATACACTTTTGAGAAGGAATTCCTGAAAGATCAGAGGTAATTTAGAATTCTGAGCTAGGTCCACCTTTCTGTCATTGTACAGAATTTTGGAACCTTTTTCTGTTTCAGCAAGAACATGTTCCGTGACAAGTGGTATAAGAAAAAATTTTGGTTAAAGGGAAATTTACTTATATTTTAACTAGATCTATTTAGAATTGAAAATTAGAGCTATAATTTCTAGCACTATTCCCAGAAGGAAAATATGTCCAAATTCAAAAGATCAATATGATACATGCTGAATGGTATGATGACAAGTGCACACATAGAGTTAAGGATCATCATAAATGAGTCAAGTTCATGTATCTGGCATTGTAACACACCACAGAGTGTTTCAGATACCTTTGCCATAACTGATGAAAACTATGAAGACAATGTTCACTAAAGGTGATGACTCACATTTACATGTGTGGTGTGAGGTGGAAGAGAAAAGCTAATCTATATTTGTATTTGATAAATAAAATATTTTGGAGAATCAGATTCTGGATATCGTTACATTTAAGCTAAAGGAAAGGTTTGGGTGATTTTATTCATTATATACCCTTCAGAACTGCCTAAAGAGCAAATCATAACCCACATTCTGTGGCATTTTTTCCACTTGTGGCAAAATAAATAAAGTAACCAGTAACAGAAGAACCTAACATGTTTTTCCTTCTATCCTTCAGAAGTCATCAAAAGGGGTAGGTGCAACCACTACCAATATAGAAACATGAAACTTTTCTATTAAAGTTTACAACATAAGAAGTGTTTTTACATGTAATCTTTTGGTTTATCAAAATTCTGTAAGGCAATTAAAGGGTCCTGATTATTCTCCTGACTTTGAATTATAAGTTTCATAAATAAAATTATAAGTTTTATAACGTAATTAAGATCAGAGGTTAGTAATCAGTAGAGTCAGAATTCACTTCAAGTTTTCTAAGGTCATTACCACACCCTGTTTTATCTATAAAAACAGAACATAGATTTCTGAAAATCTCCAGATGAACAGTTTGAGAACATAGATTGTTGCCTTTGTATAGGCCTCATTAAGATTAATCAAGTATGAGCTTACCAAGTCTTTATTGTGGGAAATAGATGGTCTCAGGGGTTATCTCTGGGTACTTATGTGAAAAAAGGATGGCTTCTTTATACTTTCTATAATAATAAATCGGCTGCCTCTGGGATTTGTAAAATTAGAACACATAGTACTTCCAATATGTTAACTCTGCCTAGCAAGGAAGGAGAGCATCTGCACCTTCCTGAGGTGTTTAGCTATTCTTCAATCACTAAATGTTTGCCAATTAGCACTGCCAAAGAGAAAAAGGGAATTATTTGTTTCTTATTTGCACATCTTGTGTGCTCTAGACCAAAAGGCATTTTTGTTGTTGCTAATGAGAGAGGCTAACTGGGAAGCAAAATTTTCCTGAGAGGAAAAAAATATCTCAGTAAAGGAAAACAACCTCACATCTCATGGCTGTGTATTGGGAAGGCAGGTCTGTCTCTTGCCTCGTCCTTCAGATGTTTTATTCTCCAATTCTTTGCCATGAAAAAGCAGTTTATTTATATCTAATGCTAGAGATGCAGCAGCTCAGCAAACTGCTAGAGGAAACAAAGTAGTGTGCTCTTCAGCTCACAGAAATGGTGGTTTGACTCAGGCCACGGCTGTTGTGATGACCACTTCGACAGCCTGGAGGACAGAATGTGCATGGTTCCTTCAAGGATCTGCTTCACAGGAACAAATGCTTGCATTCAAAATAGCATGTTCAATTAATCGGATATTACCAAAAGGGATGGTCTATTGTGGAAAGAGTGAGATTCCTTTTAGTGTTAAGTTGTTGCTTCTCAACTGAATGTGCAGAACCAGGGCTGACTTTAGGAACTAGCTAAAGGAGGCTTTGAATGTTTTCTATATTCTTTTTGCTGATTTAGAAACCATGTACTATCCAATTAAAGAAGTGTGCAAAACATGGCCTGAAGACAAATTGCTCATCTCAGGTGGCACATAACTTGCTCAGACCTTATTATTGGGAAAGAAAAACCCAAGAGAAAAAGAGACCAAGGGGTAAACTACTCAGTAATCCGGTCATGTGCTTTCTGCCACACATTCATTAGAACACCGTATTTTTTAAAGCTGAGCACGTAGATTGCTACTTGCTGAAAGATATTGGTTGGTGAATGAGAATCACGGTCTCTGACTGAACTGGTTTAAACAATGAAAACTCTAGTGGGCTGAAAACTATTGCAGATAAAGCAGAAGTTAGTGGATTCAACTACATGCTCATGATCCTTTCAATCTTTTTTACTTTATGATCTCAAAACCTTAGAAATAATTTTTGTATTTATTTAAATTGCAGAATTCTCCAGAGATGATACTGTGACCTCTGAAATTAAAAGTGTATGCAATGTCTCCTGCAATATTAGGACAAATTTACATTGAGAAAGCTAATTATAAAATGTTTTGTGGTATTTTCTTTACCTCTAAAATGTCCTTTTAGTACCAGATAATATGATCATGTAGGCAGTTTGCCGGTAGGCTCTGATACTTTTTCTTTCTTTCTCATAACTCTGGATTTGTTTATAGATGGAAAATTAAAAAGAATTTATATCATTCAAAGTTTCCTCCAACTTGCTGGTGATCTCAGTGTTTCCTTCTTACCAATCGCTTTCTTTCTTCTCTCTCAGTTGAAAAAAATTAAAATTATATTAAGTAAAATTGTGCATACATACATACAAATCAATTATATATATATATATTAAAATAAATATGTGTACATATATTCCAGACAATACAAACATTTATATTGCTAACCTTTACTTGAGCCCAATTATATCAGCTGTCCATTAGTGTAGACAAAACTAGAAATAATATTCAAATATTTAATAGTTCAATAGCTTAACAATCATAATGGTTATTCAACAAACAATAAGCAGAACTACTTCCTTGGGGTGTACAAGCTCTGAACACCAGCTAAAGACACAACCAGAAAAAAAGATTAAGGGATTTTTTAAACAATAATTGTCACGAGAGGTTAATATTTCAACAATGTCACTGATACTCTGGTTAATATTTGAGTATAAAAATCAAAACATTTCCTAGTTGGGTGTGGTGTACCAAAGGAAATGAAGGAAGGATATGAGGCAGAGGAGGATTAGGCTAGAACTTGTGAACCAGTTCCAGAACCTCTCTTATCATGACTTGCCATGGGAACACCAGCATGTAATTTATTCACTATGGATTTTGTTTCCTTATTGAAATTGAAATGATGTAGGTATATGTGCTGATCATTCTCATTTAGTGCCGGGAAAACTTTCTTCATAAACAAAAAGAAGAGTCCAGACACCCTTTCACAGAAGCAATAAGACACAGGGAATGTGGAAATATCAACAGAATAGAAAGAACTTGTTCAAAATCACACAGACCCCCACCTTCTCTTTCTTTAAAAAAAAAAAGAACGACGCAGAAAGTTGTGGTGCTAGAGAAAAGGCAGGGAGTTTTACAGTGACATGCTGAGGGACCAACAAACACCAGATCTTGAAAAAATCCTACCAGAATTTGTTCTCAAAGATTACTGATCCATCCAGAATTGCAAAAGTTGGAGGGCTGAGATAAGCAGATTAGACCAAGAGGTGCCATCACCCAGGAAAGATAGAGTATAAGGGAATGTGAATTATATCCCTAGTTGGATTCCAGTGGAGGAAGGTGTATGGCGTCTTGGGTACCAAATTTCAAAAGTCTTAGCAAAATGACGTGTCCTCTGCATACAGTCTTTACTTTGGAACCCATAAAATGCTGGTTACTAGTTATAGTAGTTGATCGGGTTAGAAGTCAAAGGAGCAAAAGGGCGTTAGGAACAAGGGCCATACTGAACCTAGTTACCTTCACAGAAACCAAGTGAAAACGTGTAAAGTCATATTTGGATAAAATATTTACTAATGAATTAGTTATCATTTAATGTCCAGGTAATATAAGAGGCAATCTTTTAGTTAAGAAAACAGGAGGGCAATCTGGAATGCCACCTTCTTCTATCATTCCCAAATAAAAATACACCAAAGAGCACAAAAATACACCAAAGAGCTCAGAAGTTCCCAGTTCTTTCAGGGATTAACAATTTAAATGGATCCCTCACCAATATTATAAAAAAATTGTAGGAAAGAGCCATAAAAGTTACAAAGACAATAAAAATACTTATCAGTAAATATATTGTTATAAATTAGGACAAAATTTTATTGATGTATCCCATCATGAATTTTGTATATGAAAGAAGAGCACAGAACAAATATATAAAAACCAGGAAGGTATGACTTGAGAATAAGACAAGTATATGAAGTGGCAAAAATGTGAACTAGCAAAATTCAGAAAATAAAAAAAGGAAAATAATCATAGAATTTAAAATGGATTTCAGTGAAAGTCAAGAGAAGGGATCATGTGAAATTATAGTAAGGAAGATGGAGGACAGAAGTGAGGAGTAAATGAGCACACACACACATACACTCACACAAACACACCACAGAGTCAAGGATATAAGGAAGAGTAAAAAAAGAAAAGGATTTAGAAAATAATCAAAAAAGAAAGTTCCATATTAATGGAACAGAATACATGATTCAAAATATAATAAGAAACCTGGAATGTACATGTGGAAAGTTATATTGTGTACCAGGAAAATAAATAAGATACAATAATCAACATTAAGATACACTATACTAAAGTTATTGAAATCTTAAAATAAGGAAATATTGTAATTTAAAAATAAAGAAATGAATATTTTGGCTGTAAGGCAAAGATCAAGTCACTTATGAGGAAAAAATTTTTTTAAAAAACTTAGATGAGCATATTTTAGGTTACTTTACCCTATTAAGCAACTTAAGAAGACACTGAACTTAAAACATTCTTAAGAAGAAAGATTAAGGTAAAGATCTATATTCAACCAAGAGCTTTCACCTATAAAGCTATAGATGAATAGTTTTTCCTAAGAATCTCTTGAGGAATCTAATAGAAAATGAGTACAATCTGCCAAGAGTTGGTGTTTGAAAATTTTGTCAGAGTTGCAAAGGCTATATCATCAAATATATTGAACTATAAACTAAATTGTTATAGAGCTACTTTGTATTAGACAGAGCGGAGTGAAGTGAGGGGAGGGTGTATGGGGGTGAGAAGGACAGTGGAATGAATCATATATTATTACCCTACGTGCATATATGATTACACGACCAGTGGAATTCTACATCACCTACAATCAGAAGAATGAGAAGCTATACACCATTTACGTATGATATGTCAAAATGCATTCTGTTGTCATGCATAAATAATTAGAACAAATTTAAAACAAAAGAACATAGGTTATATTTTCAGTAATGTAGGAGGAGAAAGGAAAAAAAGAGATGATTCTGAAGGCTGATGTGAAGGTATCAATATGGTAAGAACCAAACTGTATACAGTTGAGAAGCGTTTAGTCTGTCAAATCAATAAAGACACAACTTCTACAGTGTCATATGTTCTTGCTGTTGTTGCACCTCTTTTTCATAGACATGTTAGGTAATAGACTGGGCATCTTTTTGATATCCTATATGCTGTCTCCTCTATAAAATATGAAATCTGAATTCAGTCATTTCAACATGAAGCATCACATAATACAGTGCCTAGTATATAGTAGCATTCAATAAATATTTGCCATTTAGTAGGACTTATCTCCTGTATGTTTTCTTAAAAAAAATGCTATCATTTTACCTCATACCAAACCATCTCCAGAATTTTCTCTAAGCCAGTAAGAATCAACACTCCATGTATGTATAATATGTCAAAATACTCCCTCCTGTCATGTATATCTAAAAACAACAAATAAAAAATAAATTTGAAAAAAATTAAATTGTTATCCAGCACAGTGACTCTCACTTCTCAGTGGAGGTTGAACAGGAGGATCACAGATTTGAGGTCAGCCTTAGCAACTTGGTAAGAACTTTCTCAAAATAAAAAAGGATGAGGATGCTTGGTGGTAAAGTGCCTGGAGATTTAATTCCCAGCATCAAAAGAATAAATAAATAAATAACAAAAATAAATAAATAAATAAAACTAAACTGTTAAGAAAAATGTAGACCAGAGCCGCAAAAATTTATATATATATATATGATTTATATATATATATATATATATATATGATTAAGGAATATTTTATAATTAATGAAGTAGCAAAAATTGGAAAGGGGATGAGGGGAAAATCTGAGAATTTATAAATTGCCTTATGTGTTAAAGCTAAGAGTCAGACACAGCATGAACCTAACATGAATTCAGTAGAAGTATAACTCTATTTAACCAAATTGAACATTGAGAAAGAGTATACCATAGATGTAAACTGCCAACAGAGAAAAGAAAAATGAGAAAATGCACTACTTAATTATTTTTATAGTCTATGCATAAATGCAGCATTAAGAGTATTCAATGAAGTTGTTATGTAAGGATAATAATCTCTAGCTCTATAAAGCTTTGTAAATATTAGGAAAAAAGTAACAAATATATGAACAGAGAGAAAGAATTTATCTATTTTAAGAAATATGCTCTTACAACTCTGGGGTCTGTCAAGTCCAAATCATGAAGTGGGTAGACAGGGCAAGTCAGAAGAAACTGCTGCTGCAGGTCAAGTCCAAATTCAATCCAAAGTAGAGTTCCCTCTGTCTAGGGGAAAACAGTCTCTTCTCTCTGAAAACCTTCAAGAGATTGGATGAGGCCTACCCATATTATGGAGGGTAAGCTGCTTTACTGAGTGTAACGACTTAAAATATAATCTCCTCTAAAAAAATATAGAGCAGTATCTTAGACTGTTATTTGCCAAAATATTTGGAAACCCTGACCTTATCAAGTTAACTAATTTAACCTAGTCAAATTAACATATATATTATAATAACATATATATGTTAAAATAACATATATATACATATATATCCATGTATTCATACAGATGTATATGTGTTTAATGAATTCCAGATTTTTCTGTGCTATATTTTTTTGTAAAAGTTTCTTGAATGTTGCCTTGTTCCATCAAATAGATACTTCAAAGCATATTGACATACCTCCTTCCCTCTCTAATATTAGATGTGATGATACCAACTCCCTTTGTTAGTGTATTTTCCCCCTGTTCTTCCATTTAGTATTCACATGCATTGCCAAGTTTTATATGAGCACATGGCCACACACATGAAAGATTACATTTCCAGCCTCCTTTGTAGATGAGTGTTTCTAAGTTTGCCAGCAGTTTACAAAGATGAGTACACCTTCAAATCTGTTTCTTAAAAATATGAAGACCCTGCTGCCCATTTTCTTTCTTTGCCCTGTCCTCAGACTGAATGCCAGACTGGTATACACCCAGATTGAACCCTGTAGAGAAATAAATTATACATGGAAATGACAGAGAAAAAAATGAGAAGAGCCTGGGTCTTGGAACTTATGGAACTGAGCTGGCAGTTCTGAGATAATCCATTCACTCTGGAGTAATTAAGACACTATGTAAGATACAAATAAACTTCTCTCCAATCTAAGCTCTATCTGGGGCTTGTTTATTACAAATAGTATAATTTTTAATGATAGTATTTAGTGAAATTTTTCTTATTACAAGCAGTGTAGTGATATGTATATGTGCACAAAGGTATTTTTTAAATTTTTTGTATTTTCCATATTTTGAAACTTTTAGAAAATTTATTTTAAAAGCACTCTATGAAAAGATTGTACCAATTTATGTTGACATTCTCTGTGTATGCTAATAGTAATATCACTGAAACCTAATTCTTTTCGGATGACTCTATGACTTAAGAGAGATGAAAGATAATTATTCTCTGTGTTCAATAGGACTTTTTACATCCTCTCTCTTACCCAACTCCTTTGCCAGTATCTCCTTTAAATCTTATAATTACTTTAAGATAAGAAATATAACTGAACTTGAAAGGATTGGGAAAGAAAAACTGTATTTGGTTTTCCTTTGGGGCTTGAAGAAAGAAAATAATCATCTTAATTATATAGTACTCTTCATCTTTAACCTGACTTTCAATAATTAAACCTCCAATTATATTAATTAAAAATAACACTTTTAAGATTAATTATATTGAAGGGAAATATCAAAGGAATTTTCTTCTGAATTTTGCTTTGACTTCCAATGTTACTTACTCTCCACTCTGTTCAAATTGCCCTCTCTTGTGCTGCTCTGATTACTCTGTGCTCATTCAGCTTCAGAGGAAGGGATGCTGAAAGCCCATCTGGAGCTTTTATCTTCAGACCCTCAACCCTCCCACTTTACCCTTTGTTGCTTTGACATACAGTCAATTGGACAATCACTCATTGTGAAAATGCCCTGCTGATAAAATAGAATTTAATTGTGTTTTACTTTGTTTACATGAATATTTTCCAGGAGATTTTGGGCACAAAGATTTTTGATAGCCACTCCCAGATCAATTTAACAATCACTCCAGAGGTAAAGAGGAATCCAGAGCACGCTCTGGTAGCAGCACCTTTTAGCCCACTGCTTGGGGAACTCCAGACCCACTTTCCCTTGGCCTATGTTGCTCTCTTGAGGAGCACAGCAGGTTCCCAGCCATTTGCTCAGGCCCAAACTGTCAGGACAGAAGCAATTAATGTGGTAATGAGAGTTTGCCATCCAAAATGTTATTTCCTGCAGGGCTTGTCACATATTTTGGAGAACATTAGAAGCAGACAAAAATCTGCTTTTTCCCTTCTCATTCCCAAATCCTTGGACCTTGAAAAGCTCCTACATTAGAGGATACTGGAGAAACAGATTGACAAGAAGAAGGGGGAGGGTAGGGCTTGAAATACCAAAGTTAAGACTAGTTGAAGGAAGATGCAGTGGTATTAAGAAAAGACTCAAGAAGAATGCTCAATATATACATTTTTCTATACTATTGACTTTCACACGAATATTGTTTAATGAAGATTGTCTCCCAGTTTCCCATGGGAGACTGACTCTCCTTCTGAATTGGAGTCTGTCTCACCTTTTTGTATGCAGAAAGTTACATAGTCCCATTGGGGATAGTACACGAGCTTAAGGACATAGTTTTGTCAAGCTTAAATTTCTGGCACAAACTAACAATTTTGTGAACACATAATGACTCCATAACTGAACTTGATTTTGTGACAAGAAAGTGTTTAATTTAAAATATATGAGGTGAGAAAAGCTATGAAAATACTCTCACTTGAAATTTCCCAAAGCGAAACCGCAGAATAAGCATCGTCCTTTAATGTAGTCTCAGTGCAAAGTTTAGTAATTGTTCTTTACAACAAATACTACAAACTCATCAATGTGTTACAACTTTTAATTGATGAATTAAGCAGACAATCTTGATGAATATTGGAATAAGCTGATAATGCTTGTGGGGGTGTTGGACTTTTTCAGGCCATTTTTATCCCATTTTTATTTTTTGGAAAATTTTGTGATGAAGCTTAGCGTGTCCATATCAGATCCATAACCCTAAATTTCTGTGACCTGTATGATTTAACATGCTTTTCCTGAGGAGATAATCATTTGAAGTGCCTTTCCACTGTGTATGAAATCCTGTGGCAGCTGGGGTACCTACATGCGCATTTATGGAGCACTTTGAGGAGAGTGGTGCTTTGTAAGTAGTTTCATAACTGGAATGTGATGGTTGTACAGATGGCAACTGTGTTTCCAGTGTACCTAAATCCACATCCTTTTAGTAACTCTACAGCCCAAGAAATACAACATGCTGCAGCTGTCTAGTACCTCTAGTACCTCCATAGGTGTCCACAAAGACCAAACCACGCTCTCCTCCATAAAAGGGCAGCATTACGTTTTCCCCGGCAATGGCCTGGGGTAATAATCCACCATCATTTTACTCTCCACTCCCCTTACCCTCTTCAAAATAGGCCTATAGGGAATACAATCCTATACTGTTAAAAAGAAATATTTCTGTTCTGTCCCTAGACAAAAGAGTAGATTACTGAGATGTTCAGAGGGAGAAATGTAAAAGGCAAAAGATAGAATGAGATAAATAGTAATAGTGTTTTGTTGCCCAAAAGTTAACCCTAAATAGTGGCCTGAAAGAGAAGCAATATGCTCGAGATCATACAGGGACAGTCCAACCATTGGGGAGCTGGAACCATGTGTGCTGACTATAGATGCTGATTATAGACTGGAAACACCAAACAGCTGGTGGATGGAACACCTGGGGCTTCTTGGTCACCTCTTTAGCTCTCTAGGGTTTCTCTAGCGTGGTGGCTCCAAGGACTTCTTTCATGGTTGTTCAGACTTCCATGTGCATGTGTTCCAAGAGAAAAAGTGAACCTGAAGAGAATTAGCATGATTATGACAGCCTCAAGAGGCACACCGCAACTGAAGCCACAATCTATTTATTGGAAGCACCTTGTTGAGGCAGCCTGTATTTAACAAGTAGATGATTCAACTCTACTGTTTGATAAAGTATGTGTCAAAGAATCAATTGACTTGTTTTAAAACCACAAATAAGAATGTTCTTTATATTCCAGTATTTCTAATTTTGACATTAATAACATTAACAATAGTAATGATAATTTACCAGATGCTTAATATTTATAAGCATATTAAGCATACCACCTGTAATATAGTCTTTAAAGTGGCAACCTCTCTTATTCTAAGTTTCAAAATGAGTACTGAGATTTGGAGAGTTTTCATCACATGCCATGTCTTACTGCTTACAGGGATAGGTGCAACTTATTTCTATCAAGATCTGCATACTCAAAAGACTTTCTTCAGCAACTCTAAATACTACCCTAAGTAATCTATCCTTGTAACTTGATAGTCTGCCTGGTATTGATGCATGCAGCCAAGTATCCTATATGATTTTACTTGAGTTTCTGTTAGATCATTTAATTTCTTGTTAACTTATGAAACAAGTAAGTTAAATAAAAGTTCTGCTATAGATATGAGCGATGATTCACTCCTGTGCATGAGTTCATTACATGATCTTAAAGAAAGCATTGGATAGTAAAAGAAGTTAACTTGTGAAACCACTATTAATTTATGATGACATAGGGTAAAACTAAAAATAAGGAGGTATTTGTTGCTGATAGGTAGCACATGGAAAAAATGCTGAGTGGTTTTCTCTTAATGGGAACATTCTGAAGTATTGTATGACAGATGACAGTATTGTCCAGTATTATTACCTCTTCTTCAGCAGGAATTATTAAAAGAGCCTGTGAGCCAAGTTACTTAAATCATCAATAACATTCATGTAAACATCCACCGAGTACAGCCAAATATATCATTATGGAGAAGCATGACAACCAAATCAGGGCACAGAATGAATTAAAACTGGCCATTAATATGTTCTACGTAATAATACAAGAACCAAAATATACCATATACCAGTCTTAGAGATTTGAATTTTCTTTTTCTTTTTTAAAATTTTTGTACCAGAGATTGAACTCAGGGGCACTCGACCACTGAGCCACATCCCCAGCCCTGTTTTCTGTTTCATTTAGAGACAGGGTCTCACTGAGTTGTTTAGTGCCTCACTATTGCTAAGGTTGGCTTTGAACTCGCGATTCTCTGGTCTCAGCCTCCTAAAGTGCTAGGATTACAGACTATTGCATGTCAATTTAATTATTTTTGCACTAAAAACAGATGATACAAAAGATCAATCCTTGTGCATAAGTAATTCTTAAGAATTCTTGATTTTACTCTTTTGTGATATTTTAACTTAAAGCTATTCAGATAGTAAAGTTTGTATCTAGTAATAAAAATAATTCACAATACTAATTACTCTGATTTGATCACTTCATAGTATATACATGTATTGAAATGTTACACTATATCCTGTAAATATTTTAACTATTGTTCGCTGATTAAAAATAAAATAAAACTTAAAAAGGAGCTATTCATAGGCAATATTATACATACTTAAATGATTTGAGATGATGACTCTTTTGAAAACCAGACGAGTCAGTCTAATTTTCTATTAAATTTATTTCCCAAATGTCCAAGTCTTCAAGGTTTATCACATTCACTCTTAAATATGAAAGGTACCTGCACCTCTGCTCATTGATATTTAAAGATAGAATATTAAGATTTGGTTATTAAAGCAAAAGTTTTGAAAGGGTAGTTTTCTAGCATGAATGAGGATTTTTCACCTAAGAATTCAATATATAAATTCAGTTTGTGCTATTGAGTACATGTGATACTTAGGGCAAGTATCTAAATCACTTAGTGGCTCAATTTCACATTTAAAGACCAGAATATTAGGGATTGTATTTCAAATGTACTTTTCCCTGGAATGGCTTATACATGATATGCATGATTATCTTTGAATCATGGGGGAGGAAGGAACATCATAACTCTGTAAATTGGAAAGTGAGATATGGTGTCTGTGGCTGATCACATAGTTAGTGAAAAATTTCTCCCAAGCCATATTCCCATCACAACCAAAATAAGTCTACTGACTTTCAGTCTGCATTTCTTTGTATTAAATCATTGATATCAAAGAAAACAAGAAGCACAAAAGTAGGAACTATCTCTCAGATCACCAAGACTGACCCTTTTACTGTATCAAATACTCTAAGACAAAAATTGAGAATTTGTATTTTTTTTTGGCTCAGGATTATTGCCACATCTGAAAGGAATGATATGTGAACCTCCTTCATATCCATCCTTCTTCCACATCTAAATAGAAATAAGATAAAAAGAAACTTTGCTTTTCAGAAGATGTAGGGCTAGAACTGGACTACCAGGTTACTACTACTATAATCAGTTAATTTATTTTTATGTTTTTGATACTGGAGATTGAACTCAGGGGCACTTGACCACTGAGCCACATCCTCAGCCCTATTTTGTGTTTTATGTAGAGACAGGGTCTCACTGAGTTGCTTAGCGCCTCACTGTTGCTGAGGATGGCTTTGAACTTAGGATTCTCCTGTCTCAGTCTCCCTAAGTGCTGGGATTACAGGCTTGCGCCACCGTGCCCGGCTCTATAATCAGTTTAATAAATGGTTAGAAATCTTATTTATTCTTGGGTATTCTACCATATATAACCATTTACGAAACATTTTATAATTATATAAGCTAAGCCAAAAACTCAGAGTGAATATACTATCTCATTTTCCCCAATTTTTGTGTGCTTACATCCTGCCACAAACTTTACATTTTTTTTTGGTACTGGGGATTGAACTCAGCGGTACTCAACCACGGAGCCACATCCCCAGCCCTGTTTTGTGTTTTATGTAGAGATTGGTCTCACTGTGTTGCTTAGCATCTTGCCGTTGCTGAGGCTGGCTTTGAACTCGCGATTCTCCGGTCTCGGCCTCCCTAAATGCTGGGATTAGAGGCGTGCGCCACTGTGCCGGGCTCAAACTTTACTTTTTGCAAATGATATTTCCCACTCCAAAATTATCTATAAACCCAAAGGCCACACTTATTCTGATGAAAAGTCCAAAGTCTAATTCTCTCTTTCTTCAATTTACCACTGTGATTTGAACCTCTAGTGTTTTCTTCTTGCAGCAGCACCCTAAATTGTCTCTCAGAAGTCCCTCTTGTCTATTCAACACAAAGTGCCCAGAATGAGAATTATGAAACCTAAATCCAATAACATATTTCTCTTGCTAAAGTTTCTTCCATTAATTTCCAATGCACATATGTGAAAATGTAAACTCTTCCAGGCCAACCTCAGCAACTTAGCAAGGCTCTATGCAACTTAATGAGACTTTGTCTCAAAAAAAGCCAGGGGTAGGGAGGTGGTTAAATGACCCTGGGTTCAATCTCTTGTACCAAAAACACAAAAAAGAAAACAGAAAAAGAAAGAAAATTCACTCTTAGACCTAACCACAAGGCTGAGCATTATGACCCTTCCCTACTTCTCCCATGTCATCCCCTTCTACTATTCTGATACAACACAAGTCAACATCACTGACCTTTTTTCTATTCTGTAATACCTGATATTTTTTATGCTGTTAGAACCTTTGAAGTTGTGTTTATTCTTCCTGAAACCTGAGGCCCCATAATGTCAAGTGTGGTTCTTTTATATAAAGTGTATATCTTTCACTTCTACCAGTTTAGTCATCTCCTACTTTATCGACTAATTTTATTATCATTTAGGTACTAATCATTTTAGTAAAAATCTTTTGTTTTAATGTATTTATTCTCTAAGATTTCATTACTTATATCTCTTATCATTAAAACATGACTTCCAAAGAACCATTTTTCAGGATTGCTAGAATCTGCAAAGTGTCTGATACATAGTCATATTTTTATAAGTAAATGATGAATGTATATTTTAGCACATTTATAGATAGATGTCAGACATAGAGTACAAAAAAAAAACCTTTCTGCTCCATTATTGCTGTTGCATCTTATTGTCACTTAGTTTCAGACCAGAAATATACGAGAAAGACCAGAAAGGTAAACCAAGATAATTCTGATTAAGGCAAAAGGAAAGAAAATACCAGTAAGCTCTCTAAGCAACTGCAAGACATACCTGGACTGCTAATGTTTCATCACAACTCATGAAGGATGCTGAAAGGTCACCCAGGACCAGGCCATGTGGCTGAGAGGATGGATTTGGACTGTGAGAGTGTGTATTCACTAGAGATTTTACTTTGTATCGTGACTAAATAGAGCTTCCCCACAAAGGTCTGCTTTGACAGGCTCTCTCAAGCATAATATTGTTTCACTTTATTCATACTTTAAGCATTCCCTGTGCTTGAGTGAGCATATTATTTAAAAGGAGGCATTTGATCTTTCTGCTATGTTTTTTGCATCAGATGCAGCTGACTTCTTCCAAATCCCTCTTGTCTGTTCCCGCATCTCAGCAAAAAATCTCAACCCTTTGCTTTCTTGCTGAATTCCTCTGATTTTTTTTTTTTTCAGTACCAGGGATTGAACTCATGGGTACTCTACCACTGACCCACATCTCCAGTCCTATTTTATTTAGAGACAGTTATTTTATTTAGACACAGTTGCTTAGCACCTCACCGTTGCAGAGGCTGGCTTTGAACTCAGGTCTCCTGTCTCAGCCTCCTGAGTGAACTACTCTGATTTTTATTAAGACAAATAGCGTTCCAACACCTTAAAAACACCAAACAGCAAAAATAATAGTAATAATAGGAGTGATAATAAGAATTAACTTTTATGGAGTGTTTGATATATGTTGAACACCATGTCAAATGTTAAATAAATGTTATGAAATAGGTGATAATAATGTCCCACTTTCATAGATTGAACAACTCTTCTAATTCTCTTTATGTATTTACTTCAAGAAATTGTATTTATGCCATGATTTCAATTATCTCTACATACAGATACCTCATTTTTTCTATCAGTTTCAGTCCTATGTGACCAACTACTATCTTGATATCTCTTATTAAGAGTAGCAAAGGGACTTCAAACCATCTCTTACAGAGTTCCTTGTTGCAGGACATGACATCATCCAATTGTCTAGGTATCCTCAATATTCCCACCTCTCACCTTTAACATATTTAATCTATCATCTTTCCCTTTTATTCTTCTATGTATTTAGCCACTTGATACTTCATATCCGTCTAGTTTAATCTAGCATCATTTTATCAGTTGTGCTATCCAATTCTGAATATTCTACTTACAGCAACTATCTCCACCTCTACTCTACTAGTTTCTATACATTAGGTGAAGTGATTTTAGTTTTTATTAATGTAAATCACCAGATAATCTTCCTATCTTTAAACTCCTAAGTTTCTTTTGTTCTTTAAATAAAGAAGAGGCTCCCAGCTGAGCACGGTGGCTCAAGCCTGTAATCCCAGAATTTAGGGAGGCTGAGACAGGAGAATCGCAAGTTCAAAGCCAGCCTCAGTAAGGGTGAAGCCCTAAGCAACTCAGTGAGACCCTGTCTCTACATAAAACACAAAATAGGGTGGGGATGTGGCTCAGTGGTCGAGTGCCCCTGAGTTCAATCTCCAGTACCAAAAAATAAATAAATAAATAAAGTAAGAAAAGGCTCCCTTCATTCAGCCCTAAAATCTTTTTCTGGCTTCATTACATATAATGGCCTCGCTCCATGTAAGAAACCCTGTTGTCCTGAGACTACCACTGTGCAAATCCAATGTATCCCCATTATGAGGTTAGGTGGAAGGAAACCAGAACTCCCACCTCAACAGCCCAGCAGAGCTCCTGGACAGCACAAAGTTGTCAGATGCTTTAGTGAGACCATGTTAGAAGTACATCTTCCAACTCCACTTGAGTTTCCTTTGTTGATGTCACGTGATATGAAGCACAGAAAAGCAATCTCTTTCAAGGATCTTTTACCCTAAATAACAAAACTATGTGCAAATAAATGTTCTTGTTTTTTTTAAAATTTAAAAAAATTGTGGAGTGATTTTTATATAGTAATACATTTAAAAATGAAATATGAGCAAGCATTGTAAGCTGAAAACTCCAAAGGCATATCCTGAAGATGAAGAGGAGTAGTGGAGAAGTCAGAAATCATCTCAGTAAACATGGAGAGTCATTTACAGAAATTTTCATTGAAGAGAAAACAACTTTGAAACAGGTGAAAGACTGGTGAGAAAGAATTGAAAGAGTAGAATGGTGAAAGATTTCAAATGAGTTTTCTGAGCATTAATTTTATGTAATACTTAGGACAATTTTCTAAAAATGATGTTCTTTGAACATAATTTCATGCCAGGAGTTGACAATGAAGAAAGAGATACAGGTTGTTCCCAACAGAAATATCCATAGTGATGGCCAGTTTTAAAAGTTCTATACAAAAAGATAGACACAGAGATTATAATCAGCACTTAATGCTGATTATGTGCACATTTATAGTGTTTTCAAAAATTAATTTATTAAAATTGAACAAATTATATTAAAATATTGGCTTAAATTGAATTATTGAAGTTAAAATTTGAAATAGTTATAATTGTGGATCTCAGGTTATAAACTTAATTGTGAACAGAATATAACTCTGTTCTCTAGAATTGAAATGAAGATTCTGTTATGAGCTCCCTTTTTCAGAAATGAGGAGGAAGAACACTTTTAGGTTAGCCTTTTCTCCCACCTCTTATGCTGGGCTGGCATATGTCAGGGTTCCTTGGAAGACTGAATAATAACAATTTCTGAGAATTGCTTGCAGTTGACCTTAGTGTTCTTCTATTCTACTTCTGGTGATCCTTCCTGTTCCCTGTTGGACTGTGAATTTCCTGTGAGGTGTGTGTTAAGTAACCTTGCTGTGAATGAAAGCTCTCCTTTTGTGTCACTGTTCTCTACAACATATGTTGCTGCTGTTAGGAACAGGACCACATATTCTGCTGTGTCCTTTGATACTCTGAAACACATGAAGACTGTAAAGAGTCATTTAAAATATTTTGCCTGTAAGCACTACTCCGACATGACTTCTGGATCTGTATCATCCTAACTATGCAGATACTACAAGGGGTTTTCAGTTTCCAAAGGGCTCCTCAGAGGCGAGGTTATAAACGTCCTTTACTATGGTTTCCCAAACCATTTGAACTTTCTGGCACTTAGCACTGTTAAACTCGACAAGGCACAAGATTTTCTCATGGAGACTGAGCCATTCAACTATCTTCTGTTTTATATCTCTGATTCTCTATTACTTATTCTTTGCCCAGTGAAGAGAATTTATCTGGCCCAGTCCTAGCAATTTGGTATTTCATATGTTTTTGCACATGCTTTATTTAAAATCATATACTTTACTTGCTAAGTCTTGCAAAGCCTATATTTTTGAAGCAAAAAAAAATCACAGATTTCTGAAACAACATTTCTTTTTTTGTATGCATGGGAAGAAGAGCAAAGAACAGAAAAGAAATTCTGGAGAACTAACTCTCAATAATTTATTATTATAATACCATAATATTTTAGATATTTTTCCACTCTTTAGTTCTTTTCTTACTAAAGTTTGTTTTCTGTACAGGGTCTGAGTTATAAGTGATTGAGAATATTCTAATGAATAAAGATGAATGTTGACACTTGAAGGAAGACATTTGATAAAAGTGTATACAAAAATCAGCCTAGCAAAGAGCTACCTTCTCTAGAGTCAAATAGAATGGTCTTCAGATTCATATTCTGCCATTTCATTATCTGTATAGCTTTAAGTACATCATACAAATGTTCTGATCTCATGGGTTCATCTGCAAAAAAAAGAGAATCATACTATTCTACTTTTGGCATTGTTAATAGAATAAATGCAAAACACAACTGAGGAATTTATTATAGACACATGTGCATAGTAAGCTCCCAATGGACTTTAACCGTTGTGACTATTTTCATCTATACAGGAAAATGAAAGCTCTTCAGAAAGGATTTTAACTTATAAGATGTGCATGTTAGGGGCTGGGATTGTAGCTCAGTGGTAGAGTGCTTGCCTTGCATGCGTGAGGCCCTGGGTTCGATTCTCAGCACCACATACAAAGCAATAAAATAAAGACATTGTGTCCATCTACAACTAAAAAAATATTTAAAAAAAAAAAAAAAGATGTGCATGTTACCTCCACCGAGCTGTGCTGGGCAGGGGTAAAGCAAATTAGTCTCCTCCTTGTCAAACTTAAATGCAGCCACTTGTTGGTGGAATCATGGTATGGCTCCTATTCTTTCTACTTTTCTTGGAGAGAAGAAAATAGCATTTCCAATTAAATCACACCAGGAATGGAATAAACCAAATGCCATCACCAAAGCTGGAACTATATCAGGAAACTCAGAAAAGAGAGACGGCAAAAAGACACAAAATTCTATTATACGGTAGCTCTAAAGCAGACATTGATTTATTTCCATTCAATTTAAAAATTAATGCTTACCTATTACATACCAATCACTTGGTTATATTCTATAATACATAAAGAATAGATGAAAATATGCATTCTATATAAAGGCTTTGCAAACTTTGGGGAGTGATGCATATTAATATAAGCATCTAATAATAATGATATTAATAAGTAGTTTAATAGAACACATATTATGTACAAAGTGCTATTATGAACCCTTTGCTTGTTTTGTTTAAACTCCAAAAATGCTTTTGAAAATGAAACAATCTATTTTTCTCATTTAGCATATAAGGAAATAGGTACTGGATGCTAAAGTAACACGCTCAGGCTCCTGCAGCTAGTAAGTGGCTAAACTGGGACTTAAACAGCAGCATTATAATCCCAGATCATTCTCTCTTCACAATATACTCTGCCCCTAATTTTCTACTTTAGTTTGTTAGTCAGTAATTTAGTTAGTAATTAAATTGGTTAATTTTCAAAAAATAGCCAAAAGCAAATATATAATACATACATTAGTAACAAGGATAGAAGGAAAAGTTCCTATGCAGGTGGGGACTGGAAGAAGGACATTGAAATATGAAGGATGGGAAGACAGGTTAAAAATCTCAGTAAGGATATTTTAGGTAGGGGAAAGATTAGATGAGCAAGGTTATAGTAGCAGGGAAGCATGGTACATATTTTCCAAGAGAAAAATAAAGACTCTACTTTAGGAAAAGTCCAAGTTAAACAGATACCTTGAAGTAGATGATTTTCAGAAAAAATGGAAACCTTTAAAAATGTATGTGTGAGGATCTGTTTTCCAGAGCTACTGGGTGCTAGACTGCAGGTTGAAAAACAGGAGAAAAACAGAGTAAAGGTAATTGTTGTCAAAAGCAGAATAAAGATAATTGCTTAAGTCATTATTTACTTGATACCTACCTATTCTTTCTTCCCTTAGTGTCTTTATGTAAAAAGTAACAATAGCACATTTATGAAAAATGACCTAACTCTTTCAGAATATCCTGTAGAAACATAAAGCTAGATATAACTATGCTATTTGATATAGGAAGTAGGAGAAAGCATAAATCTACCCATCTACCATCTGGCTAGTCTTTCTCCTTCTTCTCTGGGTACTAGGGCTCTGAAGAACATATCTCAACAATTCATCATTAACCTATCTGGAAAGTAAAATAGTTAACCCTTGGCAAGGATGCTACTAAAAAGCATCTAAAAATACAATCACTTTATTAAGTACATCCCTTCTTTTGTCTTTCTATCTCCTCTACTTTTCTCTCTTCTTTCTTTTTATTTTGTTGACTTAATATAAAATAAAGTAATTTTTTTTCTCCTATCTCTCTTCACTTGAACTGGTCAAGATGGGCTGATAGGGCATGGCTGCTTAATTGGCACTGTAGGAAAACACTATTCAGGAATGTTCTTAACACATTCTTTCCTGGCTGTTAGCTGTTACTGCACATTGTTAAATGTTACTGGCATTAAATTAGAAGAGATATTTTTCCTATAACTTTGCTAACTCTTCTAGTGTAAAAGTGCCATCTCAGCATAAATATTTACTACCTTACAGAGGAACCAATGATGTCAGTCAAGTCTAAAAGATCTGATTTCCCCTGGATCCGATTTGAATAGACAGAATGGATTTGTTACAGTAAATTAAAGCTTTTGGAACTGATTTGATCTGACCACTTCATGTAAATATGGTTTTAAGAATATTTATTCCTTCACTAAACTTCAATTTTCTGGGGATCACCTTGAGTAAGAATTTGTGTAAGGCATCAGAGCAAGTGATATATTTTAGGTGTCCCCCAACCTCCAGATTCTTCCCTTGGAAAGTTTCTATTTTATAGCCATACAGGGGGTACTACAAAATTAGTCAGTATTGCTACCTTAGCAGTTTTGAGGATCTCAATTGATTACATACGTTTGATACGGCTGCAGCAATTCTTATCTATTTGGAAGACAGACCATAGTAAACTATGCTGACAGGCTTCCCTCATTTGGATTATTTTCCTAGGATGCATAAAGATGTGGCCTGAATACTGACTTATCCAAGAATAATGTAGTACAAAATACCTGCAATTTCAAAACACATGTAATGACTAAATTTTCACATAATCATTAAATACTGTGAATATTAAGTACTTTATGTGGAATCATTCAACATTAATATAAATATTTAGACATCAAAGAGAGAGAATAAAGTCAGTAAATTGACTTTTCACATTCTTTCAATCAGAAAATAATTTTCCAACCTCTGTATTCTGCAGAAGAATCCAATTTAAAGAATTATAATAGTCTTTGAACCAAGATGAGTGGGTAATTAGAACATTCACATTTTCTAAGAAAAGAACTGGTTCTGCACAAGGAAATTACACAATCACGTTATCTTGAGAAGGATAACAGGTTGTTTTTAAAAGGATTGCTATCCAAATTACTATTTCAACTAATTCAAGTAAGAACTTCCCAGTGTTATAAAATCGGAATGCAGAATGGAATTCATCCTCAAAATTGAATCAAAAAAATATACAATATTTATCACTTGAAATATGATTTTATATGTTTCTTTCTATAAATAAAATAAAAATTCCAATGGACCTGATAATTACTCCTCCTGATTATCCCAAATTTTTCTGCTTCGTTACTCTATTTTATCTATTACTTTGAGTAAAGTAAGGGAATAGATATCCCTTGCTTGTCCAGCATCTGTTGAACCACAAACTATTGTCTCCAGATTTATTATACAAGAAAATTTTTTTCCTGTTCAATTCTAAGCAATGGGATAAATCTCATTTGTTAGTCTTAGTGCATTTGGGCTACTACAACATGATACACTAAACTGGGTAGTATTTAAACAATAGAAATTTATTTCTCATTGTACTGAAGCCTGGAAGTTGAACATTACTGTGTCAGTATCATCAGATTCTGCTGACTTCTCTTTCCTGATTCACAGATGGCTGCTTCTTGCTATGTTCTCAGATAGGAAGGGGCAAACAAGCTCCCTTGGTCCTATGTTACAGGGATGCTGTTGAAAAGGCACTGATGAAGGTAGCGGCTTGATGGTCTAATCGCTTCCTCAAGGCTTCACTCCCTAATACTATGGAACTGGGGATAAGGTTTCAACATATGGATTTAGGAAGGAGAGGAAGGAACAAACGTTCAAACCATACCATTTAGGAACAACCACAGAAAAAAAAAAAAAAAAAACGAAAAGAAGGGTGAGATGTTATTAACGTCATCCACTACGATAAAAGATACTATCAAATACCTGTAAGTCAGGAGTTCATGTGATAATTAAAATGCTTGGATCCATTCACAAATGGACCCTGACTTAGCAGACAGTTTTAATGAATATAAGAAGTTCCTCTTAGGTGATTCTTTCCTTTAAATGGTAGACATAGACTATATATTATGTATGGAATTTACTTGAATAAAATATGCCAGCAACCTCTTCAAGAGTAATTTCACATAGAAAATGTACTTTATAAAACAAAAGCAGATGTTGCCTGCAAGGCTTGTCACATACTCTATTTCCTTCTTGGCTTCATTACCAAGATTTCATATTGGTGTTGTTTGCCTAGGTTTCAAAGTGCTTTAAACAATTAACATTTTCTAAGATTTCTACATAATACTCAATAAAATCTAAGAATTTATCTTACACAACGGTGTGAATGATTCATAATAATTAGGTTCAAGTTATGATTCTTTTCCTAATTCTATATTTTTAGATAAATCAGTTAGACTTTCCAAGTCCTTATTTTCTTCTCTTTTCTTTTCTTTTTTTTTCTTTTTCACAGCAAAGGAAACTATTAACAGAGAGAAAGGAAAACCTATGCAACTGAAAATACTTGCGAACTATGTATCAGGTAGAGATAATTTCCAAAGAATATAAGGAACCCTTATAATTCAATAACTAAAAACCTAATAACTAAATTTAAAAATGGGCTTAAGATTTAAATAGACATTTCTCCAAAGGAGATACACAAATTGCCATCAGGTACATGAAAAGATAAGTTTAATGTCACTAATCATTGGGGAAATGATCAAAACCACAATGAGGTAGCACTTTGCATGTTTTAGGATGACAAGACTGATAATAAAAGACAAGAATTGATGAAAATGTGAAGAAATTGGAAATTTTGCATATTTTTAGTAGGAATGCAAAGTAGTGCAGCTGCTATGGGAAACTGAAGAGATTCCTTAAAAAACTAAAGATGCCTCTACCATACTATTCAACAATTCTACAGGTTTTTTTGTTTTGTTTTGCTTGAGTTTTGTTTTTTTTGTACCAGGAATTGAACCCACTGAGCCACATCCCCAGCCCTTTTTATTTTGAGACAGGGTCTTGCTATGTTGCTTAGGGCCTTGCCAAATTGCTGAGGCTGGCCTCAAACTTGTGATCTTCCTCCTTCAGCCTCCCAAGTTGTTGGAATTACAAGTGTGTACCACCATGCCCAGCCAATAATCCTACTGCTGAGTGTATATTCAGAAGAATTGAAATCTAAGTCTTGAAGGGATACTCTTTCTTGTTCACTGCAGCACTGGTTACCATAACCAAAATGTTGAAACCATCTTACTGTTCATGTACTGATGAATAGTTAAAGAATTTGGTCATATATATGTGAAATAAAATGTTATTAAACCTTAAAAAGAAAGGAAATTCTGACACTGTGACAATATGAATGAACACAGAGGAGACTGTGTTATGTGAAACAAGCTAATCACAGAGCAACAAATATTACAAGATTTCATTAATGTAATGCATCTAGAATGGTCAAACTTACAGAAGCAGACAGCAGAATATGTTTGCTAGGGTCATGAGGGCGGGGAAATAAGTTGCTAATTAAAGTGTATAAGGCAAGATCAATACATTCTAGAGATTTGCTGTACAACATTTTTCTTATTGTTATCAATTTTGTACTGTATACTTAAAATTTGATAGTAAAGTGCCTCTCATGAAAGTTTTCTTACCACAATAAAACAGTATCTCAAATATTAAAAAAGGAATGTTAACATTATATATGTTACATGATTTTTGAGATTGTGAGGTGCATTAATGAGAAAAAAATGATGATTCTTTTTTTCAAACTTTAAAACACTAGGGAACAATTTGAAGTTGCATTTGAGGATACAATTTGGTTGCCAGTCATGAGCTTTAGATTCAGAAAAACCTGAACTGCGGACAGGTTTTGTATAATAATAGAAATTAACAGCTTACACAGTTATCTCTGTGCTTTGATTTCTTCATCTGTAAAATGGGAAAAGTAATATGTGGCTCTTTTGAGCCATTGTGATAGTTAAGTAACTATGTGAATAAAGCTTTGGCATGCTTATAGGCATTTATCAAAAATGGGTGTTTTTTTCCCTCTAATTATATTAGTCTTATCATTTTACCATGGATGGCAGAGTTAACCAAGATTGTTTCTTTAAAATGTCAAGTGCCCAATATTTTAAAAAACCAAATTTTATTGAACTTATACTTCTTACTAGAGACAAAAATCATGTTGTGTTATTAAGAGAGACTTAGAAATTCTATGTTCATTTCAAATTTACTGAGTTTTTTCAGGCAACCAGCTTGAGGATCTCAGGTTGGCATTCTATGAGTATTTCAGCCACATTGTACTAACATCTGTGCCTTTGTTTGTGTGGATGCGTGTGTCTTTTAGGGGCAAATGAGCTATTTATAGATTATAAGTTGTCTTTTTTCTCAGAATGACTAAAGCCTTTGTTTTATGGCTTGGACATTATTAAGAAGCAACATTTAACAAAGCAATTTTTTGTTGTTGTTGTTAGTACTGTGGATTGAACTCAGGTGCACTCAAGCACTGAACCACATCTCCAGCCCTGTTTTGTATTTTTATTTAAAGACAGGGTCTCACTGAGTTGCTTAGTGCCTCACCATTGCTGAGGCTGACTTTGAACTCGCAATCCTCCTGCCTCGGCCTCCCCAGCCACTGAAATTACCAATGCGCTGCTGGTGCTTGGCCCTAACAAAACAATTTTTGTTGCTTTCCAGACACTGGTTGTTGAGGGACTGGCCCCTCCTGCTCTTTTGCCAAGATAAAACACCTTGATCGGAGCATAGTGGAGAGGGCAGTGCTTTCAGATGCTTCTGGGAGCATTCATTCCTATAATATTGAATGAAGAATAAGGTCACTTGGTTAAACTTCTTTTGAGGGAAAGCAATGTTGAAATAATAGAAAATAATTTGAAGCAGATGAAAATAATATTTTCAGGCTTGCATTTCTGATTGATTATTAAAGAAGATACATAATTAGGCTTAACTGGGAGAGAACCTAGAATACAATTCAATGTGAAGAAATGCTTAACTACTCTCTATATAAATTTGAAAAGGCAAAAATTATTTTACTTTCTCCTCTTTACCCCTTATTTTGTCTCCTCCTCCCTAAGAGAGTCCTGATTCAAAATGAAATTGGGATTACTGAAGGAGATGTTTGTTAATGAAACTAAAGAAAACAAAAATAGACCAGAAATTCCAGAAACTCTACATATACATATGTGTGAGAGTGCACATGCACACTTACATTATTTTACCATACATGGCAGAATTATAAAGTTTGTACCTTCAAAATGTTGAGTGACAAATTTCTGGTTTATTTGGATTTTTTTTCTTTGTTAGTTGCATTAACATAGATCTACATACAAAATGAGAACTTGTTTTGTCTATAACTTTTAAAATAAACTCACATCTAATTCCAGGGCACAGTTCAATATTCCTCCCACCCTCTAACTTCAGCCTTTATTATGTTATTTACCACCATATTGAATTTGAAGGAATAAGCCTGTGCTAGTTGCAAGTTCAGGAGAATGCAAGAACATGGGTGTAAGCATTGGTGGTCTCACTGCCACCAACAACTTCTTCACCTGGGTAGCCTGAGAATGGAAAACCAACCTTCTATACCATTCTGAAGGCCATGGAAAGATGAGTTGAGTAAATACAGCTAATCCTGAATATGATTCCAAAATGGATTTCTGTATTTTAGAATAAGTTATTTGAACTGGAAATACTAGACTTAGGTGTATTTTTGCAGAGTTCATATAATCCTAGATAACTAATGGTAATAACAATTGGTTAAGATAAAGCAAATGGATTTAGATTTAGCTTTATAATACTTTCTCTGTTGGAGCTGTATTATTGAATTGCACTTCCTATTCTTTTATTTAAGATAATGTAAGTTATCTGAATGTAGAGCTCTCTAAAACTCTGCATGTCAAGCTGTGACCCATCTTTATTATTTTCTCCTGAGACTTCCAGGAGCCCAGATACTGAGTGAAGGTACTGGTCATACCACACAGTTACAGTTTAATCCCTGGTCGAGAGCTTATTATGACTTGTTTTCTCAAGGAAGTATTTCATTTAAAATCCAATTTTTTGGGCTGGGATTGTAGCTCAGTGATAGCGTGCTTGTCTCACATATGTGAGGCACTGGGTTTGATCTTCAGCACCACATAAAAATAAACAAAAATAAAAGATATTTTGTCCATCTGCAACTAAAAAAATTTTTTAAAAATCCAACTTTCAATATAATGTAACATTTTAAACAGAGTTGGTTTGAGAAAGGAAAATAATTTATGCCATTTTGTAGAAAATACTTCAATTTATAGACTATGTTAGTCAGCTTTTTGTTGCTGTGACAAAATACCTGACAAGAACAACTCACAGGAGGAAAAGATTATTTTGGCTAATAGTTTCAGAGATGTCAGTTCATAGATGTTCTACTCTATTACTCTGGGCACAAAGTGATTCAGAACAAAACAGGAGAGGGGCATTAGAGAGGGAAATCTGCTCATCACATGGTGGCTGTGAAGTGGAGAGAGAAAGAAGGGGCTATGGGGATGAAGAAGCTTTCCAGGGCATGACCCCTAGATCTGCCTCTTTCAGCCACACCCCACCTGCCTACAGTTACCACCCAGTCAGCCCATTCAAACTAGGATGAATTGATTAGGTTACAGTTCTCATAATCTAGTCATTTAACCTCTGAATATTCCTGCATTAACATAAGAATTCTTGGGGGATATACCTCATATCCTAACTATAATAATAATGATAAAAATTTTTACTTAGGAAATAGGACCTCTGTCTCTCCCTGGTGACTGCCTTTTTGTGAAATAGTAATTCAAATCTTGAAACATACAGCTAAGCATCATCCAGAACCAAAACAGAAACTATTTCTACTCTTCACATTCAAACCATAACATTCTGCCCCTGGACTCCAAAATATCAAGTCTGTCTTACAATACAAAGTGCCTTCAGTTTATCTCCAAGAGTCCCATAGTCTTCACAAGTTCCAGCATTCCCCAGCTAAGTCCAAAATCTCATCTGAGACTCAAAGCCAACTCTTGGTTGTGAACCCCTATAAAAATCAAAAGCAAGTTACATATATTCAATATATAGTGACAGATAAGAAATATTTCCATTACAAATGGAAGAAATAGGAGAAAAGAAATAAGAGATGAGACCAAAACAAGACCTAAACCCAAGTAGGCAAGCATTTTTTTAACTCCATATTGAGCATGTGGGACACATGGCAGTGGGAGGTTCTCTCCAAAGGGCTTATTACCTGGCCCCTTTGCCTTTGCCAATTGCTGTACTAATGGCCTTTCTCAGCCTGGCTCTTTCCATAACCAGCAAATTTCTTCAGCAGCTAGTCCACATTACTGACCTCGCTTAATCATGGGTGTCTCCACTGAAGCTTTGACTTCCTTCTCACAATTTCGTGCATTGACTTTTCAGGGGCTGCTTTCAGGGATTCTAAATTTGTCACATTTTGCCTGACTTCCCAGCCTTTTCTTTGTAATCTCAATGGAAACCCTTATGACCCTTTAATTCCAGCAATCTGCATTTCTGAAGAACCTGTACACATAGACCTTTACAGGGTCTGTTGCCAATTTGAACATTAGACAGCCCCCTGGGATCATGGCAGCAGTGGCTTCTGAGAGCCTGGGTGGCTGAGCACACTAAAACAATTTTCTAGTCTTTCCTTTGCAAGGAGAGATCTCTTCTCATAGCGTTTCCTTTCTACACCCTGGATTCTACAGTGGGTGTGGTCTTTCAAGTCCCTGAGATGCCCTTAAGCCATCTTCTCTTTTGTATTTGTGCAAAGTACTCAGCATTTCTTTTGTTCGAGTTACCTCTTCAACAACCTTATTTTTCTTGGCCCCAGTTTTACACATGGTTTTATGAAAACAATTGCAAGTTTGAAAAATTCTTCTATTCTTCTCTCTGCTCCTGATCCTTAGAGTAAACTGGAATAAAAACTGTCAACAAAATTTATGCCACTGAATGAATGTTGTACTGCCTTAAAATTTCCTCCACCAATTTAGTTAGTCCATCACCTTTAAATTTGGTCTTACACAAAATCTCAAGGCACGGGCAAAATGCAGACAAGTTCTTTGCCAGAATATAACAGAAGTGACCTCTAGTCCAATTCCCAATAGGATACTCATTCCCTTCAGAAAACTCAAGAGTACAGTAATTACTATCTGCATTCTTATCAGAATTCTGGTCTGAGCTCTCATGAGAAACACTCATTAAGCTCTGCTTAAAACATTCTAAGTTTTCTCCAATCTGCATCTCCAAATTTTCCAAATGCCTCCCACAAACCATTTCCAAATGCTTCCAAACCACATGGTCAGGCATAATCACAACAATTATATTAGTGCCAGTTTCTATGCTAATTGGCTCTTCCTTTCTCTGACCAAAATACCTGACAAGAACAAATCAGAGGAAGAAAACTTATTATGACTGAGTTTCAGACCATGGTTGGCTGACTCCCTCCATGACTCTGGTAGAAGGGCATACCTGAGGAGCGCTTCTCCATTTACTGAAGTCAGGAAGCACAGAAAGAGAGGGAAGGAGCCACAGAGAAGATGAATCTTTCTAGGACATGTACTTTGTGGTCCCCCTTCTCAAGTCATACCCCACCAGCCTACAGTTCCAACTCAGTCCAGCTAAACTGGGATGGAATGATTAAGTTACAGCTCTCATATTCCCATACTTTTACCTCTGAATATTCATGCATTAACACAGGAGATTTGGAGATTCTTCTTAACCATAACATAGACCTATAGACCTAATATAATTGTAACAATAAAAAGCTATCTTGGATGTTTAGTTTAAACCAGGAATTCTGATAAGCACATCATGACTTTGTCATATTAAATCTGAATGGTAGGTAATTGCAGTACCATGTTACAGATACAGAAACAAAACATACAGTCAAGCACGTGACTTTTCCTTGGCTGTATGATGATGTTATTCTAATAATTACTATTTATACTGTCTTGTTGCAAATAGGAACTATATTACTCTAGCATTGGGTTATCTGCTTCTGATTTGAAGTTTTCTTAGGAAAATTTTCATAAGTAGAAACTGTATAAAGTTTGTGTGTTCATAGATTTTGTTTTTCCTCTTGAGTAATTTTACGACAGATGATGTGTTGGAATAGCATATCTTAAGGATTGATGGTCAGATATTAATGTGCATGCACTTGCACACACACACACAAAAATAATAGTCATTAGAAAGGAAAATTTAGCTCAGGGAAACTATAATCTATTGAGAATATTTAGGTCATATTAAAAAATGAGAAATTCATCAGAGAATTAGTATTATTTATGGAACTGAGAATTTAGGATATTAACTTTTATGTTAATTTTTTAAAGGTTATCCATAAAATGTTATGCTATTGAACATGCCTCTTAAAAATGTTGTACTTAATTGCATTTTTAATATTTTAATAAAATTTATCACCTTCATCTCCAATGTTTGCTCTTATATACAACCATATTTATATATTATATACATTTTATTTAGTTTTTGTCACAGGAACTTTTAAGTAGAATAAACAAAGTGCATGCTGTTTTATTTTATTCATTTAAAACTTTAAAAAACTACTACATCTAGGATATATGCTTGGATTTTTAATAATATTAGACCAATTCAACACTTAATGGACATCTATTTGAATTTTGTGTATTTCTTCTCATGTATGTCTTTTACATGTTTTTGTTCATTCAGGATTTAAAAGTCTGAGTGTCTGGTACATGTTAGCTTACCAGAAATAACAGTGTAAGAAACATTTTCAGAATGTATATTCTACTAACAATAAAGATGCAAATTTAATTAACCAGAAAACTATTTATGAATAAATATATAGAAGTTCTGCAATAAATATATAGAAGTTCTGATAATATTAAACATCAAAACACAACAATATGACACATCAAAATTATTTTACAAAAAAAGTGATCTTTTTTGATAATTCTAAATGATAAGTAGAAATTTACGAATGGTCATAGTTTCAATAAAACTTCCACTTATGTCTGTATTAGACTAATTTTTAGAAAAGAATGTATCTTGCCAAGAATAACTAGAAAAACTAGTTGAAATATTAAAATGTGCACATCTGTAATCCCAGCAGCTCAAGAAACTGCAGCAGGAAGATTTTAAGTTCAAAGCCAACCTTAGCAACTAAGTGAGGATTTAAGAAAATTAGCAAGACTTCATATCAAAATAAAAAATAAAGAAAGGGATGAGGATGTGACTCAGTTATTAAGTGCCCCTGGATTCAATCCTTGGTACAAAAAAATAAAATAAAAAGTAACATGAAAAACAAAGCCAAAAGAAACAAAATAATGACAAAAACATTGTTCTGGAAACATCAGAGATCTACTGAGGCCACCAGAATATGTGAGACCAGGGTTTTAGAGAAATGAGAATGTGTACTGTGGTAAAGCTGACATTTCATGTCATTTCCCCATAAGTTTTTCACTAATTTATAAATGGCCAGGTACTTAAGAACTGAGAGCCGGAATAAGGTTTTTGGAAGCTAAAGCATATAAGAAAAATTTTTTAAAAATTGATTTTCTGGACTGAACTCTTTGGGAAGGACAGATCCTTGTACGCTCCACAATTTCAGAATTGACATGCTAGACCTTTGGTATAGTTATAAAGGAACAAGACAAGATCTCAGAATACAATCCTTCCATCTGAGACTAGATCAAGGTATAAAGTGATCTCTTCTTAATATAACTGTGTTGAAAGAAAAAATTATATTCTCTATAAAGAAGTTGCCATTATATAGAACATCTAAAATTTTCATGAAACATTTTAAACATTCTGTCAAAAATTGCCAAAGCACAACCAAGACAAAAGAGATCCATAGATAATTCAACTATCAGAGGTATCAGACACTGTCTTTAAATTAACTGCACTTATTGTAAGATCAAATGACCAAAGGAGGTAAAATAAAACCCCTGAGCAAGCACCAATTGCAAAGCAAAACCGCTTTATTGGGAAGTACACTCCTGGGCACACTCCTGCTCAACAGGGCGGATTGGGAGAAAATGCACATGCCTTTGGAAGCACAAAGAATTTACAGGTCTCCATCAGGAAGGGGGAGGCTTAAGGCCAGAAGAAGGGCTTGAGGCAGGAAGAGGAGGGCATCCAGAGTCCTGTACTCCCTGGTATTGGTCAGGGCATCCTGCTAACATCAGAGTTCTCTTTTTTCTGGTTCCTGCTTATGGCTGGCTGCTCCTCTGCACAGGTGGGCCGCTTCCCGCTTCTTTCCCTGCAGCTCGCATCTCCTGGGCCATCCGCTGCTCGGTTCCCTACAGCCCGCTGCTCTGTTCCTTGCAGCCCGCATATGCACAGGCCAATTGCCTCCTCTCTCCTTGCAGCCCACACGTGCACAGGCCATCACCTCCCTGCATCTTGCAGCCTGCGTTGGTGCAGGCCGCTGGCCCCCTCCCTAAAGCCCGGGTTGGCTCAGGACCATTGCTTCCTTGCAGCCCGCGCAAGCGTGGGCCCATCCGTGCCCTGCAGCTGTTATGCGCTGATTGCCTCCCCCCTCCCTGCAGCCTGTACTGGCACCGGCTGATTGCCACCCCAACCTCCCAGCAGCCTGTGTTGGTGCCGGCTCCCCAGCCAACCGACACTTTCAAATTTTTTAAAAAGCTATTGATTAAATAGGATGTTTAAAAAAACAGAAATTTACCATAGAGTAATGGAAATTATAAAATCACATAATATAAAAAGTCATTAAGATTTTAGTAAATAGGTTGAATGTGAGATTAGATGCAACAGTTGATAGATTTAGTGAACTGGAAAGTGTCAACACAAAATATTGAGATGCAGCCATAAAAAAAAAAAGGGTACAAAAGTAATAGAAAACTGGAATAAAATAAAAATTTTTAAAAACTTGCATTCAAAATATATGAAGATATTCTACAAATTCATAAGAATAAGAAAAGAAAGTTCAGTAGAAATTTAATCAGCTGGGAAGCAGTATGAATATTTTCATGGTTCACAAAGTTGGGATTTTCGGAACAAAGAAAACTGTAATTTGTGCTAATAAGCAGACTTTGAAAGTTAAAAGAGGACAGAAAAGACAGTGAAAGCTCAAGAGGGAGCTAACTATTTCAGGTATGTTTTTGCAATTCAAAATAAATAAAACATGAAGCCATGGAAACATAAGTCCTCTTATCCCCCCTTCCTATTATACATGACATTTATTTTTATCAAAATCCAAAAAGCAAAAACTCAGATATTTCTCCTTTCTTTTCCCAAAGATAATTTGTTTACTTCAGGTAAATTAGATTCCTTTTATTTTCAAAAGGGGAAGGTGGCAGCTGATCACATACATATAAACTTCTAGGTTTCTAACCAGAGTTCCTCTCTGGTGATGGAAAATGTTCCCCTTTGTTCCTTAAGAAAGACTATCTGGGGCTGGAGTTGTGGCTCAGTGGTAGAGCACTTGCCTAGCATGTGTGAGGCACTGGGTTCAATTCTCAGCACCACATATAGATAAAATAAAGTCCATTGAAAACTAAAAAAATATTTAAAAAAGTGGACTATGTGTGACTCTCACCATACTGTCCCAGAGAAAGAAATAGGGCATGTATACTAAAGCAGATGTTGCTATAAGTAAAAATAACCTATCCCTGCTCCAGAAACCTCATATTTCCTATTACATTAATATGAGTAAATACAGATGCTAAAAATTTAGAAGAATCAAATTTTTTAAAAAGCTATTGATTAAATAGGATGTTCAAATGTTGAATAAACATGTAAAAATATTCCCAACCTGATTAATCAGAGAAAAATGCAATTTAAGATTACAATGAAAAATCATGATACAGCCACCAACACGGTTAAAATAAAAAACTGATGATACGAAGTACTATGCTGAGGTTGTGGAATAATTAAAATACTCAAAAACTACTGATAAATGTGTGAATTAGAATGAGCACTTTGGAAAGAAAGCTCTTTGGCATTACTTAACAGAATTAAACATAGGTATAAGTCATTCCCAACACAAATAAAAAAGACATAAGCAAATGGTAATTGAAAGATGACTTATAATATCTAAACAAGCCCTAATGTCTAAAACCAATAAATCATAGAATCTGAATCTGAATATACCTCATAAAATGCCAACACATTTACAGCAAAAGACATGATCAAAAATGATCATTGGCACTTATTTATTCATAATCATTCCTAAACGGAAATAATATAACTATCCATAAAAATACATTGGATAAATACTGACATAGTGATATAATGAAAAAGTACACAGCAATGAGAATGATAGCCTACCCCACTAGCTCAAATACATAAAGTTGACCAAAAGAAATCAGAAACAAAATGGTTCCTATTGTATGATTTTAATTATAAGCATTTTATAAGTAGGAAAACTTTGTAATCTGTGGTGATAGAACTAGATAGAATGGGGCTTAATTTCTGGGAACAGAAGAATAGTTACTGGTAAAGAATATAAAAATGCTTTGTTATCATCTATTTATTAACTGGATTTTACTAATTTTTTGTAAAAATCCACAAACATACAATTTCTGTGATTTTTATTAGCTAAATTCAATTTTTTGAAGTAGTTTATTTAAAGTCAACACAACCTTAAATATCAAAATCTGACATTTTAGATCAAAAATAGTTTAATAAGATGTCAAATAGTTTAACAAGATGTCCTCTTTTGTAAGGGAATTAATTTCATTACTGTACTCTCATTGCACCTTTTTAGAAGGAAAATTAGTTTTTTCCTAACTTTCTGATATTTTATAGGATGTAGCAAATAAAGTATGGAATACTAAAATGATTATATTCCAAAAATGAAATATTTCTTTTGAAACATTTAAAAATTAATCTGTCCAGTTGTGGTAGAGCATACCTGTAAACTCAGTGGCTCAGGAGGCTAAGACAGGAGGATCAGAAATTTGAGGCCGGTCTCAGAAATTTAGCAAGGTCCTAAAAAACTTAGTGAAACCTTGTCTCAAAATAAAAAACAATAAGGGCTGGGGATGTAGCTCAGTAGTAAAGAGCCCCTAGATTAAATCCCCAGTTAAAAAAAAAATTAACTTGCAGCCAGTTTATGCTAATTTGATCTCAGTTTTCAGTTTGCGGAACATGGACAAGATGAAGGGCAATCCAGTGTCTGGAGGCAGTCTTTTGGTTTACAAATCCCATGCTTTATTTTCACTCTATCCTTAGAGTATTGCTATAACTGCTTTTCACGCAGTTATTGTTATAAGTATAAATAATCTCTCTATTCCAGAAACCTCGTATTTTCTTTCACAATAATATGAGCAAATACAGTTGATAAAAATTTACAAGAATCAAATTTTTAAAAAACTATTGATAGGAAACAATATTCAAATGTTGAATAAACATATAAAGATATTCAAAACCTCATTAATTGTAGGAAAATGCAACTTAGAACTACAATGAGAAATCATAATACAACCAACAACATGGTTAAAATGAAAAAAGACTGATGATACCAAGTACATCAAAACTGATACTGATGATACCATGTATTGAGAAAATTAATTTTGAATAATATACATATAGGATTTTAAATTCAACTGTCAAAAAGTGAATAAAACATTCACTTTTTGGTCAATTTGGCCCAAAATAATGGAAATTCCATACACTGGTGACCTGAACAAGAAACATTTATTTTCAGTTTAGGGAGTCAGAAAATACAAGATCAAGGTGCTGGTAAATTTGGTGTGTGGTGAAAGCCTGCTTCCTAATTCCAGGATAGCTCTATTTTCACCATGTCCTCATATGGTAGAAGGGCCTCCAGAGCTCCCTGGGCCTCTTTTGTAAGGACATTAATTTCATTACTGTACTTTCATGACTTCATCACCTCCCAAATGCCTCACCTCCAATACCAGCACAGTGGGGATTAGATTTCAATGTATAAAATTTGGTGGTGTGGGAGGGTACCAGAATTTAATCTATAGCAATGGAATTCAAGGCTTGTAAGTGGAATACCTAAATGAGTTCCATGAACATGACAGATGCCTTTCCTATATTACCTCAATTGATCTGTCCCAAATCGCTCTGCTAATAAGGAGTAGAAGTGGAATTCTAAGCCGGCTCATCCAACTCTGAAACTTGTACAAATTTCATTATGTTGCCTTCAAACCAATTTAATTTCATTATGAAACCTATGAATTCCAAATGTGAAAATCTTCATCTGTTTAGGCTATCACAATACTGTGTTTCATTTTAGGATGTGTTGTGGATCTTGTTAGTCTGTATTAAAATATATAGATAGGAATAGCTTCTACTCCTACAGCTGGTAATATGTAAAAGGTGTGCTCTGTAGTATTAGGGGTAAACATCAGTGAAAATCTCCCCCAAACCACCCTCCCAATCATATAAAAATGCCAGCAAAATAAAAAGTGTTTACAGGTACTTTTAAGTAATATATGCATGTTAACTTAGAATCTTTTACACTAAGACGTGTATGTGTGTGTGTGTGTGTGTGTGTGTGTGTTTGTGTTTGTGTTCATGAAGGAAAATGAATAACATGGACATTCCCATCTTGAGGCACTTCCTTCATATATTTCTTTTTGGCATGTACTTCTTCCTAAATCCATTAGAAAGTAACTCATTTCAACAAGGGCAAGGTTGTGACTGGTTTTCATGAAGATAAGGCAGAGTTTATAATTAATTTTTACCAGGGACTCACTATCTTGCCCTAGGGAAAAAATAAAAGGGCTGACAATCTTGCCCTAAGAATATAATAAAAAGGTCAGAACAAAAATTCCTCCTTGCTGGAAGTTCCCTATTGGAGCTTGGTTGACAATATTTCCTTTCCAAGCATCACTCATCTGTACACTCGTCTTCTTCGGATTCTTTGAGTCATTAAAGTTTCTGTCATTATGATAGTGATCTGAAAGCACAGTGAGTGGTGATAAGTGGCTACTGTTTAGATGTTTCATTTTGCAGAGAAAGAAAGGACATGGAAATTCCTTTGATCATATTCTATTTATGAATCTGTAGAATTTCTATCATAATGTGCATTAAAAACATAATAATAATCAAGTTGTGGCCAGGCCTAGTGAAAGATATCTCCCCTGAATTTGTCAGACTCTAAGTCCCATGGGAAGCATATGGCATAGCAAGGATGGAAGGCAGCATCTTCAGAATGTAGTTAAAGCAGAACATAGTGCAATGAAATGAGAGGCAAAAGAAGACACAGCACTGTTCATGGTGTCAGGCCATGGGATCTGACATAATGTAAAATCCAAACTCAAAATGGAGTCACTCTGGCTCAGGCCTGCATGTATCAGCTAACCTGCTCTTTGTGCTTCTGTGATTAATGCTTTGCTATGCTTGCTTCTCACGGATGGGGGTGCAAAACCACAGGCTGCCAGACCCCCTGGCTAGTTACCTAAAGTTCCAGGAACTAAAAGGAGACATAGGAGACACTGTCATGGTTGAACTGTAAATAACTATAGGTTGAATACCTGCCAAATCATGTTTTCCTGAGTCATGTAGCTAGCCCACCCTATAATAACCTCTGAACCCCTCACTTCGGGGTCACTCTCTGAAGGAAAGGAGAGCTGACCCCAATCGATTGGCCTGTGTGCCTATTTCCTCAATAAACTTTGCTGCTTCTGCAGAGTTGTCTGGGCTGCACTTCTTGGGGAAAGGTGCAGGTTGGATGCAACAATAACAGGACTCATTCTTCTAATACGTGAAAGGAATTGAACTGTGTTTCCCTGAAAGATTTATTGAAATCCTAATCTTCTATGCATATGAGTCCTTACTGTGCATACCAGTTTATTTGGAATTAGGGACTTTATAAATGTAATTAAATTGAAATGAAGTTAAACTCAATTAGGATGGTCCTTAATGCAGTATGACTGATGTCCCTCTAAGAAGTACATAGACATATAGAGGACAAATGACCAATAGAGGCAGAATAAAGGGAATGCAACCACCCAGCACTATGGGTGGATAACCATTACCAGAAGCGAGACAGAGGCAGGAGTCAATTCATAGTTGAAGACAGAGCAAGAGATTGCTGAGGAAATAATTTTGGTCTTCCATACTCCAGAATTGTGAGACAATGCATTTCTGTAGTAGTAGCCACCAAGTTTTTATCATTTTGTTAGGACAGCCATAGGAAACCTGCATACTTAGTTACACCTGTTGTGAAAATGGAAAGGCATTTTATAGAGAGTAACCCACACAAGTGTTGTGGCTGATCCATACTATAAATACTGTTATTAGCTAATAAATGGGAAAGATTTGCATGTAGCATTGAAAGTCCATAACAAACTAAGGCTCTTTTCTCAGAGCATGTAGACCCAAAACAACATATGAAAATGTAGAGAAAAACATAAAACTAACATAGGAGAAAACACAATATATTTTCCTTCACTGATTAAGAGCCTTCATCTATGTCTTAGTGTGCTATAGAAAAAATAGAAATTGGGGCTGGGGTTATGGCTCAGCGGTTGAGCGCTTGCCTCGCATACGTGAGGCACTGGGTTCGATCCTCAGCACCACATAAAATAAAAAAAATAAAGATATAAAAACATAATAGCACATCATTAAAAAAAAGAAGAGACATTAAAAAAAGAAAAAATAAAAATTAATATCAAACTATCAGTTTATTATAACACTTATAGCATGTGTACACCCTTAAGTTACTTGCATAGCAAAATGTATATTTTTCTCATTCCTATATTTGAGTTTAATCACTAGCCAGAAGAAAAAAAAAGACAATAAAACTACTTCCTAACATTTAAAGCTAAAAACTTTCCAGATATTAAAAAATACAAGGCCTTCACAATATGGATGAATGATGTTAATAGCGGATTGTAAAGAATGTGTCTTGGTAATATGAATTTTGTTTGTACTCTAATACTCCATGTTATACCCTAGATGAATTCTGATTTCAGAGAAATGAAGTCCAGATTCATGGATACAACATGTATACAAATAGTCTACAGAATTCAATGAACTAAATAGAAGTGTTTTGTTGTTGTTGTTGTTGTTACTTTGTATACACAGTGAAAACGAGGGCTTAGTAAATATAGAGAATTTTTAAAAATCTTCATATCTTTAAAATTTCACATTTTTCCCCTAAATATGACATTTACTCATTAAAATGACATATTACTCATAATTTCATCAGCATAATTAGTTCTACATCACTTTAAAATATTTCATGAGTAGATGTGGCTACCAATCTGTCATCAAATATCAGATACAAGGAAGTAAATGAATTGATATTTGCCCTTCTCCTTTTGTAATGTGTATCTGACACAAAAGAATGATAGGATTTCTTAAGAAGCCATGATAGTGGAGGCCAAATAAACATAGATTGCACAGAATTATTTCAAATTTCAAACTAATGTGATCTAACAATTTACATAAAAACTGTGCAATTCCATGTGATCTGTTAATTTTTATCTGCTTGCTATTTTCTACATTGAAGGTAAGGAGCATCTTTAGTTAAAAATGCTACAAAATATAAGGCTTATTAAACATTGGAGACTAAATATATATTGTCATCACTGCAGTAATACTGATTATTGAGGCTTATCTACAAAATGTCAGATAGATATATCTATAAATATAAATCTAGCTACATATTTACTAATATAAAATATATACATAAAATTATACAAAATATTTTAAATATAAAACATCTTGAAGAAGGCTATCATGAAAAAGATCTCTCCATCTAGTATATATAATATACATATATATTATACATATATATGTATATAATACATATATATTAATAAATAGATTTTTAGCAATAGGTTTTCATGTAGTCACAGGTTTAGTAGACAAATGTGGTCTTTTTAAATTTAAAAAGGGGTACCAAATATGAAAGCTCTTTTCATTGATTATTTTTTTCTATTTTTTGTTTCCTTAATCCGTTTGTCTCATAAGAAAAACCATAATCAAAGAACTATTGAGTGCCCCTAAAGACTTAGCAATATACTAGGTGTTTGAATACTGAAAACTATAAAGAATATGCTTAGTTACTGTTGAATTGAAATACTGAGTGGTCCATTAGGCAGAAATGAGTAACCCATCCATCAGAGGCATCCGTGGTAAGCGATTACTTTGACAGTTCATATGTTGAATGTGAGAGCACTCATGAGAATGTATGCACTGGATGATGGCACACTAACTTTTCTATTATTCCCAAAGTCTGTTCTTCAATAAAGGTCTGTAACTTGATCTTAAATCACCTGTCAGGCTATACATAGCAATAGGCTATAAATAATTCTGAGCAACCTTTTATATCCATTGAAAGATAACTCAAGTGACTTGATCTATGACATGAGGTCACCAGGACCCTATATAATAAGTAGGTAATCTGGAATTTAAGTTTTTAATAATGGAAGATAATATAAGAAAATTAGGAATATTCATAATATTTCAAAAGTTCTAGTTTGCATACTAATGAAGAGCTATATAGAAATTATGTCAGAATATACCCATTTGGTTGCCAAATCAGACATAACACAAAAGCAACAAGATACATTGTTACCCTAATAAGTGAGATATCACCTGAGAATAAAAGAGCTGGACTCAATAATCGCCACTACAAATGCTTCTGGTTCTAAATGATTTTTGCATTCATAACATTACTAATATTATTGCATACTAAATATAAATATTTCACCAGGCATAGTGGCACATGCCTGTAATCCCAGTGGCTCCAGAGGCTGAGGCAAGAAAATCACAAGTTCAAAACAGCCTTATCAAGGAAAAAAAAAAAATTCCAGCCTCAGGAATTTATTGGGTCCTGTCCCAAAATAAAAATAAAAATAAAAATAAAAAAATAAAAAAGAGCAGGCACTAATAATATATAATGTATAAAAATAAATACTAAAATAAAACTAAAATAACATACTAAATAGTGAAATATTATTAAACACTAAATACTAAAAGTAAATAATTTATATTTAGCATATTGAGTCATTCACTGCAATGGAAAAATCATCTGACACAATTGGTAATAATAATGACTTTAATGGGTATATAAATAGAAATGGTAACTTATGGAGTCTTCTCATTCCAGTTTTTAAGAACTATAGGACAGAAATTAGTGTGAAACAGAGTAGCTTAAAAATAAATGTATGCTGAAAACTACAATGAACAAATGAATGATTATAAGTATAAAAATAGAATAAAATGAAAGTCAATGTATATCATTGCTTGAACACTTTCTTGCATAAGATTTAGAATTTATGAATCAAATAAAAGTCAAAATTTAAGCTGTTGTGATTTGGAGGAGAGGGGAGTTTGGAATTAGCAGTTACAGTTGTCTTTCAGACAATATTAAGACATTAAATAGACTGACCTTAAATTAATCCATACATTAACATACATCTGTCTACATTAGCCTCCAACCTCTAGTTTAGATTACGTAACCTAGATATTATTGATACTATCACTTGATTTTCTCCAGCAGTGGAGCAGACATGAAGTTTTTCCATTTTTATTGTGTCCCTTTTTATATTTGTAGATAATAATAACCTTTCAGCATAGTCATTATTTAGAAGAAATTAATAAATAATCATAAATAATCTTATTTTTAATGGCTAAGTAAAGAGAAAAACAAGAGAAAAAACACTTTAAAAAGAATAGACAAGAAAAGGAAATATTATGTTATATAAAATATTCAATCACTAATTAGTGATTTTTTTGAGAGATAAAATCTACATAACTATTTTTAACCATTTTTAGACATAGGAATCATTTCCTGATGCATTAATTCTTTCACTCTTCACCCATGAAAGCAATCCAAAGTTTATCGTGTCTTTCTATTTACCATACAATGGAATGCGAACTCCTGGGGAACAGGCATTCCATGTTGTGTTCTGTGCTGTAATCCAAAGCACACAGCCTGGCACAGAGTAGGTACTTGATAAACAAGTTTTAAGTGAATATGTGGATGTTATTTCTAAAATATAATAGTGAATAGATCATGAGTATGCTAAGGCAGTGGTGAAACTTATAGATAGATGTTCAAACTTACTGTCATACATTATTGCTATGTGTACAGCCATCACCTAAAGGAATGTAATTTTTTATTCAGAAATATTAAAAATAAGGTAACCCTGATACAAGGTGCTGAGTGTCAAGCATCATCTTATAGGAGCTATTTCAGGAGTCATATCATGGGCCTACATTTTAGTGTTTGTTAAACACTTAGGCTTATGGTTTAAACTAAAAATATTCAAATACTTTAAAAAATAGAACATATTAAAAAAATCAAAGAAATAGGAGATTATTTTATTTTTATTATTTAAGCAAGTATCAAGGAAGAGGTGTTTACAAACTTTGACAGCTTACGAGGGTTATCTTATCGACTGTAATCACAGTTAATTGTGTATTTTTATGAAGGAAAATAAAAAGACACAGATATATAATGCATTATAATTAAATCATGCTAAGGCTTTAAAACCTTACAATGAAGGTTTTAAAACAGAGAAGTGACTTATTTTGAAACTCAAGTGATTTAACTTTTTCTTATAGAAACATATTTGTGAATTATATATATTTTCTTCCTCCAGGTATGGAAGAACTTCAGGTGTGGTCCTACTGTGTCATTGTAACTTCTGAAAAAAGTATACCTGATAATCTTAAACCTTTCTTCATTAAGTAAGTACCCTCAATTGTCTAGATTTATCCTTTTTTTCCCTTGCTCAACTATGAATGCTATTTTTCTGAATTCTATGGTTTTAAAAGCCTTCTCAACTATTAAGTTGAACAGTAGAAAATAAGTAAGTACATCATAAACATTTTACAAATGAGCAATATTCAAAGTGCAATAGTTGATCGAGGGTACCGAGGAAATGAATGGTATTTATATGGATCACTAGAATATTAAATTTTTAATTTCCACTTGAAATTCTAAATGTTTTAAAATTAATAAGGGTAGGTTTTAAGATAATTTATAAGAAAATAATTTATTATTAATGAATGATATTTGATAGCAATTAGATTTCGAATACTAAATGTAAGTATAGATTTCAATGTGAGCAAATCAAAGTCTAAGAGTACCAATAATAATGCTCAAGGTTTTGGAGGGACATATGAGGAAACAGTGCTGACGAGCACCATGAGGAGGGAAGGGAATGCATCTCTTTAGCATCTGCATTATTGATTTCCATATTACTGAGCCTTTCGAGAGCTCTACTTCAAAACCATAAATCACAGAATGGTATACAAATCATCTAGATTCTTGCTAAATGAAAAGAAGATGTGATATGATTTAAAAGATCAGAGTAGAGATGTGTAAGCAGGATTCTTATGATTAATCATCCAAAGTAAACTTTATTATTTAAGAGCTATTGGACTATAAAGAAGCTGAGTTTTTTCCAACAATGTGGATTAGATTTACATGGTGTCATAACTATTGACAGCATTATGTTAGCCATGCATTTTGATTTCTCTTTCTTACTGAGAATCCTATAGAAACAAGGGTTATGTAGACATACTTAGGATGGATGCACCCAGGGCTTGAAATGATGGAACCAGTGACTCTATGACTATTAAGTTGTTTTCATGCTGTTAAATATTTTGCAAAGCAGTGGGGAACTGAGGTACAAAGGACTATTTCAACATCTCTTACTACAACACTAGTTTTCCTATGATTTGTACATAGATTAAGGTTAATACTTTTTATTTTTGCCTGTGTTCTATGAAGGAGAAGAATTGTGTATCAAAATGGAAATGCATTTTAAAAAAATTCTACATAAAGTAAAACCAAAGACAATAAGTATTAAATATATACCCATCCCAAAGCATGCAGTAAATACCAAAATTAGCAAATCTCATTAAGCACCCTAAACTAGTTATTTTAGACAAGAAAAGTGAGAGGAATTCTTGAGTTTTTAGATTAGGAATTAGTGAGCCTGACATTTCTCTGCCTTTTCAGAATATTGATGAAGGTGTAGCATTGCAGAGACCGTGAGATTTTGCACCAGAAAGTCCTTAAACCAGAATGATGTGTGCTCAATAGAAGTCGATGCACATGGAAACATAGAGACTAATGCCTTCTTTCCTCTGGCAAAAGTCTGAACGCAGGACACTAGCTGGAGCAACTAAGAAAGGAGAACTATAAAAAAGATACCAGCTATTTCCTCATTTGTGGACGTGCAGTGCCTGAGCTCTTTGCTTTGACTAAACATGGAAGGTGATCCCAGAAGTCAAAGTCTTTTTGACAGGGTCAAGAAGAGAGAGAGTAAGGGTCTGATGGCAACAGGAGAGTGCTTCTCTGGCTGCAGAAACAAGTAGCATGGTTGCCACACAGGGTGGATCTCTGAAATTCACAATGACTTCCACAAAAGAATAAGATTTTGGTTGCCTATCGCAGAAGCATGATGTTAGCCATTACTAACTAACATAAAATTGAAACTATCTTCAGGCTACAAATAGTCAAAGGCGATTGGTCATAGTTCCACCAGTTACTTTTATTTTAGTCTTTCTAAATGATACATTTAGCAACTCAGTGAGATGCTGTGTCTAAATAAAATACAAAATAGGTCTGGGGATGTGGCTCAGTGATCTAGTGTCCCTGAGTTCAATCCTGGTACTTCCACCCGCCCCCCCCCCCAAAGAACCATGATAAAACATACTGGAGTACATTTAAGGAAAGTTGTAACATGGATTTGTTATTTCAACTTCTTGCTTTGTAAGAATGATTAGAAAAAGGTGGTATTAAGAAAGCTACAAAGAATATATATTTTCCATAGCTGCAAAACTTGCAAAATGTGTATGCACAGTTGATGAGAATTCTAGTATTCTGTCCCTCGACTAAGAATATTATTCATCTGTCACCAAGGAAATTATCAAAACTAAATTGGTATTAGAGAAGAAAGGACACATGTACAGTGACTGAGGTTTTATCAAATTACATACTCTGGAATACTTCCTTCAAACTTCAGCTGAGGAGCACTGAGCCAACATTCACCAAAGATAACTGTTTTTGTTTAATTTGTTTACTGATGTATGCAACTTCCATTAAGTTTCCTGGAAAAATGACAAAAGAGCTAAAGCAGTAGGCTAACAACAGAACTAAACTTGCCACGTTTATCCATATTTCAACCACTCCTTGATTAAAAATGCAAAAATTGCCCAACTTAATCTTAACTGCACACCCTTGGTTCAACGCTCTTTCCTGCTAAGATTATATGTAACAAACAATAAATGTTTGCTGTCAATGTGCATAGAAAAAATAGAGGCAGGAAAAAGTAGAGCTATTAATATTCTGAAGTCTGTTGATATATAAACTAAAAAAGTGATAATGGATGCAAGATTCTATTATTTCAGCTTAAGTGATATTTTATGGAAGACAATCTTGGTTTATAGCTGGTTTCCAAATATTCCTTATTCTATTTTTTCACTCACCATAAGGTAAGGGAGGTGTGAGTTATGCTTAAATACTTAAAGGGCTTATATGTGGGAGATGAATTACTTTCCAAAGCTCACTATTTGAGGTTAAGGTACTCAGAGTATATTTCCGGGTCTTCTACATAAAGGAGGAAAACAAAATATTTCAATGTTGCAAAAATATGGATCAACAAAATTAGTCAGATGCATTTTGAAGTTTTATTTTATTATTACTTTTTTAGTTCCAGATCTGTATGTATTTGTAATGTATTTTCCCAGAATAGCTTGTATGTTCCTTGAGGTTCAAATCAATGTCTAAATCTCTTTACTGTATCAATCAAGATACCAAAATTTTCTAATAAATATTAATCATATGAATAAAAAAGAATTAAGAGTGAATCTAAATTCTGCTTGAAATTTAGAAGTAGCTCTGGAAAAAAGCCTCAGTTGCAGAAGAATTTATACTTATATATCCATGGTTTTAAATTATGTTGCATTATAATTAAGTATAAAGGGCATGACATTATTCTAGAAACATCTTCACCAAGTCACATCTGAAATAATTTATGTCTCTTAAAATGGACTGCATACTGACATAATTCATTTTTCAGCTTAACCTTTTTGTGGAAATATCTTTATTGTAATAAAAGCTCTGGTGATTGAACAACCTGAGAGAAATATCTTCTTATACAATATTTAACAAAAGAAAATTTAAATAAGAAGTCAGTAAAAAAAATCAGGTGGCTATAGAGCAATGGCAGATTTTATATACACACATATATATACATGTACATATATATGATTAAAAATGGGCAGTTTATAAACTCTTTGCTCTGAAAACTATGAGCTTGAAAAGAACATTACAGGAGAAGCAAATATCGCTATTTCAGTGTCTCCTAACCACCAGCATTGTTTAACAGGAGGGAAATACTAATTAAGATTTCACTGCCGCCCAGCAATATTTACTGTCGTTGAACTAGATGAGTTTTAAAGCGGCTCAATCTCATTTTCTTGTTAAGATGTTCACACAGAAACCCAGGCTTCCCAGATTTAATCAGAGGCAGTTCCCTCTCCTCCCTCTCTCCCCAGTAGAGAAAAAACACATTTGGTACTCCATGACCTCAAGAGATTATTAATCTATAAAAATGTTCTTGCCCTCCCACAACCTCCCAGCCTATGACAATAATTATGATGGCTGCCACGGAGTCGTATTGCTGTTAAAAATGGCAATAAGAATGATGAAATTAAATCCTCTCTCCTTACATATAAATGCAACATTTATTTTCATGCCATTTGGATAGGATCCATTCTTTTCCTGCAGTTATTGCTATGCATCATTCTTAAACATACTGTAAATCTTCTAATAATTAATAACTGCTAGGGCTCAGTTCCTTAAAAAATGAATTTATATGAATTATGAATCACCTGTAACTGAATTCATTTTTACCTCTCCTCATCTGTACAGTTAAAAGCAAAGAAAATGATTATCAAATGTGCACATGATTATAAGAAAAAAACTCTTTAAAATACTTTGTGTTTTTTAGATTGGATTCATTTTTTATTGCATTAATTGTTCAGAATTATTACTTAATTGCCATTTTCAAGTAGATATGTTTTGCTATGTTTGATTTTTTGAATGCAATTTTATGTTCTAACTGTAAATTTTTTTATTATGGAATTAGTATAGTTTACTTAAGAACAATATTTTAAAAGAGTCCAAACAAATGGACATAATACCATGTATGTCAACAATTAAATTTTTATAGTATTTTTAAATTTTATACACACATAACTATATACATCTATATTTATTTTTCATCTGTGTATGTGTGCATGTATTTGTGTGTTGGTGTTATTATGCCATCATCTGTATTATTCATTTGATTGTTTTTACTTCAAAAACGTCCTTCAAACTACTGCATGTTGAAAAGTGTATGGCACTTCATTATTACTTAAGAATTGCAGACTATTTCATTGAATGAGTCATTTATTTAACTAATACCTTCATCTTTTATTTTCCTTTTTAGCCACTTAAAGGGGAACTAATAATGTAACAAATTGTACATTTTTGTACATTGTCTAATTAGTATTCTATTAAATTTCTACTGATATCTCTTCCTTCTTCCTTTCTGGGACCCTCAATTTATTACCTATAATTTCCATCATGTCATGAAAGCTGGGTTCTGAAAGGCTTAGTAGCTTTCCCCAAGTCACATATCCCATAAGTGGCAAGACAACGTTTGCCATTACCTTCTTTCAAAATTAAGAAGTATATTCTGGTACTGTGGAAAGTGTTTCAAGATAAACACAATTCTAAATGACAAAATGAGGTACACGCTTTAGTATAGTAGAGTGTACTGGATAAACAAGGAAAACATGTTGGGAAAACTTACTATAATTCATGAAGAAACTACAGCTTGTGTTCTGTTTGGCTCAATGTTATCATGGAGCAAGCCTTCTGTGAGTGATAGTTGCTAATTCTTAAGTATTCTCAATATAATATACACTACATAAAATTGTAATGTTCATTTGTTATTCTCATTCAATTTTTATTTTGCTTTATTTGTACAAATAAGGAAACCAAGACTAAAAATTTTAAGTAATGCTCCCAAGGCTTCCCAGATAATTTGTGTAAAACAATGTGAATAGTTTGAAATGTCTGTTACACAGCATGAAATATTTATGATAAAGGCGTGTGTGCCATGCATGCGCACACACACATATACACACACATACTCAAAAGAAGGAAGGGAGGAAAGCACTGATTTATTCTACTTCTCATATTTGGCTCATCAATTTGAGGAAATATATTGTATATCTTATGAGTCATTTCAGGATGGAAAGTTTGCCTCAGTTATTTTTTCATTTTATTCATAAAAAAATGGAAATACAGGATTTGGAGAAGAGGAAGGTGTGGTCATGTGTAGGGAAGCTGATTCTAACAACAGGTGATAGAATGCTTAATGAATCTATTAGCTCTTTAAATACAGAAAGGAGGGTCCTTTGTCTGGAACTATTCCTACTCTCTGGTTGTTATCCCCGTAGCTTGAATGTGTTTGAACTGGATTTCTTCTGTTAGTAAGTAACCAGGTTGGTTAAAACCAGTTGATTAAAACTGACTTGTCACTTACACATTAATGGAAATCTCAAACCCTTCTTCCCAGCAGGTTGTACTACAGGGGACGAGTCACACAGAAGGAAAATTTGACATCTGCTGCAGAATTTAGACATAATTGAATCAGATATTTCTAATCAGAGAGAATGGCAGCAATTATTAGCGATTTTTAAACTTTGATTTTCTTTATGTTTATTTTTAAACCTTTCCCAATGCCATATTAAGTTAATTAGAAAACGATTACACACCCATACACACCCAGAGAGAGCTGCTAAGAAAGGTCAATTAAGAGAGTATTCTAGGCTTAAACCAGATGTTGCTGGAAAGCCCACAGGCACAGTGAACAGCAGGAGCATTGCAGAGGATGGGACACTGATGTGTCCTGTGGCCTGGGGCAAGGCTGAAGGGAGTGTGCAGGGCCTTGCCCAGTGCCTGGAAGTGGCCGTCAGCCACACCGTGGAAAGGCCAACTTGTCCCCAGTAGGCCTCCATGGAGAAAGAACATGACTTTGCTTGGGGGCTTTTCTTACTTAACACAAAGAATGCAGTCCCAGAGGATGAGAATTTAGCTAGGTTTTGTCAAAGAAAACTTTTAGTGATAAACGGAATAAGAACGCACAGCTTTCAAGCAACTACTTCTAAAACAAGGTCAGATGGAAGGATCGAGCTACATCAAACAAGTAAGAAATATCTAGCAAGGAACTTCCTGAAATAATGAATATAACTGAAACTAAAAGTTAGCTTAGAATTCACACACAGAGGAGGTGGAACACAAAGTGCCCAGTATTGTTGACAGGTAAGTATGTCATTACGAAATGACAGATGAGCGTATCTCCATACTCTAGAAAGACATCTGTTTCTACTGTACCTCCTTAGGTGTTCATCTGGAATAAAATTCATTGTCTCAGTCTTTTTGTTCATTTCAAATATACTAGAACATTTTCAGTGAGGATATTAAAGATGATGTAAGGTCACCAGAAACTTCTAGTAAATTAGCACAGAATTCTTGACTCATTCTCTGTTGGTCTGTTTGGGTGGTTTACAACCAACAGAAATTTATTTGTTACAGTTGTAGATTCTGCAAAATCCAAGATCAAGCAGCTCTCATATTCATTGTCTGTTGAGAACTCATTTCCCAGTTGTAAGGAGCATATGCCATAGATAGATATTCCTGGACATGCTGGGACTCACTAAGTGGTTGGCCATAAGGAATAGCAGCCATGAACATGCTTAGTCATACCTGCTTGCAATCAATAAGGGGCTGTAAAGGACACCAGCCATAGGCATGCTTAGCAATGACTGGTTATAATTGATAGGGAGCACAGCTCCATAGACATGAGCAATGAATATGTCCAGTTGTAATTACATCATCTCACTGGACATAACCAATAAACATTGACCTTCATTGGGTGTAACAAATCACCAGCTCATACCACCAACTTGGAACTTTGTTTAAACTGTTTTTCCTGCCACATTGGGGGCTTTTGCTCCAAGGACATTAGTGAAACTGGCCGCTTTGCTGTCCATCCCTGGATCAACTCCACCATTCCCTGATGTCCAGCTATTGGCTGAAGAGAATAACCAGACCAAGACAATGTCTGCTCTTTGGCTAAGAGAAGTTGCATGACACTCGAGGTATTTTGGGGCTTGTGGTTGCCCTCAGATTGTGTGAATTGCTTGTAGTGTTTAGTTGCCCTAAGATAGTGTGACTTGCTTATAGTGTTTAATTAGCGCACATTAAATGCTAGTTGGGGTGCTCCAGCACAGCCAATACTTTTTGCATTAATTGTTTATATTTGATGATTGATGTGATGGAATATATACTTGCATTTAAAGACAATCTGCCTTGGAGCAATTATTAATAGTGCTGCTCATGACACTGGTTCATATTAGTGCCTTCTCACCTTGTCCTCACTGGGTGCTAGAAAAGAGAGAGTTTTGTGGTGATTTATAAGGATACTAATTCTACTAATGAGGACTCCACCCTCATGATTTTATCATCTCCCCAAAGCCTCACCTCTAATACTATCACTTTGAGGATTCAGATTTTAATATGATTTGTAGGAGGACACAAACATTCAGGCCATAGTTCATTTGCAACTATGTAACTGACTAAAATAATTGATTTCTTTATAACTTTATCTAAAATGTGAATTAAGAAAACACACACTATAAAACTCAGGCCTGGCCAAAATGATGAATTAATTCATTGAATTATGGTTCCTCACAGAATTTCTGGTATTTTTTTTCTTTGTGCTTTTAATTTAGTCTAATTTTGACATATGAACAGCTATGTAGAAATTGTTGCTATAGCTAAACATTTGTGTCTTCCCCCAAATTCATATGTTGAAACCCAATACCCCAAGATATTAGGATGTGGAAAGTCTCTATGAGATGATGTCTTGAGGATGGAGCCCCCATGAGGAGATGAGAACTCCCTTGCTCCTTCCACCACGTGGGAACACTGCAAGATGGTGAGCATCTACAAACTAGAAAGTGCTCCCTCACTGGGCTTTGGATCTGTGCATACCTCCATCATGGACTTTTCTTTTTCCAGAACTGCAATAAATAAATGTTTGCTGTTTATAAGCCTCCCATCCTATGGAGTTCAGCTACAGCAGTGCAGAAGGACAAAGCAATGATAAGCAGAAAAAGCACAAACATAACTATCCAATTATGTCTTAGTCCTAGAAATCTTTTTGTGTTGAGGTAGCGAAGAATGGCGAGCCACATCGTGAACCGAAGACACCTACACAGAAGCAGTTCAGACACAGATGCAACTTTAATATTTTCTAGCCAAACCATCATTTAATCCAGAAGGAAATGGATACTCAGAAAAGGTAGGTACTTGGTCAAATGTTATGCTATTACAAATTGCCAATCCTAGAACAGGCCCATACATCACAATAGCTTTTCCTACTGAAATAGTTTGAATTATGTTCCCCTCAAAAGATATATTTAATTCTTAATCCCAATATCTCAGAATGTGCCCTTATTTGGAAATAAGGTCTTTGCAGATACAATCAAATTAAGATACGTTCATACTGGAGTAGGGCAGAGACTAACCCAATGTCTTGTGTCCCTATGAGAAGAGGAAACACAGATATAAGAATGGAGGATGCCACATGACAGGGAGGCAGAGATTGAAATGTTGGATATGCAAGCTGAGCAGTACTAAGGATTGCCAGCAAACCAGCAGAAACTAGGGATGGTAGGAGGGATTCTCCTCTATAGATTTAAGGGAACATGGCCAGATGGCCTCTTGCTTTTGAACTGATAGCTTCTACAACTGTGAGTTAATAAATTTCTTATTTTATGCCACACAGCTTGCAGTATTTTGTTATGGCATCCTGAGGAAAACAATACACCCACATTTTAAATATGCAGTTCATTATGTTAAACGATAGTGGGAAGTTTGCAAATAATTTAAGAACATTTCATCGTATTAACTATGACTTTTAGAATATGAGTGAACCTGTATGCAAATTAAAATAGCAGTATTAGAACTCCAGATAATCCTAAAATGGATGGATGAAATCAGTGTGTAATGATTTTATGGCTTGAACACATCCCCACAAAGTTTATGTGTTAGCAAAATAATCTCCAAATTCCTATGCTCAAGACATTCAGAAGTAAGACCTTTGAGAGGTAATTAAGGTTAGATAAAATTGTAATGGTGGGTCCATTATGGGATTAGGAAGGAAGAGAGACTTGGGTTGACATGCTATCTCTCACCATGTCATGTTATGAAGCAGCAAGAAAGGTTTTATCTAATGCTGACACCTAAACATTGGGCGTCCCAGCCACCAGAGTAGTGAGGAAAAAAATTCTAGTTTATAGATAGATGTTTACCATGTTACAGTGTTCCTACATGGTGGAAGGAGCAAAGAAGTCCTCTGAAGTCCATTTTATAAAGAAAAGAATCTCCTCATGGGGGCTGCATCCTCATGACCTAATCATCTCACAGAATCTCTGCCTTCTAATATCTTGGGAAATGGTGTTTTAGCATATGAATTTGGGGGAGACACAAACATTTAGTTATAACATCATTTTCTACATTGTTTACATGTCAAAGTTAAACTAAATTAAAAGCAAAAGGAGAGGAACATTTTTATAGATATTAAGATTTCTGAGAGAGACCACTGTTCAGTAAATTAACCGATTATTTTGGTTAGACAAAAATGTACTCAATCTGAAATTCTGACATACCAGAAGAAAACTAGCCAAGATAGATATCAGTCAGGTCTCAAGGATTTTTACTTCTGGTTTCCAGATAATTTAGATACTAAAAATATAAAAATTTATCTTTAATTACTTTACTATATTGTCTATTCATCCACAGTATTGGCTGTTTTTATTTTATATTGCTAGAGACCTTATCTACCTGATGAACATAAGACAGGGGCAAGACTGCATGTATGACTGGTACTGGTCACCATAGCAGGTTCCATTTACCTCGAAGTCAGTTTAGGTTTTTGTACATATTCTGACACTTTTGTAACCAACATTTCTTGAGAAAAGTATGTCTCTGTTTTCATAAAAATATACTCAACAGGTCAGGGATGTTTTTCCTGGGTCTGATTTTAGATCTTCAGTGGACATGGAGAGACAACTCAGACAAGAACCCATAATAAGTTCTAGTCTTGATAGACAAGAACCCATAATAAGTTCTGCTCAAAATATGAGATTCTTACCAACACTCAAGTGGAAGTAACTGCATATTATGAGGTGGTAGAATATTTGAATTAAAATTGTGAAGTTGAATGTCATGGGCCTGGAGATGGTAATGAAATCATGAGCATGATAAAGAAGGGGAATAATGCCAAGAAATAATAGCCAGAATAGAACCCAAAAGATCATTTAAATTTGAGACAGACTGAGAAAAGAAGGGACCATGAAAAGCAAACCGAAAACACTCTGTTTACAAAATCGAACCTGAAGTCTATCCATAAGCCATCATTTACCTATTTTCCTCTAATTTAGACAAAATCAAAATTTTCAGCTTTGATCTTCCAAGGAACAAGAAGTGAGTGTATCAAAGAAAAAATAAGCATGAAATTTGGATTGCATTAATCCACAAAGAATCAAGAGGGGGAAAATAATGGTTTAATGCAATATCATTTAAGCTAGGTTACAAATGGAAAGAAAAACATACTTACTTAAAATCGCAGATCCTTAGGAAAACATACAATGTCTAGATTCTAATTTTTTAGGAAACTAATAATGTGATTTTGTCATATTATTTGTGAATGAAACTTTGTTCAATTTCTTGCTATATTGTCTGTGTATTACAGATTTAATTTATTCTTACCAGAGTTTGTACAAAATGTACCCCATAGAAAGATGAGGACTTGCTTTAACTTGCTGAAATACAATGGCTCCCTGGAATAAATTGAAGAAATGTATTTTAAAAATTAACTAATGGATTATAAATATCTCATGCATGTTTTACTTGATAAGAGGAGGTGTTATTGATGGTTGGATTTTTAAACCAAGTTAAAAATATTTCATAAACAAAGGTTTACAGAAGCTATAGGAAAGGGAATATTGGTCCCTACCTTTAGTTTTAGTTCTGGAAGCTCACAACACTGTGGTTGAGACCAAAGATGTCAACATCAAGTCGCCTGGCTCAGTCACTTGCTAAGTGTCCTCAGGCAGACCACACTTTCTCAGCCTGACTTTACTGATATAAAAATTAATCTACCTCATAGATTTCATGTGAAAAAAGTTAGATCATGAAAATAAAGTATTTGAATATACAGCCTTTTGAATGGTTATATACTTTTAAACATTTTTGTGGGTCTTATATTATTATGAGAAGGAATGCTTTTATACAGAGCATCAAATCATTAAGCTCTCTAACATTGGAGGACCAATATGACCCACTCTAATGAATCTGATCTTCCCTTTACAAAGATATTAAAATTGATATGTTATATGGCACATGGTAGCAAGCACTTTTCTAAATTTTTCACAAATATCAACTCAATGGATTCTCCTTGGTATCCCAGGTTGTAGCCTTTATTATTATTCCTGTTTCATAAATGAGAAACTAAGGTATAGAGAGCCTTAGAAACCTGCTTGAGGAGACACAGCAGACCTGAGTGTCACTGCCAAGTAAGCCTGGCATCGGGACATGTGCAGGACATTGTACACTACGTTGCTGTTCTGAGGCTCTGCATTACTTTGTAGATCTCTACAAAATACCTTCTGTTGTTCACTCACTTTATGTAGGGCTTACAGGAATTTTAATTTCACACTCACATCCTTCTCCCTTACTAGGTAGGTGATTTGCTTGTGTCTTCATGGCCTTTAACCAATGTAAATCAGATAGCTTGATCTTCAGTTTGTTCAAAGAAAATATTTGTCCACAATTCTGACTTTTTCTTCACTCTAAAAGTGATTTTATTTACTGAAAATGAGCTGAAAGAAGACAAGGACATGTAGCAGGGATGATGATATGAGAAGCCCTTGTAGTTTAAACATCAACGCCTCTAACAAAGCAAGAAGCCAGGATTATAACTCAAACACACACACAAAAAAATGGTTGGCAACAAGGATTCATAATAAAACTCACGGTCAGACCACTGGCTCACAGAGGGAAAAATTATATAGAAAAGGGGGAGAACTTTTTTTTTTACCATATCATTTCCTGCATAGAGACCTTTCCTAAAAGATTTATGCAGAGTCATATCTGTGCAAGATGAAAGGGGTGCTCTGTCCTTAGAATCAAAGCCAAAGGAAGAATAAAGAATAGAACAGCAACAATAAGCTCCTCTTCTTATAGACTTGTATGGAAAGGAAGTCAAAGTGTTTCTGATGCTCCCACTAAGCACAATAAACTGTTTTAGGAGCAGGATTATATTGAAACTGTTTCAACATGCTTAAAGGTATAATACCCAGTTTCATTAAAGCACCAGTAAGTTAAATTGTGTTTACATTTTTCAACTTGATATTCAGAAATTTTCAAAGAGGCACAGCATTAAAAGAGTTTGTATTTTTTTAGAATATTGACTTGCATAGTTTATTTTCATTCTTGTGTGAAAAATCAATGTTAATGTTAAAAAGCCACTGAAATTTTTATTTTAAATGTAATACATGTCCACTGCAAAAAATTAGTTTAAGTGTAATGCATTTCCACAGATTTACAGATATGAAAAAATAAATATCGCCTGAATTCTTGCTACCCATAAAAAATTTTATTAACATATTTACATATTGCATGCTACTATCATTTAGAGTGATACAATCATAATCTTGTAATGTATATACAATTCTACATTTTAGGCTTAATAACTTTTAATAACAATCATATGAATGCATAATTTTTAAGCAGTTCCATACTGAAGGAAGTTGAATTGTTTTCGTTTCTCCTCTTGTAAATATGACTGCAAATAATATACTTATAAATATATCTTTTCCTAGTTTCCCAGTTACTTCTATATGATTCATGGTTACAAATGAAAACAGTATTTTAAAGAGATCCATGTTTTAAATGTTTTAGTAGTTATTTCCAAATTACCTTTCAAAAATGTAGTAGCAAATATTTGCCACATTGATAGCTGAGAATACTTCTTTTGAAATACCCACACTAGGAATAGCCTTGCTCTCTTGGAGAAGCAGCTCTTGTCCATTTCTATATCCATAAAAAATAAATTTCTATAAACTTTCTGGGTGTCTTGCACCACGTCTTACTCCATTCCACAGAGGAGCAAGTTAGTTGATACTGACCATCTCTCTGGAAAGAGAAAAGCTGATTTAGAGGCAGATTCTACTCTCAATTTTTTAAGGTAGAAATATAATTCCTAGAATGCTTATGCCTACATGATTCTAAGTTAGATTTGAAAACTGGGATCTGCAGCCATTGCTTTTGAAGATCATGCAATTAGAGCATTGATGGAAATCACAGAGGTCTAGTCAGGATACAGGTAGTTCTGACTTTCCTCTATTCTCTGCCCAGCTCTTCATCCAGACAGCTGGCCCTGTTGATCAAGTGCTACCCCACACTTTACTATACACTGGGTTACAGATCTACAGAGGAAATAGCTCCTCATAGGCATCTTTGCCAGTATATCACATTGTTCACTAGACAGGACAGATGACTGGTTGATAAATTCTTTGACCTTCCAGTTTTCACTTTTGAGTAATAATTTCCTCAGCAACTCCTCCAGTTTTGTTGTGTTTAATTACTGTAATAAATATCCTTTCTGAAAACTCATATGGTTCTCTTTCCTGACTAAACCTTGCCTAGATTTTTTGTTCTTCTCTCTCTCTCTACCTGGACCAATGAGAGAAACACTGAGTTAAATATTGAGGTTCTAAACTCACTCTTAATCCCTGTGGGCTGTCTCAGGGATGGACTCAAATATGGAGTTAGCAAACTAATTCTGGTTCTCACTCTAATGTATATTCACCAGTCAGTCCCTTAAAAATGAAATGCCTTCTCACACCCACAAGAGTGTTATAATAAAAACAGTAAGCGTTGGTGAGCATGTAGATACATTAGAAACTTATACAATGCTGATAAAAGCACAAAATGATGTGGTAATTTTGGCAAAAGACTTGACAATTTCTTAAAAAGTTAAATACACTTATCATGCAATCTGACAATTTCATTTCTAGGTATCTACTTAAGAGAAATGAAACACACAGCCACACACAAAAAACATATTAATGTTCAAACAGCATTTTTCACAATGGCACAGACAGTGGAAATAACCTACACTTCTATGAAAAGATGAATAGATAAGCAAAATGAAGTATATCCATACAATGCAATGGTGTCCAACAATAAAAAGCAATGAAATATGGACATGCAGTACAATATAGATGAATTTAAAAACATCATGCCAAGTGAAAGAAAGCAGACATAAGGAATAATATGTTATATGATTCCATTTATATTAAATGTCCTCAAAAGTCTAAGCTATAAAAATCAGAAATATTTTAGTGGTTCCCTGGGGCTGGAGGTGAGGACTCTGTCTTCAAATAGGCATGAGACACTTTCCAAGTCATAGGAATGTCTTAAAGTTACATAGTGTTGGTGGTTGTGCAACTCAGTCAATTTACTAAAAATCATTTCATTATGCACTTAAAATGAGAGAATTTTAGGGTATTAAAATTATACCTAATACAACTATTAAAAACAGACAAAAATTTTTGTTAATATCATTCTTATAAGCCTGATGGCCATAAACATGATTGATTTTTGCCTATGAAATATAGATTCATGAAATAGTTACCTGATTTTCCCAGGAACACTAAAAAAGAAGGTTCAGGAAATCCATCATGCTAACATGTTGAGTACTAAATTTCCACAGAACTTGAAATTGAAATAGTAAATCATTATAATGTGTTAAAATATTTAAATTTTATTTGTCATGTATTTAAAACAAATTATAAAATATTAAACCATTCGTAGTGCTACATATTTAATGTAATTCTACATGTATTAAAAACCTCTGTATTGGAAATAAGGCAGCAAAATAAATTTCAACATTTTAAAAACAGAATCTATGACTCTTAATTCACTGTGAAGGGAAGCTAGAGCACAGAATTATGTGTGATAAAGGTCACTTGCTCTTTAAGTGAAGTATTGAATTTAAACTTTTTGGCCAAAACTTCCTTTTCAAAAGGCAAAGTTTTCAATATACATTCTTAGTAGTAAGCTTGGTTAGAATCTCTGAGAACATGTGTCTTTGGGGATATAAACACCATTTACTTAGCTTGCTTCAGATCATTTCATGATACAGATCCATGGGGAAAACAAGTGAACCAATGAGAAGAATAGAAGATGAAGAAACCAGAGAGAGAGGATCAAAGTATTTTATTATTTTATGTATTTATTTTTAACCAAGGATTGTTTTTGAAAACAAGCAGAGGAAAGATTCAAAAAAATTTTCCTCAGATTGTTTTTGAAAAACCACAGAATGATTCAAAGAACTGTTCTATACAGAACCTGAATAGCAACAGATAGAAGAATAAAATGAAAATGCTAAAAAATAAATAAAGTTCTAAAAGGCACTCAATTTTAGTATCTGTGCTATATGCTTTTTTGCTGCTTTTTTGTTTTTCTTTACATGGTTTCTATAGCACAAATAATTGTTCATGTACACAGTCCTCTGTTTTTTTTTAATTCAAATTCATTCTTATTTTTCTCTTGCATTCAACAAATAACAAATATGGTTATCTATTCTGAAGTTTTGAGGTACTCTTAGTGGGAATTAATGTGACCTGATCTTCCCAGATGTGAACTGGGGAATTACTGTTGTTTTATGTGTGAGAAAAATGAGAGAAGATAGTTGACTTGGTGATGTTATAGAATTTATGAAGTTGAAGTTTAAAACCAAGTCCTATTAAACTAGGACTTAAAATCTAATATTTTGGTGGGTTTTGTTTGTTTTCTTTCTTGTTAATCACTGGAGCATAACCTTCTCAAACTGTATTTTATCTTGATTCCGAAAATAGAATCTGATGATTTATCTACATAACAAATCACATAAAGGCCCGAGAACCCAAATTCAGCTGGGAATTTCTAAGAAATTAACTGAAGATTATTTTAGCAAATGAATTGATATATATAGAAGTCCTCAATTGTATCTAATATCATGC